>JAPDVR010000012.1:12220804-12560804 GCA_026230005.1 Gila orcuttii
TGCAGGCTTTTTTGGTCAACGAATCGTGCCTTGAGTTCGGGCCGGGCCTTTCTCACATTGTTCTGAGACCCTGGCTCGGATATGTGCCCAAGGTTCCTACCACTCCGTTTGTACATCAGGTAGTGAACCTGCAAGCGCTGCCCCCGGAGGAGGCAGACCCAGCCCTGGCTTTTCTCTGTCCCGTCCACACCCTGCGTTGTTACGTGGACAGAACGCAAAGCTTCAGGACCTCAGATCAGCTCTTCGTCTGTTACGGAGATCAGCAGAAGGGGAAGGCTGTCTCCAAGCAGAGGTTAGCCTACTGGCTAGTGGATGCTATCGTCCGGGCTTATGAGTCCCAGGATATGCCTTGCCCACCCAGGTTGACGGCACACTCTACTAGGAGTGTCGCCTCCTCCTGGGCATTGGCGCAAGGCGCCTCGCGGACAGACATCTGTAGTGCTGCGGGCTGGGCGACACCTAACACGTTCGCTAGATTTTATAGCCTCCGTGTTGAACCTGTTTCCTCCCGTGTACTCGCTACGGCCAGTAGCGCGAGGAATTAGGTTATGTCGGCTTGCTACGCCATTCCCGCCGCATGGCCGGATACGTGCTTCTTTTGCTCCGTTGGTTCCCCAACATACGGTTAACCTCGTGAGTTCCTCCATCACCCCTTCGGCTTCAGGCGAGGCGGATCGCCCGGCGCCTGGTCTATTTCCTCTCGTAGGAGTTGCTATTAGACTGGGTGGCTCAGTGGTCCCTACGGCGACCCATTTTCTCCATGTTCCAGCTACCCTCCGGGTTAGCATCGTGTCTTCCCCTCGACAGACCCGTTCTGTCCTCCCTGCTGAGTATGCTCCCACCCCTCGGGCTGGGACTACCTCAGGGACTGCCATGTGTTTCACTACCCTACGGGTTAGTACACATGTGTATTCCAGTACCTCCCTTCGGGCGGGCAGGGACTCCGCAGCGTTCCCTCCTATGGGTTGGGCACGCTTTCCCAGTGTTATCCATATCCACAGAGCAGGTCTTGCGGAACAGCAGTGTGATTATTCCTAGCTAGCTCCCGCCATAGATGACAAGAAACTGCTCAGGCGGGAAGCTAAGCTGGGCGCTGGAAGGGGCCAGCACCATGGCGTTTTATTAGGGATCCCAATTTCGTTGGTAACTCCTCCAACGAGACGTAGGAGTTCCCGAATGAAAGGGAACGTCTCGGTTACGTATGGTAACACTCGTTCCCTGAGGAGGGAACGGAGACGTCTCATCCCGTCGCCATGCTTGCTGTACCTTCGCGGAGGACTGGACACACGTCTGGCTCCTCAGCGAAAAACAAATGTGTGTGCGCTCGCTTCCGCTTTATACCCGCATTGGCAGGCGGGGCGCGAAATACAAGTCTTGCATGCCAATCTTCATTGGCTCGTTTTAGTTTCACTCGAAGGCAATTGGTCTCCCTAGCGTGATCCCAATTCGTTGATAACTCCTCAGATGAGACGTCTCCATTCCCTCCTCAGGGCACGATGGTTACCATACTTCCGTATGTTATTCCGAGACGTTTTTCCTGGTCTGTGGTGGAATCTTTTTCTGAAACTGCAAAATAGCACCAGGGAACGTTTGCGCTGGAACACGCCTCCTCTTTTCGCTAAACTGCCCCCGGGAGCGCAAGTTCATTCCCTAATTTACCGGCGTGCGTCTGTGGAGGGAAAAGTCAGCTGTGCATCGGGTGCAAAAAAGGAATGATACATGTGTCGGTGTGCAAAGTCAATTGCGCTGGCTGCAAGATAGGGCCCAATATCTCATCAATGGCAGGGGAAGAGTTAAATTTCACTGTACCAAGATTAAAAAATGACTTGACTGTAGTTAAACATCTCATCTGGGTGTGATTTATAAATAAACTGTGTAAAATACACTTAAGCTGCGGCTCTGATTGGTTTAAATTAATTAATCTTTAATTAATTACGTGTTATTCTTTGGTCTATATCCATTCAAGCTATTTTCCATTCAAGTTCAGTTTCTAAATCCTTTTTTTTCGCAGAAAAAGCCAGAAACATTAGGACTTACACTGCAGGCTCGAGTAGATATATTAATGGCAGGAGTGATTATAGGAAATTCATTAATTATAGGGAAATTTCTCATATTACTCATCCTCATGTTGCCCCAAACACGGATGACTTTCCTTCTTCAGTGGAGCATAAAATGAGAGTTTTTAAGAACATGCTGGCCACATATAAGGAAAATGAATGAAGACCTGAGCTGTTAAGCTCCAAATAAAAATAATGAAGGAATACAAATAATATAAAGGTTGTCTGACTTGGGTATTTTTTAAATCTTCTGTAATCATATGATGCTTCTTTTGAGGAAAAGATTGACATTTAATTTCTTTACTGAAAGTCTTGACACCAACACTTTTAAGCTTCTGCTTCATCCCGCTCCTTTTCCAACATATTGTAATTATTGTTAAAATACTTTATAGATATTGTTTTTTTCTTTCGGTATGTTGCAACATACTTATTGTATTTTTAGATTTTATTTTATTTGTATCTTTTTTGTTATTCGAAATAAAGAATAAATAAAAATAAATAAATAAATAAATGAATAAATAAATAAAACCACAGTAGCTCTACTTGCCATGGAGAGCGCATGCGCGTGCGGTGATTGTTTGTGTTTGGAGCTCCGTCGAATTGATTCATTAATCCTTGATTTTCTTCTTTACCACTCATTTATAAACAAGTACTTTCTATTTTTATATCGTGTGAACTTATCCTCGATACTATTCCCTATAAAAAACAATCGGATTGCTTTGATATCGCTACTTAGATCCAACTTTGCGAATCCCAGCTACTAGCCTTTTAGCCCACTAGCATTTCACGCGTGGCCTCGCGCCAATCGACCGTCGGATTTTACACCCGTTTCACTGAAAGGATACGGGTTATATCCAGGATTTCAGTCCTAAATTAGTAGTGATATTGGTAGTATCACTACTAATTTACTGTTCATCTGTTATAATGGCGAATATATCAGATGTGTGTCTAACGCTACCTCTGAGTGCAGGTGAGGACACATTCGAGCTGCATTCGGTGCTGTTGGAGCTGGAGTCCGTGGAGAAGCAGATCCGTGGTCTGCTAGAGAGGCAAGCCGAGCTGCGAGATCGGCGATCAGCGCTTGAAACATCACGCGCCGATGCTCACAAGTCAGTGGTTAGTAACTTTTTGACTCCGACTTCGTCTACTCCGTGCGTTTCTCTGCCCAGGAGGACGCGATCATCTCTGGCTTCATTCACTCCGGCACCGACACAAAGCCATGGACCCTGGGTGATCCCTCAGCGGAAGACACGAGCCAGGACCAGACCTAGAACCTCTCCACCGCTCCCGGTCTTCGAGATCTCCACCCGGAACCGCTTCTCCCCTCTTCGCGAGTCGGAACGTGACGACGCCGTGATCATCGGCAGTTCCATCGTCCGTCATGTCCGCGCTACCTCAGGTAAGGGTAATGTGCGCACTCACTGCTTTCCTGGTGCTCGTGTTCTAGATGTCGCTGCACATGTTCCCGAGATCCTGAACGGTGACGAGCGCGTCGGAGCTGTGGTGCTGCACGTGGGAACGAACGACATCCGGCTGCGGCAGACGGAGGTTCTGAAGAAGGACTACAGGAGCCTGATCGAGACGGTACGCAGCACAGCGCCTGAGGCAACGATCATCGTGTCTGGACCGCTTCCCACGTACCGACTAGGACAAGAAAGGTTCAGTAGACTATTTGCTCTAAATGAATGGTTAATATCATGGTGTAATGAACAGAAACTGCTCTTTGTAAATAATTGGAATCTGTTCTGGGAGCGACCTAGGCTCTACCGTGCTGATGGCCTGCACCCCAGCAGAATCGGAGCGGCTGTGCTGTCGGACAACATCTCCAAGACGTTACACACCATCTGACTAGTAAGTCAAAGTGCAAATCACAATCTCTGCTGTCCCAACTTAATTGATACAAGTAGTGTAGAACATTATATAGAAACTGTGTCTATTCCTCGTCTAGTGAGGCCAAACAATAAATCTAGTTTAGGATCTAGGAAAAATCTTATTGTAATTAAACCAGAAAATCTAAATCTCAGTGAACAAAAAGAATTTCTAAAACTAGGTCTTCTAAACATTAGATCGCTCACACCTAAGGCGGTTATTGTAAATGAAATGGTCACAGATAATAATTTCGATGTTCTGTGCCTTACTGAAACCTGGCTTAAACCAAATGATTATTTCGGTCTAAATGAGTCTACTCCGCCAGGATACTGTTATAAGCATGAGCCCCGTCCGATCGGTCGTGGCGGCGGTGTTGCAACAATCTATAGAAATATTCTAAATGTTACTCAGAAAACAGGTCACAGGTTTAATTCGTTCGAAGTACTTGTGCTAAATGTTACGCTCTTAGATGTAAGAAAGAAATCCCTATTATCTCTAGCCTTAGCGACCGTATATAGACCTCCAGGGCCCTATGCTGATTTCCTAAAAGAGTTCTCAGACTTTCTCTCAGATCTATTGGTCAATGCCGATAAAGCAATAATTGTTGGAGATTTTAACATACACGTAGATAACACAAATGATGCGTTAGGGGCTGCGTTTACAGATTTATTAAACTCATTTGGGGTCAAGCAAAACGTCAGTGGTCCCACTCATCGTCTAAATCATACACTAGATTTAATTATATCATATGGAAC
Source organism: Gila orcuttii (assembly GCA_026230005.1). Classification (NCBI taxonomy): domain Eukaryota; kingdom Metazoa; phylum Chordata; class Actinopteri; order Cypriniformes; family Leuciscidae; genus Gila; species Gila orcuttii. The sequence continues at coordinate 12,225,486 of JAPDVR010000012.1, forward strand.
CAATCCAACCGATATAGATATTATAGCGCAAAGTGACGATCTCACTGATCATTGTATGGTAACGTGCATATTACGTACTGCTGAAATTTGCCATGTTGCGCCACGTTATCGACCCGGCAGAACAATCGTTCCAACCACTATAGATAGATTCACAAATAGCTTACCTGATCTATCTCAGCTGCTCAGTGAACCCCAACAAACAGATGAACTAGAGGAAATGACTAGCAGTTTGAGCACCATTTTCTCTAGTACATTAGATATTGTTGCACCAATTAGATTAAAAAAGGTTAGAGAGAAAACTAAAGCACCATGGTACAATAGTACTACACATGTTATCAAGAGAGAAACTCGTAACTTAGAGCGTAAATGGAAACAAACTAATTTAGAGGTCTTTAGAATCGCGTGGAAAGACAGTATGTCACATTATAAAAAGGCTCTAAAAGCAGCCAGGGCTGAGCATCTCCGCAAACTGATAGAAAATAACCAAAATAATCCAAGGTTTTTATTTAACACCGTGGCTAGACTAACAAATAAACAGACATCACCAGAGCAAAATATTCCGTTACAGTATAGTTGTAATGATTTTATGAATTACTTCAATGAGAAAATAGAAAGCATCCGAAATACAATTGTAAATGTACAATCCTCTATGGTGTCTTATGATTCAGCCACAATTATCGCCCCTCAAGAACAACTACACCGCTTTACAACTATAGGACTGGAAGAGCTAAATAAACTTATCTTTGCAGCGAAACCAACAACATGTTTATTAGACCCAATACCCACTAAACTACTGAAAGAAGTGTTACCTGTAGTGGAAGAGCCTCTTCTCAATATTATTAACTCGTCTTTATCTCTAGGTCATGTTCCAAAAATATTTAAGCTGGCAGTAATAAAACCTATTATTAAGAAACCGCAACTAGATCAAAATAACTTAGCAAATTACAGACCCATTTCAAATCTTCCATTTATATCTAAAATACTAGAAAAAATTGTGTCCGCTCAATTGTGCTCTTTCTTGCAAGAAAATGATATCTATGAAAAATTTCAGTCAGGATTCAGACCGCATCATAGCACAGAAACTGCGCTAGTTAAAATTACAAATGATTTACTCTTAGCTTCTGACCAAGGCTGTATCTCAATACTAGTTCTACTCGATCTTAGCGCTGCGTTCGACACTATAGATCATAAAATACTCTTGGATCGACTACAAAACTACACTGGTGTTCAGGGACAGGCATTAAGCTGGTTTAGATCGTACTTATCAGACCGTTACCATTTTGTCTGTTTAAATGGTGAAAAATCGAAGATAACGTCAGTAGACTATGGAGTGGCGCAAGGATCGGTGTTAGGCCCTCTGCTATTTTCAATATATATGCTGCCACTGGGTAATATTATAAGAAAACATGGAATTAATTTCCACTGTTATGCTGATGACACTCAATTATATATTTCATCACGACCAGATGAAAACACTAACTTATCTAAATTGACAGAGTGTCTTAAAGATATAAAATGCTGGATGACGTGTAATTTCCTGCTATTAAATTCAGATAAAACGGAGGTATTACTTATTGGTCCAAAAAACTACCCACAAAACCTCGTACAATACAACTTTAATTTAGAAGGATGTCCAGTTACTTTATCCACTACAGTAAAAGACCTGGGTGTTATACTAGACCGCAACTTGTCTTTCGAAAATCATATTTCATATGTTACAAGAACAGCCTTCTTCCACCTTAGAAATATTGCTAAGCTACGTAACATGCTATCTGTTTCTGATGCAGAAAAGTTAGTTCATGCATTCATGACCTCAAGACTAGATTACTGTAACGCTTTATTAGCTGGTTGTCCTACATCCTCAATAAACAAGCTACAGTTAGTGCAAAATGCAGCTGCTAGAGTTCTTACTAGGTCAAGAAAATATGATCATATAACACCAATTTTATCATCTCTGCACTGGTTACCTATTAAGTTCCGTATCAATTACAAAGTACTATTACTGACCTATAAAGCCCTAAATGGTCTAGCTCCTGTATATTTAATGGACCTTCTATCGCCCTACAATCCATCGCGTTCTTTAAGATCCCTAAATTCGAGGCTTCTGGTCATTCCTAGGATATCCAGATCCACTAAAGGAGGGAGGGCGTTCTCGCATTTCGCTCCTAAACTCTGGAATAGCCTTCCTGATACTGTTCGTTGCTCAGACTCGCTCTCCCAGTTCAAAACTAGATTAAAGACGCATCTCTTCAGCCAAGCATTCACATAATGCTTGCCTCTTATACTACTGTTGAATCAGATCGAATGCATTAATATTATGAACAGCAGCTACGCTAATTATTTCCCATCTGCTTTTCTGCTGTTATCTCGGGACGCTAATCCCGAGGTAAATAGCGTTCTTCAGCTACAGTCTGTATCCAGCCTCTCACGGAGACTTCAGAGTCCCCAACACCTGCGATGAGACGACTCGACGCCTGTGAAGAGACGACTCAACGCCGGCGATATGTTATGCCATAAATTAATACATGATGATTAACTAACTGTATTTTTTACGTACATTTCTGAAATGCACTTTCTGTAAAGCTGCTTTGAAACAATATGTATTGTGAAAAGCGCTATACAAATAAATTTGAATTGAATTGAATTGAATGATGTCAAACTCATGGATGATTCGTTCTTTTGACTTCAGTTCTGATCCAGTCCACAAAATCAGTCTGAATGATTTTAGAATCAGAACCGGTCCAGTTCTCTCTCTGTGGTCTCTAAAGTTAACATCGCACTGGAGGGAAAGATGACCAGTCAGGACTTTTGGGATACAAAGCATCATATGACCTCAGAAGCCATGGAATATAGCTGGACGAATTACTTTAATGATAGATTAGGTTAGCTGGGTTTGATCAAAACACTGCATCGTGATTCTGCATAAAACCTTAAAGGCAGGCAGGTTTATTTATATAGCACATTTCATACACAATGGTAATTCAAAGTGCTTTACATAGAAGAAATTAAAATAATCAAAAGAAATCAGAATAATTAAAACAGTTTAGAATAAAAGATAAAATACAGAAATAATCAAAAGAAATCAGAATAATTAAAACAGTTTAGAATAAAAGATAAAATACAGAAATAATCAAAAGAAATCAGAATAATTAAAAAGCATAACAGTACAAACAGTCGGACGAACAGTGGTACAGTGCTCATTCAGTAAATGCACAGTTAAACAGATGTGTTTTGAGTCTGGATTTGAATGTGACTACTGTAGGAGCACATCTGATCTCTTCTGGAAGCTGGTTCCAGCTGCGGCTGGCATAATAGCTAAAAGCAGACTCGCCATGCTTAGAGTGAACCCTTGGTATTTCTAGCTGATGTGATCCTAATGATCTGAGTGATCTGTTGGGTTTATATTCAGTGAGCATATCTGCAATGTATTGAGGTCCTAGGCCATTGAATGATTTATATACCAGTAATAATACTTTAAAATATATCCTATATGTAACTGGCAGCCAGTGTAAAGACCTGAGGACTGGTGTGATATGTTCATATTTTCTGGTTCTGCTCAGAATCCTAGCAGCAGCGTTCTGTATGAGCTGCAACTGTCTTATGGTCTTTTTGGGAAGGCCAGTGAGAAGTCCATTACAATAATCCACCCTGCTGGTGATGAAAGCATGCACAAGTTTCTCTAAGTCTTGACTGGAAACAAAGCATCTAATTCTTGCAATATTTTTCAGGTGATAATATGCTGATTTAGTTATTGCTTTGACATGACTACTGAAACTAAGGTCTGACTCTAGAGACACACCCAGATTCCTGACTTGATTTTTAGTTGTTTGACCCCTAGACTGATATGTATGCATTCACCTTGAGAACTTCATCTTTGTTTCCAAACGCAATGACTTCAGTTTTGTCTTTGTTTAACTGAAGAAAGTTCTTAAACCTTAAACCTTAACCTGTTCTTAAAGTTCTTAAACTTAAACCTTAACCTGTTGTCATGAAGACCTGTATGCATCTTGATTTCTGTTTATGAGAATCAATACGCATCAGACACATTGAGATAAATAGTTTCCAAATGGTTGTGATTTGTGTGTGAATATATACACTCTAAAAAATGGTGGGTTGTTTTAACCCAATTTTGGGTCAAAAATTGACAAAACCAAATGTTGGGTTAAAAATGTAATTTAAAAATGTAACTCAATGGCTAGGATTGTCCATACTTGACCCAAATTTGGGTTGAAACAACCCAGCATTTTTTAGACTGTAATGTTTCAATGCACCTTGTTATGTCGTATGGTGGCCTATGCTTTGTGTGTGTGTGCGTGTGTGTGTGTGTGTGTGTGTGTGTGTGTGTGTGAAGCACCTGTAGATGGCGCTGTGTTCCTGAGCGTACGAGGCCCGGAGGAGCAGACGCTGAACGCTGTTGAGGACGGTGTGGAAGTCTCTCTTACTGACGGCCAGTCCTGAGGCGTGATGCTGAAATCTCTCTGGCAGGAGGTCTATCCTGCGCTCGGCTGAGGAGAATCGAGACCCCGCGAGCCTGTCAGTCAATCTCAGCCCACCGCCCTGAAGAGAGAGGAACACGTCAACCGCTCCTGTCCGTCAGCACATGCAAAATAATAAACTGACAAAAGAACATTAATGTTTACTTAGCTTTAATTTGTCCCCATTATTCGTTAATAGTTAATAACAAAACCTCCTTTTCAAGACATGCAGTCTATAATAATTATAATCAGCTTTATATACAAACAACAGAAGTCTTTGGTATGTTCTCAAACCAAGTAAACGTGTGTGTGTGTGTGTGTGTGTGTGTGTGTGAGAGAGAGTGTGTATGTGTGTGTGTGTGTGTGTGTGTGTGTGTGTGAGAGAGAGAGAAAGAGTGTATGTGTGTGTGTGAGAGAGAGAGAGAGAGAGAGAGAGAGAGAAAGAAAGAGTGTGTGTCTGTGTGTGAGAGAGAGTGTATGTATGTGTGTGTATTTACCTGTCAAATTTGACCCCACAAGGAAGCTAATATGAGAAAACCTCTCATTTAGGAACATCTTCATTTGGAAAAACAATTCGTAAATGTAATAAATTTAGTTTTTTAAATTCTAAAAATGTATTTTTTTTGCTATTAGGTTAGTTAATATAAATATCTTTATAGAAAACTAGTAGAAGTGGTATGTCTTTGTGTGTGTGTGTGTGTGTGTGTGTGTGTGTGTGTGTGTGTGTGTGTGTGTGTGTGCGTGCGTGCGTGCGTGCGTGCGTGCGTGCGTGTGTGCAAATGTGAATGCGTGGATAATAGGGTGATTTATGAAGAGTCATGCAATGTGCATAAAAAAATTTGAGATTGTTTTGATGGAAGGAGGAATATTTTCAGGAAATTATGTTTAATAAATTGTGAAAAATTGTGCGTGCGTGTGTGTGCATGTGCATTGATGCAATAACAGGTAATCCATATATCTCAGCTCTGGACTCATCCTAGAGCATTATGGGATGCGATTCATTCAGCTCGTTTATTTACCACCCCACCACACTGACTGCTGGGAAAATCAGGCTTTATTGACATGCACATGCACAAACACACACACACCGCTAGAAGATTGAGGATTTATGGGAGCTGGACTCTCTATTTGCACAGAGTTAATGAGGTATGCACATGCAAAACAGGGCTTAACTAACAATAATTACCTGTCATACACACATGAGCATGGGAGCCACACACACACACCTCAACACATGCAAACAGACACACACATGCAGCCTCGCACCACACTAACATTTCCTTCAAATCTACAAAGGACAGAAGATTAACACAATGTCAGCATAGAAACTGAACACACACACAAGCTGGGTTTTCATGTTTCATGGGGACTTTCCATAAACATAATTAAATATATGGAGGAAAATTGGTCTGTCTTTCAGATCTTAGTAAACCTAATGGAATATTTTAGATGTTTTTCCTAAAATTCCATAAGAGTATTAAAAATAGACACATTGCTGAAATACAATACAGTAAAAAAGTTATTGAAGTACAAAGTTATTGTTATTGAAGAAAATACTATTTAAGTCTTTCTATTTCAAAATTTCACATTTGATTCAATGCTTTACTTGCAGTTTCTTTATAAAGATTTGTGAAATTTACTAGCAATATCTGAGTTATATGGTTTCCAAGTAAATTCTACACAATTTCTTTTCGGTGTGTACAATATACAGCTATACAAAAAATATGAATAGCAAATTTTTATAGTTTTAAGTTATAGTTATATAAAAAAAGTTATCTAATATTTGTAATAATATTTCACGAACATTACAGGCAGGTGTGTTTGAGGTTTGAGGCTTTACTCTGCAGGACAGTCACACTGATTTACATGTAGTTGAGACTAAGAAAGAAAAAAATCTTTAACACGGCATGAATAAACCAAATATTATGAGAGTGCTTTTCAGTGGAGACTAAATAAAGAAGAATACGATTTGCTTTGGCTGAGCTGAGCCGACACAAATTAAACAAAATCGTGCTTGCACGCAAACAGGTGTGTGAACGCATACTCAAGCACACATTTACACACATGCAGATGTAAGTGTTTCCGTGAGCTTGTGAAAAGGTTCGCACAAACATAAACACAGCTGCACGACACCAGCACACACAAATGCACGTATACAAACACACTCACGGACATAAACAGCTTCAGTCCAGTTACACATCTACACTATAATTCTGACCAACTGTAGACAAAACAAAGACGACCACGCTGTGCTCTGGACGCCCACATGACTCAATAGATGAGCTGAAGTGTTGGTAAATGGCATGATTGTTGGGCTCAGGTAATGGGATCTTTGAGTAAAACTGAGGTCATTTAGCCTCTAACACACTGTTACAGCACAAACCCTGTGGCTCTGACTCTCTCGCGTGCTGCATTTCAAAGCATCCAAAGTCCAAATTAAATATTGTATTGCCTTCTTTTATGTTATAACATATTCTTGACAAAAATACATTAATTTGATATGCTGTTGGCATAAAACAATGTATTTATTCTAGGGGTGTAACGATACCCTGACTGTTGAAAAATGTACTGTTGATTAAAATGCTAAATTACATTGTGTGTGTAAATGAATAGGCTTGGACTTGGTGCTGGAAACCCAAAGCCCAGGACAATAGAGACACCAGAATAAACATATTCATGATTCTGAAGATGAAAATACTGAATTAATTTAGATGAATATGCTTGAACTCTGTCACTGACTAGATATATTTTAAATATTGTAGGCCACTTGGCATTATCAGGATATTATCAAATATTCCCCCATTGCTATATTATACAGTATATTCAAAATGATAGTAGTTTAATATAGAAAACCTAAAACTCTCTGTAAACTGCAGAAAACACACAACATTCTGAGGGACCCGAATCACCCAGCCCATCATTTATTTGAACTGCTGACATCCGGAAAACGCTACAGGTCTATCAAAACACGCACAACGAGATTCATGAACAGCTTCTATCCCAAAGCTATCATGATAATGAACTATGAACTGAAAACACATCCCCAAATCATCACAACAACACATTCTTGACATACAAGACAATTTAAGTGAAATAACACTATGAGCACTTTATTTAATAATGGGCAATATGGCCTTTAATTGCAATATGAACTTAACTATTCTTAACTGTATATGGATCAATGACGTGACGGGCCATTTTTTTGTCCAAACTAAAGGCCTTAATAATAATAAAAAACAAAGATATGACATCCAAAGTATGTAAGGTAGTACAACTTGATCTCTTTTATTGAATCCAAAAGGTTTTAATTATATTTTACTACATATAAAGGTATTTTAAAGATTTTGAAGTGTCAAAAGGTCATTCGGTTTAACCGTCCGAAGGCCAATACACCCATTTCATTTGTGATTAAAATATCTTAAAATGTAATACATTTATATAGTTTTTATTCTGCCATGATTTTATAACATTATATATCAACATGGTGCCAAATGGTATTAAAATTATGTGTAGAAGTCATTGCTTTGTTATGAGAAAGAATGTCCGGAAAAATGAATTTTATTGATGTCATTCGGAGTAACCAATATAAAGGCACCATTTTGGATAAAGTCATGCGGTCAATATCATGTGACAGTATGTGATATCATTCAGACACCTGCAAAGGACCCCATGGTCATGAAGCAAAGTAAGTAACTCACTCTTAACTATTTGAAAAATTCATGTTTTCACTTGCTCATACGCATGTCCCGAAATATCAGGTCATTTGGTACAACCACTATAAAACATGGAAAATTTTGTAATATTTAAAAAAAACTTGTACTAAATATAAAATTTTTGATTGTATTTTTGCTAGCTAGCTAGTCATCTAACTAGATAGCTAGCTAGATATCAGGCTGTAGCATTGTTTGAAAATATTGTCATTCGGTTTTACCAAAAGTGTCATTCGGTAATACCGAAAATTTGGTCATACCGAATGACCTACTGGTTGTACCGAATGACAGCAATGTATGTAGGTCATATTTGTACATATCTGGAATAAATAAATACATTTTTTTAATAGGAAATGTGCAGAGTCTATTATTACATTATTTTGACCGAATTTTACTTTTGCAGATGCCTTTATCAAATAAGGAAAAAGCAGCTCGCTATTGGGAAAGGATCAAAGCTGATCCTGTTAAAAAAGAAGAGATACTTGCCAAAAGAAGAGAAAAGTATAAATTTGTATTATTATTTATATTATTTCATTATTATTATTACTATTATTATAATACTATATATAGTAGTAATTGCATCATAACACTGTTACAATGCATACAATCGGCTCTATTTTGCATTTAGTAACTAAAGAAAACTGAGTGATTAACAGGAACACCTGCCAATCTTATATGATTAGTATTATTATTATTAGTAGTAATAGTAGTAGTGGTATAGTTTTCTTTTTGTTTTTAGTTACCAAAGAAGAAAACTCAGTGGCCAAAAAGAACAAGTGTCAATTGATGAACTTGGCCTAAAGGATCAAGAAAAAAGGAGTCTTATATGGATGAGGGCAAAACGGAGACAGAGAGAGAAGTTGAGGACCATAAACAATATGCTGAACCTGAACCCAGAGTCTTTAAATGTGACACCTGACATCCCAGTGGATGAGGTGCCACAGGAACCACATTTGGCGTCAGACCCAGACAAAATCTTCTACTTTAAAGAAGATGTGCATACAACCATTAGTGAGCCAGAACCTCTAAATTCACGGTCCTCAAGATTATGCTCTTGATGACTTTGATGAATATATAGCATCTAACAATCAAATGTAATCTAAATGTTTAAGAATTTAAACATTTGTTCCAAGAACAATTAAATGATTCAGTGTTTTAATTACTTTATCATATTAACAATATGAGTTGTATGTAAATATGTTGGTTTCAATAACAATGAAATCAAGCGTAGTGTCAGTTCTGGCAGGTCACGTTAGTCAAGCTCGCCTCAGTGACTCTCAGCTGATCCACATCTCTATAGGAATACGACTCCTATCACTGTACATATATAAGCTCCTTCAGTATTATCAGCATCTATCACGTTCTCAGGAGCGGATTACCCTCCTCCCTCCCCAGCTCCACCTCTCGTCAGTCAGGATCTGGCATTCTGATTCCCCTTGAATCAGAATAAATTCTCGAATTATGTTGTACATTAAAATATTGAATTAATGATATCTGCATTAATGTTGGTTCTGTTCGGTTTACCCTAAGGGGGTTATTCCTGCTCTCCTGCTCTTATCCGTGCTAGACTTGCCCAGAACAGAACCATACCGCCAATTGAAACTGTATGCTAATTGTCAATTGTATTTGATGATAGTGGTCCTGACAGAAATGTTTTCATGTTTGATGTAATTTCATACATTAATATTACTGTATATTAAAAATAAAATGTGCTTTTGTAACTATTTTTGTCTGTGTATTGTCTTAAATATTCATAATGTCAAGGGCAGCAGACATAGTCATTCGGTATAACCAGCCTTGGTCATTCGGTAAAACCGAAATATAGTAAATATTTAAATAGAATAATATTGTTTTTAATAATTAAAGGAACTACAATCATACAAATATAAAGCAGATTAGGCTTTTTTTTCCATTTCCCCTTTTCTCATTTCCCTGTGCAATGTTTTACTTGGAGGGTTTAGAGTAGTCCAATAAAATGATTACATTTATGAGATCTGTGGTAATGTTATTTTATATTTCTTCTGTAGTACACAATATATACTCAACATCTCATGTCAAATCAGTTTTTTTCATGAATAATTATCTGCACATTAATAATTTTAGAAATATTCATGGTTAAACCGAATGACTTTTTTGGTGACAAATTTTGTTCATCTTGTAAAAAAATGACATTAGCAGTGTTAATTGATTGTACAAACCACATAATCTCATTGTTAACACTTAGTAAAACTAAAAAATGGTTTCAAAATGTATCATATCTCCATTAAATTTTTTTACACTTTTAAAAACCTTATCCGTCAATGACCCATACGTTGGAAAGTCTACAAAAATTGTTGTATGTAAAATTTTACAATGACAATAAAGAAATCTATCTATCTATCTAAACTTGAAATTTTTCTCACACAGTAATTTTCATTCCCTTTCAAGGGAACTCGCGTTGCGTCGAGATGGCGCTGTGGGGACGCTCTGCGTGATTGCGTCGTGAAGCACTTGTGAAATCAGTCCAGTGGCGTATAGGCGGGTGACGTGATGGCAGGAAGCTATAAAGTGCACCCAGACCAAACATAGTCAGCTTCTGTGTCTTCAGCAAGTGCTCTGTGTGAAAGTTGTTGTTTGCTTTGCTTACCAGTACAGTGCATTGTGTCTTCGCTTAAAGCCAGCCATGACAGAACATGACATTTTGCGTGTGAACTGGATTGCTAGCACATTGAGAAGGACTGTGGGGACCATAGATGAGCAGCTGAAAGTAGGAAGAGAGATCTTAATGAGGAGAGGGTTTTCTGGAGGAAGAGGCAAGAACAAGAACAGATGGTGAAGGAAAACCAAGCCGAGGTCGACCTAACATTGCTATACACTGACACCAGTGCACTGGACGCCCTATGACTCCTCTAACTGCACCACTGAAAGTTTGTCAGAGCGAATTCATATTCCTTTCCTGAAGAGGAAGAGACTGAAGAGGAAGAGACTGGAGAAGTATTACTTTCCAACATCGTCCAGACCATGTCTCATATCTTACCCCAAGTCTTATCAGATTACATCTTGCACTTTCGCCTCTGCAGATCAGTGAAGCCTTAATAGCTATAATAAAAGATCTAGCCAGATTAAAAGATGTTTCTCTGAATCATAAAAATGACAGCTGGAATGCTAATTGTTGGACTGGCTCACAGTATGTACCGAAACCTTAGGGTTTACTTCCATCATAACCCATCGTATCAGCGATCAAGTACCTGTCAGAAAGAGAGCCTATCCAACAGCAGTAAACAAGTAACAGTTCATAGACTAACAAGTGGATGAAATATTGGAGAATGAGATCATTACGCCTTACACTTATACATGGGCATCTCCATGATCCTGTTGCTCAAGAAAGATGGAAGTATGCATTTTTGCATTGATTACCTAGCCCTGAATGCCAAAATTCCCCTGGATGCTTTCCCTATGCCACAAATCCATGACATACTTGCCTCTCTATACAAAGCTGCCATCTTTACTATTTCTGACTTGAGGAGCAGATATTAGCAGGTAGGCATGGAAGAATCTAGCAAAGCAAAAACAGCCTTTGTCACAAAAAAATTTCAGTATGAATTTGTGCTGCTTTCTTTCCAGCCTTAAAAAACTATACTGCCACCTTCCAACTACTGATGAATAGCGTTTTGAAGGACTTTAAAGGCAAGTTCTGCTTTGTCTACATAGACAACATTTTAGTCTACTCTGCCATGTAGCACTATAGCCATCTGCGGCAACTCTATGCTGCATTTGAAGTGGCATGGCTCACCATAAATCTGAAGAACTGTAATGTTCTACAGAAGTCCCCTTTGTTCCTTGGACACATCATCTTTGAAGGAAGGGTAAGGACTGACCCAGCGAAAGTGGAGGCCATAAGGGAATTTCCAGATCCCAAAACCGTTAAAGTACAAAGATTCCTCTGCCTTGCAGACTGGTCTCGTCGTTTTATTCATTGTTTCTCAGAATGTGCCGCACCTTTGCATGCCTTAAAAAATACAGATATAAAAAAATACCCGATTTCAGCCTTTCCTTTAAAGTGCAGATGGGTGGCAGCAACATCGGCCTTAGGGCAGTGCTAACCGAGGAGTCTGATCAAGGAGAGAGTGTAGTAGCCTATGCATCAAGACTACTCAACGGTGCAGTGAAGGCTTACTCTACGGCTGAACAAGAATGCTTGGCAGTAGTTTGGGTGGTTAAAAGTTAAGGGAGTTTAACTGACCACTCAGCCCTTACTTGGGTTTTTAATCACTCAAATCCTTCATCACGGCTAACAAGATGGGCAATTGTACTTCAGAGCTTCGAGTTTCCCATAAGGTATAGGAAGGGACAAATGTAACCTGGTTCCATCGATTCACTTTAGCTCGGTTGCTTTTCCACTGCAATTAGTACCGCTTCAAAGTAGGTGGGATTATGACTGATCGTTTTAGCCGCTGGGATTAGCAACCAACAAGAGGAATGTCTGCACTTCTCGTCCACTGACCACGATTCAGCCATTTCTTCTTTGGAGGTTTTTTTTCTTCAAGCAAGTCAAGCAAGTTTTAAAACAGATGCTACAGCGGTGGCTTTTACTGGCTATTTAAATCTAGCGGGTTTGATGTCTCACAAATACAATGACGCTGGTAGTGACGATTCTGTCTGTCAGACCAATCAGTGATCTGCAGTGTTTTCACGTCACATTTTAGTATCGGTACGGTATGCTAGGAACCTAAACAGAGGTGGTACCATTTAAAGCCAGCTGAAGCGAGCCATACCGTACTGTACCATGCAGTGGAAAAGTGCCACAAGTGAGCCGTGCCGTGCCGAGCCGTACCGTACCATGCAGTGGAAAAGCGCCAAAGCGTGCCGTACCGAACCGAACCGTACCATGCAGTGGAAAAGTGCCATATGTAAGGGTGTTCTGGCTCATCCCTCCATCAGTTCCACCATGGGCCTTCATCCTGCCATAGCTCTGGGTCATACTCTCCTTCATCCCGGTCTCCCTCGTCCTGCTCCTCGTCCTCCTCCAGAGCCCCCTCTTTTCCTCCTGTGTTGAACTTGTTTGCAGCGCGAGGACATGGGTGTAACGTCACATTCATGTCTTGTTCTGTTCTGTTTAGTTTCATTATCTTGTTCTGTTTCTTTTCTAGTTTTTTCATTCGCTACAAGCTCACACGTGACAAAGCACAAGGCCTAAACGTTTATGCAAAAAGCATAAGCAAGTTTTTTACAGTTATTTAAAATATTTTCCAACAAAAAAGTTATTTTTAAAATATAGCTGTAATCTGGCCAAACGGCCACAGGTATTTGGTCATTTGAGCTTAATCCAAGGAATAAAAGGACAGCAGAACTTTTGAACTTTAATTTACAATTCTGTGCTACAAATTTTACACAGACCTTCAGGACAGGCAAAATCAGGGTACATGTCACGTCTTGTTTTGGTCATGTCTCATGTCTCTTAGTGATGTCCGGTTTGTGAACGAATCGTTCTTTTGAACCGGTTCTTTTTAGTGAATTGGTCGACCCAGTACACTAAATCGGACTGAATCGTTCGAAACAGTTAGAGTCTTGCGTCAGCGCTGATCCACAAGTTACAAAAGTTACTCACTTTCGGACATGCCTGACAGTCCCTCGGACTCGAAATTAACCAATATCCCGGAATATATTTTACCCCAGTAAATCCAACAGTTCTGAGACTGAACTGAGACATGTTGTGCTGAGAGAAGTGATGAGCACGAGCAGCTGATACTGAGCATGCGCACACTACCGAACGCACAGGTACAGCCATAGGCGTCAATTTCGGTGGGGACGGTGGGTACGTGTCCCCACCAGATTTCATCATGAGTCATTTTGTACCCACCACTTTTTAAAACATTAAGGCACGGATGTACCTAATACAAATAAATAAAACATCTCCAGTTGACTAGCAGAGCATTCATTTAGTTCGCTATTAAATGTGTTGTTTTTGTGTTGCCGCTGCTATCAGTTGCATGGATACAGTTGTTCTCTTTTGGCTCGCGCAGTCTTCACTCGGACGCGCGCTTCAATCTCTCTATTCATTCTGGTGAAATCACAAAATAAAATGCTGTGTAAAAAATAAAAAGCATGTCCCTGCTTGATATAGACTGTAACCACTGATGAACACATTCAGTTTTGATGAGAGAAAAAAAACTATGCAAGTGCGGATTAGAACCAGTAACCTCTGACACGCTTGGCAAAAGATCTACCATTAGACCATTTAAGAACTTAAACAAAATTTGTGGATCGATGCATTTATTTACGGGTTGAGCAGAGAGGCTGCACAGTTTGACCAGCGGGCAGCGGCCGCACACCAGGCCGCCAGATGGTGTTGCTAAGAACTTGCAATGTACAGAGCTGCCAACTCTCACGCATTGGCCGTGAGACACACGCATTTGATTGGTTTCACACGCCACACCCCCGATTTCTCACGCTGAAATGTCAACCCGGTCGGTCAAATGCCTGAAAGATTAGTTTATCTATAGATTTACCTGTTGAGCCACTTGTGATCAACTAGTTATGCCGCAAATGAGTTAAAAATCTCCCGGAATCTAGAGCGAGCGCACATGAGACAGAGAATCAGCGTGGCGCGCGTGCACGCCATGCTAAACTCAAAAGTTGGCAGCCCTGAATGTATAACTATTATCAGACCGGCCCTCGCGGCCTCGAAACATTACAAGCCCACCAGGAAAAGTCCCGACTCCCCCAATTGCCACTCCGCCCCAATGCTTTTTGAAAACTTAAGGCTTCATAAAAAAAGTCAGACATCATCACATTTTTGTTTACATTTTTATTTATTTACATTAGTAAGCTACAGGACATCGTCTTTCAAAACATGACCTGCGCGAAAGAGAAAAAAAAAATGAATGCGTCATTGTACCAAGCACTTCTGAAAATGCACTTCCGAATGCGTCTCTGTCCCCAGCACATTTCAAACCAAACTGACACCCATGGGTACAGCAGTTCTCAATCACCAGTACAGAACCGAGAACTGTTTCTTTCGGACACTTTCGATATGGAGAACCGTTGAGCTGGAGATACTGCGCATTCGTGATAGTACCGTCTCTGAACCGAACTGATACACGAGCACAGGTGAACCGAGGACTTAAATGAAGGGCCGAATTTGGCGAAATGTACGTTTATTTAATAACAAATAAAATGATGAAGACGATTTATTCACTTTATGATGTTTTATTAACTAAGTTCGGGAGGAGCACGTTCAGATAATTAAACCTAATTAAACACATGTGGAGCACATTCAGATAATCAAACCTAATTAGACAGGAGTGGAGCACACTCTGTTAATCAACCCAATCAACGAGTTAAGCGGTGTATATATACAGCAAACCATTCAATAATTCCTGTCATAGAGAAATGGACAATAAGGCAATGCCGCCCTCTTAACGCGAAGGTACGGGCCTTCATCCAGCGTCAGGCCACCGCAGCAGGCCCTAAGTAAGCCACGCTGAAGATTCAGTCCCAGCCAGTCCACACTCTCAACGTCTGCCCGGTCAACTCCCTGAGTGCTCAGCTCAAAACCTTTTCGTTTTCTGTCCCTGATTGAACTTCGCATCGCTTCAGTTGTTGAGTCACGAGCAAGCTATGCTTTCTGTAAACAAATTTTTGTTCGGGGGAACAGGCGTTTGAAATAGTTTCTGTACAAATGATTTGCCGTTCATTAACGCGATGCTTCCTTGTGGCGTAAACTCGCACATAAACAGTAGTCGCACATTACGTGCAGATTGCACAAAGAAGCATTAAAGGGGTGATAAAACGCATTTTTTTCGAAGGCTTGATTGTGTTTGTGGGGTGCACTGTAACATGTGTTCATGCTTTGTTTTTTAAAAATTGCATTATTTTTTATATATTTTACCTTTATTCTACAGTGCTCTGCCCCTCCTTGTAAAAACGGTCTGATGGTTTCCTGGTTCTATGAAGCCAGTCCCTCAAAACTACGCAATGGGCTCAGATTGGTTAGCTGGCCCAGTGTGTTGTGATTCGCTAACCGTCTAGTGCACGTTCTCCGGAAACGTCACGCCCCGTACCTTAGCCGGTAGCCTAGTTTGTGCTTTGGTGTGGCTGCGTGGCGTGAGCGTGGCGTTTCTTTTGTGTGTCAGCTGCGTCGCTTTTTCTGTGTCTTTGCACACCAGAAACGTGTCTGACGCGGCGCTGCTGACACGGATCACCCTTGTTCGACATATGGGAGAGAGTTGTGGAAGCCCTATATTCATGTTAAGCATAAATATAAAGCCTAAAGACACTGTCAGCAGTATTGACAGCAAAATAGACTACAGAATATTTCGTTCTGTATTGACAGGTGCAATATTTGAAAATTGATAATTATTTATTTTTAAATTATATTTACTGTAGATCTGAATGTATGTCAAAACCTAGACTTTCAACCATCAAAATTTAATTTATTAATATGTATTCATATACAAAATAACATATTCATCTTTTCCTATTCTATTTTGCCTGGAAACACTTCCAACATGCTTGCGTGTAGCGTGAAAAATAGTAGACGATGGGCCGAGGGTCCGTATCTGCTTTACTTTTCGAAATGGATGATCCCCATGGAGGGAGAACCTGGATTTGTAAAGTTGGGACAGTTGTTTTATTCTTAACGATATGAAAAGTGTTGCCACTCCCATTTATTGCACATTTTCCCCCGAAATCATAATACACTAACCGTAAATATGCAGGCAAACGCGGTTGCCTACTATATCAGTGGAGCCAATAGCGCGGCAAGATACTGACAAAGGATTATTATTAACCAATCAGATGTAGCTTCTTTAGAACAGCTGTTACGCGGATGATCAACTATCATCAGACACGACGAGCAGCGTCTGCGGCAGCACATTGACCATCGCCAAGGACATTTTTGTGTTACTGTAAGTATTCATTAAATGTAATATGATATCTATAAAATGTTTGTTTTGTACACTTTGTTCAAACGTATGTAAGCGTCTCGTTAGTGTCGTTTAACTAGCAGTAGCGGCGATATTGCCCATATTCCGCATATCAAGCGCATGCATAAAGCTTGCCACAAAGAATCGGCAAAAGTAATGTTAATGCAGCATTATACATTTTAATTGTTTATTAATAAACTAGTGTTTTCTGGCTGCAAAGATACAGTTGGCGATGTTGACGCCATCTTCGCATAGTGAACACGCTTATAGAGAGAAATGCACACTTCATACGGATTAGCCTACATAAGCAGAGAGTAGCCCATTTATCTATCAATTTAAATCGTTTTTCGTTTTAAGTAGACTTTTCAAGCTTTCTATACGTTCTACTTGTTCTGAGGCACGTTGAGTTTTGGTTAATTTATGAGACGCGCTCCAATTCACGCGCCGGCGCCTTTGTGTCCTGATTATATTGTCTGCTATATTTCGCTTCTTATTTATTAAATCCAGGCAATTGGTTGATGAAACATTGATTGAAATTAAGATACAATTTCTACAAACTTAAATTAAGTGGTCAAAATCATGTCTGACCCATTCAAAATGTATCCTGATGTATTGGTCATCTTATGATCCGGTTCCTTTTTCATATAATCAATATAGATGAAATTTAAAAAAAAATAACATTTTATATTATATAAAACATAAATATGAAACGTATATTTTATGTTTTTAAGTTAAATTTAAACGTCACACCACTCTGCTTTTCTCATGTGTGTGGCCTATACATGCAGGTGTGTGTGCATATGAGGGAGGGGTGCGATTTTCGAATAATACCCAGATTTTCGAATACAATTTTTTTTTCTTTGAAATGCCCATCCCTTCTAATGACAAGCACTCCAACTACTCCAATTTGTTCTTTTAGGAGTTTAAATTATTAATCTAATAATTAAAACATAATTATTAATGTTGTCCTGCTCAGACTTGTGCAGGGCTTAAGTTACATCAGACTTCTCTATTTTAGGTATTTGAATGTTTATTTTGTCCTCCAAAGTTTACTATTGGACAATGTTTAATTAAACCTGGTGGGCTGCATCAGACTGCTCCATTTTGTTTGTATTTATCTTTGTCTTAGATTAAGCATCGGTATAGGCCGATCACCTTGACAAGAAATCGTCAATCGGTATCGGCTGCAAAAATCCTGATCGGAGTATCCCTAGCATCTACCCTAGTTAACACAATTTGTTTTTTTACACGAGCAGTGCACAAGTTCCAGTATGGCCTCTGGAGCTGGCAGAAGTGTCATCCAGTCCACTCCATTGAAATCTCCTACCATCTTCCAGCCATGATTTACAGGAGGAGGAATGTCTGGCACCTGTGTGCTGCAGCCTGATAGCTTGCCCGCTTGGAAGTGTAGCGATCATGGGCGTGAGGCCTCAGAGCCTGTGTTAATACTGGAGTTGCCTCTCCATCCTCTGCCTCTACCACTTAGGTTCTGCACCCTTCCCCACATCACTGATTAAAAAGAAATGGTTTGTAACTTTCATGTATTGGTTCCACCTGTTCCCTTAACATGGGTAATAGACCAGTTTCACAGTGTTCAGGTGTCCGGCCTTGTTGATGTTAAAGATGCCATAATTGGAAGGGTAAATTTTTGCAGGGTATTTTTTATATTACTGTTAATACACTGTATATATTATTTGTACTACTCTTATACCGTTACTGCTACTACACTGCATAAGGCTACTGCTAATACATTGCACATTTATATTTAATTTATATTACTACTATGACATACTACTTAATTAACTGTATACTGTCTGCACTGTATGTCTTATACTGCACCACTTGTCTATACAATATAATACCAAACTTCCTTTGCCGTTTCTTCAGCTAATACTGCGTTCTCTCTTCTCCTTTGTGCTCGTTTTATCTTCATGAAATGGCTGTTGCACCCCCTGTAGTAGCCAGTGTTAGCTGGTTTGACTAACTGGTTTGTAGGTTCCTAGCTTTGTAACTTGTATGCCTGTGCTGTCTCTTCTGCTATACTTCCCTCAAATGTATGCATGCAGCACTTCATGTTTTGCCATTTCTTCCCAGTAAACATGCACGAAAAACAGTATTGTCTGGCTCGTTTTTATGACAGTGTGTTCCCAAGCAATACCATGGATCAAATGTGTGAAATCAGAACGGTAAATTTATTAAAGATTACTAAGAAATGACAGGACATCGTGTGACAAAAGATAGTTACATAAAATAAAAACGGTAAGAATGGACAATGTTACCTCTACATTCATATTTTGTGTCAAACTGAGTATGTAGCATAAGTGGGTAAAATGAGTTGTTCAATCCTTCCTGGGCTAGAATCTAGGGCTGCATGATATTGAATAAAAATGCGATAACTCTGTGTTATCGATAATAATTAAAGTGTGTAAAATAAACTAAAATTATCTTTAAAATTCTATAACCTAAATATGCGTTTCTTATTCTTTTTGTGACATGAAAATATCCCTACAACTTCTGAAAGTGAACAAGGCTTCAAGGTAGGACTACATTAGGTTTATTTAACAGAAACTGAATAATCAAATGTAAAACATAAAACACTGCTTAGTTTTCACTGTATGAAATAAATAATATATATATATATATATATATATATATATATATATACTGATTCTTATTAAAGCTACAAAAGTTATTCAGCCAAGAGCAGTGAGTGATTTTCTCTTTTGTTCATGACCCCACTTATTGCAAGCTGTTGCGATATGCATATTGCGATATATACATTTGCGATAATTTCGATAAATTGTGCAGCCCTACTAAAATCCCTTATCGAAAATATGTGCACAAACAACAGCTTCATATAGCTTCATATCAGCGCGGTAGGTGCCAGTGTGTTGACAAACGCGTCACCAACACCGACACCTTCCCACGCACGCTATTGGATGAAGGCAACAAATACGTCACGGATGTCGGACCCCACACGTAGCTGCCTGCTCTATTCGCCGGGAAAATAACCCGGAGAAAGTTACCGATATTATAATAATGTGCAAAGTATGTGAGTGGCAACAATTTTTATTTGCTTTGTTGAAAAGCGTAGCGGTTACATATAAAAAACTGGGTTATCCCTCACCACAGATCGTCTGAAAACACGAAATCTCCCCTCAGCCCACCGTCTATAGGCGCAGACAGTCTGCAAGCTCTAACCTGTTAACATGGGAGCCGAAATAAAAACGGACACGCCACGCAGCCATAGTTGCCAAGTCCGCTTATAATACGCGACTTTGGGCTCTTTTTTTGTAAGTCGCGTTAAAAAAGCATGGGTTGCGGGTTGCGTTTTTTTGGGCTTATTAAAAAATATGGTTGCTTGTTAGGAAAATCTGACAAGCAACTTTGTTTTCTTTACATCTATGGTCACGGTTGCCGTTTTCTCAATCTCCAATACATTGATTGACACTGTCTGCTCACAGCTATAGCCAATCAATGCAATTGTATAAGTGCTGTGGCGTAATTCGTCAAAACATTCCGCCGAATCCGCCCCCTAATTGGAGAAAAATCCCGTTCAACGTGCAGCAGGCACTCCAGGCAGCCGCGCGCGCGACACTGTAATCCAATGATAGACGTTGGGGAGATGATGGACAGTGCAGGGGAGAAGAGGGATGACCTTCTTTTGTAAGGTAAATTTGTAATTTTTACAATGTTTTTGTAATATATTAATTATCACAGGCTTTAATAAAAAAATAAAAAAAACTAGTCTATACTAACATAAGATACATATGGGTCAAATTTATTTTTTTAAGATATATATATATATATATATATATATATATATATATATATATATATATATATATATATATATATATATAATATATATATATATATATATATAATATATATATATATATATATATATATATATATATATTATATATAATGTGTGTGTGTGTGTGTCTGTGTGTGTGTCTGTGTGTGTTACATATCCCCGTCTTTTCCTGATTGTCTTTTTGTCCTTTTCCATCTCTCCAAACCTTTTTTAAATCCTTTTTTTCCTAATCCGTTTATCCTTTTCTAATAAAGGAGTGGTTTCAGTTTAATATGTTGCAGGCTCATTTATTGGTAATAAAAAATAAATGATAATGCTGAAACTAAATAATCTAATAATATTGGGCTTGTTTTGGGCTTGTTTTTGAAGCTACAGTTGCTTATTTGTCTCGCGAGAGTTGGCAACTGCACGCAGCCAGTGTGTCTCCGGCCTTATAAACAATAGTGAAGATGATCGAGCAGAACCTGTTCAAGAACGGCTGTTAAACGACGTTTCAGAAAGGTTTGTTTTTTGTTGTTCTCTCATTACTTTTTAGATACGCTGTTATTTAATTGTACTAATTATTATAGAATTACAAAAAAATAAGCTTCATAAACAAGAATTTCATATAATCGTTCTAACAAATTATACTACAGTCTTCAAAGGGATTTTTTTGAGTAAAGACTGCGGATCTATAGTGATCGTTTCTGACTGTATATGCCACCGTTACTTTTGTATTTTTAGAACGATTGTAGACAAAATATCTGTCGCCAGAACTATTTACCCAAAACGAACACTAAACATCGGCTGCCAAATCAAACACAGAACCATGTTTAGCATGCATGTAGATAAACAAGCATGTATAAACATAAAAGCTCTAATCAAAGAATAATTTACACTAACTTAATTCCAAGTTCGCTGTTGAGATTAAAAAAAAGTTTGTGACCTTAGGTGTTTGTCGGATAACGTTAAAGGGACTATGTCCCAGCCAGCACAGCCATGTGGGGCCCACATGGGTTTGACCTCGGCTATCTAACTGGGACCCAGCCAATTTTGTCCACAGTTTCCATGTAGGCCCCACATGGGTTTGCCCAGATGAAATGAACACTGCTCAGTGTGCACACTACAGGCTGTTAAATGTAACACATATCAGTGTTGGAGTTAATGAGATAATTAATTGATTAAATAATGATTGAGCATTATTGTTAACAAGCAGAGTCACTGAAGGAAAGAGAAACACAATAACTACTTCCAGCCACAGCCTTAGATGAAATCAACTGAAGATAAAATACACGAAATCTCTCAAGATCTGATTAAACAACTCCACAAACAGCATTACCAGCTTCACTTATTACTAACCAGGTTGACTTTATTTCTGGTAGACGTCTACAGGAGTTCTTATTGAGAATTAACAGAGGTTAAGATGTTGATGATTTATTGAAAATAATAGTTTGGTTTGATGTCACCATTATGGTAATCAGTGTTTGCTTTAGTTGGGCTCTTGACTTTTTAACATTAGTTTTTCTCTGATCAGTTGTATCTGATTATGTTGAGAACAGCAAGAGAAAATGCAATCAGATGCTATAAGCTGATTGATGATAAGAATATAATCATCATGTAGTGGCTTAACTCACTAATATTGTGTGTGAGTTTTATACGGGTGATCTGTTTTATATTTTGCTTTATTACGGGTCATATTTTGTTTTATTGTTGTGATTCTACAGCAAGAGATCCAGCACATTTTTATCAGAACATCAAATTATTTTTAAAACACCATTTACGCATTTTGGACTTCTGTGATTTTTACTCACACACAGACATCAAGAATCAGCGTATGAATCGCTACAATGGTGACATGCTTCATGGTGAAGCCTACTCAATCATTATTCAATCAATTAATTATCTCATTAACTCCAACCAGGGGCGCCGCTAAGGGGGGAAAAGTTAGGACGATTCTAAGGGCCCACACACTTTTGGGGCCCCCAGAGATCGATTTTGTTATAGGAATGGGTGCGGTAGGGGGCCCAACCTCATATTCTTTCATAGGGCCCAACATTTCTAGCCGCGCCCCTGACTCCAACACTGATATGTGTTACATTTAACAGCCTGTAGTGTGCACACTGAGCAGTGTTCATTTCATCTGGGCAAACCCATGTAGGGCCTACATGGAAACCGTGGACAAAACTGGCTGGGTCCCAGTTAGATAGCCCAGGTCAAAGCCATGTGGACCCCACATGGCTGTGCTGGCTGGGGTGTAGTTTTTTAGGTATTTTATTATCTAAAATCAATATTTTTATTCATAAATATGTCCTCAATGGTGTACAAATACCTCTGCCAATTATCTGACTCATCCTCGTAAACGAAGAATTTATTATCTTTATATACATGTGACGGGTAGGTCCACAGAGGCTTCCATGTCGTTCCGCCATCTTGAAAAATTATAATAGCAGAGAGGGTCAAAAAGTACTAGGCCAACGCGTTTTCGTTCAGAGCCAGCGTCACGTAACTGAAAGCAGCAGAAACGGAGGAGCAGAGCAGTGAGAGAGAGGCGCTTGTCACTGTCCCGGCAAGTTTAAAAGGCTGCATTGCACTGTTATTTTTAATGGCATACATATGCCGAGCCACAAGCCGATGTGCGAATCCTGCATTGAGCTCGCGAAGATTGTGAAAGCTTTCTTCCGTGTGCAGCACAGAGAGCGAGATTTGGGTCATAATTATGAGGGACAGAGTTAAAAATAAATTTTAACCATTGATCCCTAACTCCCTCGTCCCTAGGAAGGCTGAACAAAGTGGACCTGCAACCGGGATGAAAATAACAGCAGCGTTTCGACGCGACAACTCATCTCCAAAACAGCAATATAAAATGGCCTCGCCCCACGAGTGAAATCGTGTTTTACCACCCCTTTAAGAACCTTTCGTTAACAGTGTCCTGCAATTTATTTACAAAAATCGCTTCGAAACTTAAAGTTATAGCATAAATGTATTTTTATTTTTGAAGTAGGTAATTTAAACCCACAGATTCAATATTGTTTTTTCTGATTCAGAATGAACAAATCGGCAGGCAATGTGACCCATAGAAATGATGAAAATAAACTAAATAAATAAGAACATTTTCAAACGTTTAATAATCAATCTCTCAGCCCCGCACAGTTTCTGCTGAGCTCGGGATTCCAATTGCACAGGTTAAAACCATGGGTTCAGCCTCGTCCATTTGAATTCTGGGCATTAACCTGGATACAGTTGATTTCCAGGCCTGCTCTCTTTAAAACTGCTTTCTTTGCTCTGCCACTTAAACTTCAGATGCGCATAATCCTGCAAGGATTTAATCTCTCACCTCCTCTTCCTCGCGTCTTTGATTAACGCGCAAGACGACGAGTATCGGCCCGCCAGGCCCCAATCTACTCCTCCCTTCGCTCAGCCTCACACCACAGGAACTTAATTTGTCCAGGTAAGTTTCTCCACTGCCGCAGCAGTGATGTCTCCTCTGCTCCCACAGGAGCTCATTTTTCTCCAGGTAAGTTTCTCCACTGCCGCAGCAGTGATGTCTCCTCTGCTCCCGCAGGAGCTCTGTTTCTCTGGCTAATTTTCTCCACTGCCGCAGCAGTGATGTCTCCTCTGCTCCCGCAGAAGCTCTGTTTCTCTGGCAATTTTTCCACTGCCGCAGCAGTGATGTCTCCTCTGCTCCCACAGGAGCTCTGTTTCTCTGGCTAATTTTCTTCACTGCCGCAGCAGTGATGTCTCCTCTCCAGTACCTCACTATTCAGAATTAATATTCCCGTTAAAACTCCTACTTGATGCCTCTTTCTCTGTCCAGCGAGCATTGGTCTCCCAGCAGACGTAGCATGCATTGATTTCCTCTTTCTCTGTCCAGCGAGCATTGGTCTCCCAGCGGATGTTCCATGCATCTATGTTTCCTCTTTCTCTGTCCAGCGAGCATTGGTCTCCCAGCGGACAAAGCATGCATCTGTTTTTTCCTTCTCCGTCCAGTGAGCTTTGGTCTCCCAGCGGACATAGCATTCATCTATGTTTCCTCTTTCCCATCCAGCAGGTATTGATTTCCCAGCGGATACAGTAGGAAATCTCCCGGCCGGGCTTCCAAAATTTGTCACTCTGCCATCGGCCGGTAGGGCCCACCAGCCCGACGCTGTGAGCTGCTCCCGGAAGCTACATGGGCCCTCTCTGTCAGAGTATGTGAGCGGAGTGGAGCGGCAACAATTTCCCCTCCGCGCTCCAAGCATTTAATAATCACTCCGCTCCAGCTCCGCTCCGGGTTCACCATTTACCGCTCCCGCTCCACTCCTCGCTCACTGATATCAGAAACACCGCTCCGTCTTCGCTCCCCGAAGAAATTGCGAATGAAGTATTTAAGTATGCTTTGAAATCTCACAAAATTTCTCCTCATCATATTATATAGGCATATTAAATAAAAATAAATAAAAAACAACATTAGGAGAATAGTTTCAATGTGGTTTATTGGATAGTGTGCAAACTTTTCCTATGCCATGCTATGCTTATTAGCCTACATGGTTATCAGCATTAAAAGTTAAATATCATTGCTGCTTTTTGCAGAGCACATTTTGTTTGGAAAGAGGAAAATAACTACGTTTTCATCAGTTATTTTATCTACGGGTCGCTACATTTCTTACAGATTTCTGCTCATTCGAAATCAAATAGGCTACCGACAGCACTGTAAGATTACATTTGTTTGAATGCAATGCATTAGTGAGAAAGCGATTGCGTGTGTGAATAAGTGTTACCTGTTTAAAATGTGCTTTCACCCGATCCAGCCTGATCTCATGAAAGTGCGTATCTATAGCACAAATTTTATTTCTTGTACCATTTACAAAAATAGTTTTTGCTTGCATAGCCTATGATAAGCAGTTTTCGCGTGCATATGATACACACTTTATGGCGTGCACGTACTTCACATCCCTAATCCTAACCAAAGGGTTTAGTGTGTTTCATTTGCACGCAAAAACTATTTTTTGGCGTATAAATGGCACGAGAAACAAAACTCGTGCTATAGATACGCACTTTCATGAGATCGTGTTGCCCGATCATATTCAGTAGGCTTGAGAACCTCCCGCAGCCACTCATGTCCATCGGCGTCATCATAACCTTCACATTTTTTTCTGATTTGAGTTATCCATCTGTATCATGCTAGCGTAATGTGTTTAACGTGTGAATCCTTACTAAAAATGCAGTTCTATAATGAGCCGTTCGCATGAATTGTACTCTTGATGGAGCGGTAGTGGAGCGCTCTCGGAGCGAGTGAAAACCACGACGCTCCGACTTTTAAAAAATCCGCTCCGCGCTCCATTCAAAATCACATCGCTCCACTCCTCGCTCCGCTCCCACTCCACTCCGCTCACATACTCTGCTCTCTGTCGGCCATCTTAGATCTCGCTGCTCCCCGCCCATCGGTCGGCAAAGCTCACCCGTCATTCCCAAATCTTGCTGCTCCTCATTTGTCAGCCAATAGGGCCCTCCTGGTCAGGCGGCATAAATCACGCTGTTCCTCGTTCATCGCCCGGTAGAGCTCGCCTGTCTGATGCTATGAGCTGCTCCCGTCAAGAAACGGTGCGAGCCCTTCTTTGCCCTGTTTGTTTGCTCGATTGCTCTTGTCCGCCTCGCTGCCTGCTGTGAGTTTGTTTGCGTCGTGGCTGTCTAAGCCTCGTATTAGCTTCGTATTTCCTTCTGTTTTTCTGTTTTTCTCAAGCCATTATACGGCTGGAACCGCAAATACGGTTGGAACAATGGTTGTTGGTCGTAGAGCGAGACACCGCTTCACTGCTGTTCGCCCTGCGATCCACTGCTTTTGTCAGCCTCGTTGCCCGCTGTGAGTTTGTTTGTTTGCGTTTGTTTGTTTGCGCAAATACGGTTTGAACATTGGTTGTTGGTCATAGAGCGAGACACCGCTTCACTGCTGTTCGCCCTGCGATCGACTGCTTTTGTCAGCCTCGTTGCCTGCTGTGAGTTTGTTTGTTTGCGTTTGTTTGTTTGCGCAAATACGGTTTGAACATTGGTTGTTGGTCGTACAGGCGAGACACCGCTTCACTGCTGTTCGCCCTGCGATCGACTGCTTTTGTCAGCCTCGTTGCCTGCTGTGAGTTCGTTTGTTTTCCCGTCTATCGTGCATCTACATTACACCCATACCACTAAAAAGACGGTTTTTACCCAAGACTTGAGTCATAAATTAGTATAAATATTAATAGCATCACTGGTTGCATCATTGCTAACTTACTGTCCATCTGTTAAAATGGCGAATATATCAGGTGTATGTTATCTACCTTTTGGTGCAGATGAGAACAAATCTGAATTGCTCGCGGTGCAGTCTGAATTAGAAGCTGTAGAAAAGCAGATCCATGACCTTCTAGAGAGACCAGCTGAGCTGAGAGACCGTCTTTAGCTCTTGAAACATCACGCGCTGATGCACACGGATCAGTGATTAACGTTAGTAACCCGCTGACGCTGACCTCGTCTACTCCATGCGTTTCTCAGCATTGGTCCCGAGCGTCCAGGTCACGATCAGCCATGATTTCATTCACTCCGGCTCCAACACACCACCACGAAGCCTGGGTGGTTCCGCGGAAGCCGCGAGCCAGGACAAGAATCTTTTCGCCTCTCCCGGTTTTCGAGATCTCCACTCAGAACCGCTTCACCCCTCTTCGCGAAACGGAACGCGATGCTGTGATCATCGGCGATTCCACCGTCCGACACGTTCACGCTACGTTAGGTAAAAGTAAGGTGCACAGTCACTGCTTTCCTGGTGCTCGTGTTCTCGATATCACTGCGCGGGTAACTGAGATCTTGAACGGTGACGAGCGCGTCGGAGCTGTTGTGCTGCACGCGGGAGCTAACGACATTAGGCTGCGACAGACGGAGGTTCTGAAGAAAGGCTTCAGGAGCCTTATCGATACGGTACGCAGCACATTGCCTGAAACATCGATTATTGTGTCTGGACCGCTTCCTACGTACCGACGAGGGCATGAAAAGTTCAGTAGATTATTCGCGCTAAATGAATGGTTATTGTCATGGTGCAATGAGCAGAAACTGATTTTTGTAAATAATTGGAATCTGTTTTGGGAGCGACCAAGGCTCTTCCGCGCTGATGGCTTACACCCAAGTAGAATCGGGGCAGATCTTCTGTCGGATAACATCTCCAAGATGTTAAATACCATTTGACTAGTAACCAAAAATCCAAATCACAGTCTCTACTGCACCAATTAAATTGATATTAATACTAGTGTAGAACATTGCATAGAAACTATGTCTATTCCTCGTTTACTAAGATCAAATAATAAATCTACTGCGGGATCTAGAAAAAATCTAATTGTTATTAAAACAAAAAATCTCGCTATTAGTGAACAAAAACAATTTCTAAAGCTAGGTCTTCTAAACATTAGATCGCTCACACCTAAGGCGGTTATTGTAAATGAAATGGTCACAGATGATAATTTCGATGTTCTGTGCCTTACTGAAACCTGGCTTAAACCAAATGATTATTTCGGTCTAAATGAGTCTACTCTGCCAGGATACTGTTATAAGCATGAGCCCCGTCTGATCGGTCGTGGCGGTGGTGTTGCAACAATCTACAGAGATATCCTTAATGTTACTCAGAAAACTCGTCATAGGTTTAATTCGTTTGAAGTGCTAAATGTTACGCTCTTAGATGTAAGAAAAAAATCCCTATTATCTCTAGCATTGGCTACCGTATATAGACCTCCAGGGCCTTACGCCAATTTCCTAAAAGAGTTTGCTGACTTGCTATCAGATCTTTTGGTCAACGTCGATAAAGCATTAATTGTTGGAGATTTTAACATACATGTAGATAATTTAAATGATGCGTTAGGGGCTGCGTTTACAGATTTATTAAACTCCTTCGGGGTCAAGCAAAACGTCACTGGACCAACTCATCGTCTTAATCATACACTCGATTTAATTATATCATATGGAACCGATCCAACCGATATAGATATCATTCCACAAAGTGATGATGTCACTGACCACTACTTGGTAACTTGCATATTACGCACTGCTGCAATATGTCATGCTGCGCCACGTTATCAACCAGGTAGAACAATTCGTCCATCCACCATAGATCATTTCTCAAATAGCTTATCTGATCTGTCTCAGCTGCTGCCTGAACCCAAACAAACAGAAAATTAATAGAAAACAACCGAAATAATCCAAGGTTTTTATTTAATACCGTGGCTAGACCAACAAATAAACAGACGTCGTCTGAACAAAATACCTCGTTACAGTTTAGTAGTAATGATTTCATGAACTTCTTCACCGAGAAAATTGAAAGCATCAGAATCAAAATCAAAACGTAAACGTTCGATCTTTGCTCGCGCCTTATAATTCGGCCGCAATTATCACCCCGCAAGAACAATTACAATGCTTTACAACCATAGAACAAAAAGAGTTAAATAAACTTATCACTTCATCTAAAACAACAACATGTTTATTAGATCCTATACCAACTGAACTACTGAAAGAAGTGTTACCTATAGTGGAAGAGCCTCTTCTCAATATTATTAACTCATCTTTATCTTTAGGTCATGTTCCAAGAACTTTCAAGCTGGCAGTTATAAAACCTCTTATTAAGAAACCACAATTAAATCCAAATAACCTAGCAAATTACAGACCCATTTCGAATCTTCCTTTTATGTCAAAAATATTAGAAAAAGTTGTGTCCGCTCAACTCGGCTCTTTCTTGCGAGAAAACGACATCTATGAAAAGTTTGTCTGGATTCAGGCCACATCATAGCATAAGGAAACATGGAATTAGTTTCCATTGTTATGCTGATGACACTCAAATATATATTTCATCACGGCCAGATGAATACGCTAAATTATCCAAATTGACAGATTGTGTTAAAGATATAAAAGATTGGATGACGCGTAATTTTCTTTTATTAAATCCAGACAAGACAGAGGTAATACTTATCGGTTCTAAAAACCGTCAACAAAACCTTTCACAGCACGACTTTAACATAGTAGGATGCCCTGTTACTTTATCCGCTACAGTAAAAGACCTGGGTGTTACATTAGACTGCAACCTGTCCTTTGAAAAGCATATTTCATATGTTACAAAAACTGCCTTTTTCCACCTTAGAAACATTGCTAAGCTACGTAATATGCTATCAGTCTCTGATGCAGAAAAGTTAGTTCATGCATTCATGACCTCGAGACTAGATTACTGTAATGCTTTATTAGCTGGTTGTCCTGCATCTTCAATAAACAAGCTACAGTTAGTCCAAAATGCAGCCGCTAGAGTTCTTACTAGATCAAGAAAATATGATCATATAACACCGATTTTATCATCACTTCATTGGTTACCTATAAAGTTCCGTATTAAATACAAGGTATTGCTTTTGACTTATAAAGCTCTAAATGGTTTAGCTCCAGTCTATTTAACGGATCTTCTATCGCCTTACAATCCATCGCGCTCTTTAAGATCACTAGATTCAAGGCTTCTTGTCATTCCTAGGATATCCAGATCCACCAAAGGAGGCAGAGCATTTTCACATTTAGCTCCAAAGCTCTGGAATAGTCTTCCTGATATTGTTCGTAGCTCAGACTCGCTCTCCCAGTTTAAAACTAGACTGAAGACGCATCTATTTAGCCAGGCATTCATATAAATTTTTTATCTTACAGTTACTGTAAATTCGGCCTCTAGTTCATAAACGCCAGAGGAGAACTGGCCCCCGACTGAGCCTGGGTTCTCCCAAGGTTTTTTTTTCTCCATTGGGTCATCTGATGGGGTGTTAGGACACAATTAGGTCACTTGATGGAGTTTTTCGGT
Source organism: Gila orcuttii (assembly GCA_026230005.1). Lineage (NCBI taxonomy): Eukaryota > Metazoa > Chordata > Actinopteri > Cypriniformes > Leuciscidae > Gila > Gila orcuttii. The sequence goes on from JAPDVR010000012.1 coordinate 12,256,187, forward strand.
TCCTTGCCACTGTTGCCTTTGGCTTGCTCAGTTGGGGATATTCAAATTAATTAACCGATCATACCATTGATCAGCTCTACCAAACTTGGATGTCTTTTTTCCAGTAATAAACAAACATTAAGTTGTTTTGATTGATACTGTGAAGCAGCTTTGATACAATCTGTATTGTGAAAAGCGCTATATAAATATACTTGACTTGACTTGACTTGTTTGTTCCAAATTACGAATGCTCCCCGTTCGTGAGTCAACAGGCCCTCCTGGTCAAGCAACCAGGCTTATTCTCAAAACGCCAGCCCGCCAAATCTCTGCGTTTTGGGGGGTCTTTAGTCTGGCGGCTGTCCTTTGCTCTTTTTGCCTTTTGGGGGAGTACTCTGGGTTCGGGCAAAAATTCCGAGCTCGGAGCCCTCCCCCCGGACAGCACGCCAAATATGCATAATCTTTACTCTGTTTAATTGATGTAAGTGTGAACTCGTGAAATTATGTTTTATTAACAAAGTTCGGGAGGAGCATGTTCAGATAATTAAACCTAATTAAACACATGTGGAGCACATTCAGATAATCAAACCTAATTAGACACGAGTGGAGCACACTCTGTGAATCAACCCAATCAACAAGTTGAGCGGTGTATATACAGCAAACTTACCTCCGTTCGTTGACAGTTTAACAGCATCCATCCACCACCCCATCTCCTCACTTCTAGTCCTAATACTCTTACAACAACGGGGGGAGTACTCTGGGTTCGGGCAAAAATTCCGAGCACGGAGCCCTCCCCCCAGACAGCACGCCAAATACGCATAATCTTTACTCTGTTTAATTGATGTAAGTGTGAACTCGTGAAATAGCTTTAAGAAATGTAAAACATCTGCGTGTTTGCACATCGCCTGTACAGGGTTCATTTGCAAAACGTAAATGTAAGAAACTTATCCAAGATGATTATGACGATGAGTACTATTATTTAACTGAAGTTATGATTACAAATGTCTTTATTTGAATGTACTTTTATCCGCCGGGATGATAGAATTGACGTCATTACGTGACGACGTAAAAGGTTTTTTGAACCGGTTAATTGAAACAAACTGTCCGAAAGAACTGGTTTGCGGAAAAGAACCGGATAGTCTGTTATAGTCATGTGATCCTGCCATGTATTCCCTTGTCTTATGTGTCATGTTGTCATTGGTTCATTGTTTTATTGTGCACAGGTGTCCCTTGTCTTGTCATTAGTCCTTGTATATTTAAGGCCTAGTTTGCCATGTGTCTTTGTCAAGTATTGTTTCCGTGTACAACTGTTGGTAAGCATCAAGTCCATGTTTTTGTTTTGAGTTCCACGCCACGCCACTGTTTTATGTTTGATCTTGTTTTTGAATAATAATAAACTGCACTTGGGTTCTACAACTTACCTTCACTGGACATACGTTACAGTACAGCTTTTACTTTTTTTTTTTTTTTTTTACAGTCAAATTTGTTAGCACGTAACCATTTAGATTAAAAATCTTTTCATGAACTTCTGACCAAAATTTGGCCTAAAGAGAAGGCCAACTGAACATTGTCAGACAAGTTTTCAATGAAATAGTTGAGTCTGTTTAGTTTTGAGGCCTAAAGGGAAAGTCTGCCTGCATAATTCACAATGAATCACAACGGCGGAGAGGATAAAGCGAAATAAATGGTTTCTTTAAACTACCAAATCCAGTGTGAATGTGTTTGCGATTGGACATACGTACCTCTATGATGACATCAGGAGCGCTGATGATGCGAACCGGGTCGTCTTTGCTTTCTGTGTCATAAGAGACCGTATACGCCAGCATGCCTCCATACGCCAAGAGCTGCAGACGCAAGCACACACAAACAGGAGCAAGGGTCAGCAAACGTGTCTGTTTTCAAGAAAAGGTCGAAAACAAGTTCAAGAAGCAGTGTTTATTGATGAAGCCACACACACACACATTTCTCCCCTCGCTGAACAAAGTAGAGTGCATTCTCCTCTCCAGGTCTTTTGCTGTTATTGGGTAACGTTACGCTGCAGGGCAAATCAGTACAGTAAAATCAGTCCAGCACACTGAGGGATGAACTGAAGCTTCACTGGGGAGAACAACACATCTCCATGTGTTTTTACATCCAATCCTGGCTTTTTATTCACACACGCGCCCCCACACACACATACATACTCCTACACATTCCTACACTTCAACGGAAAATAAATCTCCTCAGATTCGGCTGGGTTTACTGCGGTGCCCTGCGAGTAGAGGTCAGAGCTCATCTCTCCAACATTTGTATGTTCTGACTGCTCATGTCTAAAGGAACGAGGGGAGACGTTTGTCTCCAGACCAACACGTGAAAAAAACGATTGATTTTTCAGCACTGCGGCTGTCCGGCCGGCTAGAAATTACATTTGGGCAAATTGCCCAAGAAATGCCATATTTCATGCCAAAATCAATAGGAATAAATAAGAAAGTATGATATTTTTTGACCATTAAGATTTTTCAGTATCTTGACATTATTTTAATTTCAGTTAAGAAATTTCCTATTCCCCCCAAATTCTCATTGCCGTAATGCAAGTAATACACAAATATATATATATATATATATATATATATATATATATATATATACATATACACTACTGTTCAAAATGCAGCCTTGGTGAGCAGAAGAGACTTCTTTCAAAAACATTAAATAAATCTTACTGACCCCAAACATTTGAACAATAGTGTATTGCATTTTATTTATATATATATAATTATGTTTCCTGTTATCAGTCGACCTCTTGTGACATCATGGTAATTCAGCCCAATCAATACTGAGTGTTCAAGAATCACTTCATTCTGAGCAGCAAAAATGAATAATGCTCGAGTCAACAGAGTCATTAGTTTAGTTAGCTGAGGTCACTTAAAAACACATGAGAATTAATTCACGTAAATGCAGTCATTTATTAGGAATGTAATAATAGCTTCCTCTTGCCATTAAGTAGTCTAGTGAAGTTGTTGCATTGGCAAAAAGTACTGTGGTAGTCCCATGGTAAAATAATGGTATAGGATAAAAATGCTATGCTACTTGTTATTCAAAGGTACTTCAAAAAAACACCATGCTACTAATATGCTACATTGTAAAAAAAACAAGGTACTGCTATGATCGTACCAAATCCAAAAAATATCAGCACTTCTTTATTGTTAGTGTGAGTTCTTTAAGTAGACTGCAAAAAAAATCAAAACCCAAAAACTACGACTAAGCATGAATAAGGGAAAAATAAAAGGAGAGAGTGAGAGTGAAAATTAGAGCATCACCCCCGGCACATCTTACAGGAAATGAGAAACAGGCCATCAGTCAGGCACCTTAAAACTAAAGACAAGCAACTCTAGAGCATTCTGCCCTCCAACCTCTGCTGTGACCCCTCTCTCTCCATGAAATCAACCCCCACTACGCCCTGCTCAGCCTGTTTATTTTAATATCAAGCAGAATGAGCCTGATATGGACCAGAGCCCACCTACAGAGACACAAACAAGCACAGCTCCACAAACTGAGTTTGGTTTGTTTGTGTTGTGCTTGTGACATCTAGTTCAAAAGGTAACACACATCCGGAGAGCGCTGAGATACAATCAAAGAGTGCAGGAAAAAAGAGCAGAGCACATAAACTCACACACACAGAGAGTAACTAATACCATGTGTGAACGGCAATGACCAGTAAAACTGTAGGCAAATATGTTGAGACTATATAGACAGACGGAGAAGCCGTCCTGCAAAATCTCAGGGAGCAGCAGAAAACCAGTGAAGAGAAGATTTGTAACATGTTTGTACGGTGTTTGTGTCTGTGATTGTAGTGATGGCATTGTGTTTCACACTTCTAGAACTGCTGTTGTCAAGCTGACACCATACACGATCAGAGCCAGTGTTCACAATATTACACAACCTATTTTTGAAATTGTTTCTACATAATAAAAATACTAACAGAATGTTGCTATGCAACAAAAATAATGTTCATCTATGGAAGCTGTGAAGTGACGTCAAAGACATTGCGATATAAACCGATATATACTGTATAAAGCAAATCTCAACTGCTTGGTTATTTATATTCACAAAATGCACAGCGCTTTATATAAGTGTGCATACATACAGAACACTTATGTGAAACGAATCTCAACTGATGGATTGTTTATATTATTGCAAAATGTAAACTGTATTATCACTGTATATGCCACAGAATTATTAGATTCATAATTATCAGATTATAAATAATAAAGATATGAATATATGTTGGTAACACTTTACAATAAGGTTTAGTTAATGCATTAACTAACATGAACTAACCATAAGTAATACATTTATTACTGTATTTATTAATCTTTGTTGATGTTAGTTAATAAAAATACAGCTGTTCATTGTTTGTTCATGTTAGTTCACAGTGCATTAACTAATGTTAACAAGATTTTAATAAAGTATAAGTAAATGTTGAAATTAACATTAACAAAGATTAATAAATGTTGTATAAGAGCAGTTCATTAGTAGTTCATGCTAACTAATGTAGTTAACTAATGAGCCTTATTGTAAAGTGTTACCAATATTATAAACATTAACATCAACAACAGTTCCAGTCCTAATATTTTATTTGTCAAGCGCGCTGGCATTATGAATGAATCACTAAATCACTCATTCAAATGTTTTGTTTCGTTTCAGGAAAGAAAAAGATGACTGTCTTTATGAACGATTCATTTTAATTATTCACTCAACCACTTTGTTTATAAACAGAATTATAAAACAGCTATTGAGTGTTGTCTTGTGTTGGATCTGCTGTGTCTCTGTTTGGTCAAGCAAAAAAGGCAAAGTAACTGGCAATATTGCCACTAAAATGCAAGTTACTCAATATTAACTTATTGGACTGTTGTTTAACAGGAATATCACACTCGCAATCTGGTCGGAATGTCAGCATTTATTACCTTTATACAACAGTTAGTTCTGGTTCTAGAATCTGATTGGCTGAGAGCCCCGCCATGCAGTATTCTACTAATATCACATGGAAACCGTTTCACATTTTGTATCACTTCGCTTGTTTCTGCCAGATCTATACTTGCAGCATTTCTCACAGCGTTATAATTTTACAAATATTACTGTTATTGTGTCATGAAATGTAGTTTTAGGATTTTTTAAGGAGAGAATGTAGTTGTTTAGACCTAAAATATGCGATTTATATATATACTGTTTTCCAAGTTATTATGCAAGTGACATATAAGCAGGATTTCAGCACAATAAACGTTCAGATTTTAGTTTTTCAAAGAAAGTGTTTGTTAATTTATTTCTCTTTTTCTTTACATCCATAATAAAAAAATCAGTTTGAATGTCTGCTGAGGAAAGTGTGCTGAGGATAGTTTGTCTTAGTTTCCTTTTAACAGTTAATGGAATTTCCCATGACAGAGCTAGCCAATGCATTTGTCAGTTGCATCTTAAAAGCTGTTGTTCAAAGTAAAAATAATATCCTTGTTCACAACCTTTTTTAGTTTCCAACCTTTCAGAATAAAAGTCTTTGCTACTGACTCACTCATAAAGACAGTCTTTGCTGCCATCTAATGGTGGAATAATATAACTTTCACTGAAGTCGAAATCACACTCACTAACAGACCCTTTCTCAATACCAAATACGGCATATTTATATAAAATAAAATATTATTTATTAAACGACAATATTTTAATTAACAGTAATAGCTATTACAAAAGTATAAGATGTTTGTACAATAGGAAATAAACAAAAGGCAACCTCTAGTTAAAGTACAGGTTTTAAGTTTGACACAACTCATAGATTAATATGGCCAGATTGCCTGTTTGATATACCCCAAAAATATATCTCATGTTTAACCACTATCTACATAAAAGCCAGTGGCAAATTCCCGAAGGACCGGTCGAGATGAAGCTGTTCTCGACCGGTACATGAACGCTGAAAATCTGAAAATGTGTAAATACATTTTAAAAAAGGAGTTATATTTATATACAAGTTGAATATTTCAGGTCTAAACAACTAGAATGTCGGAATGCATGCTGGGTTCCAGGATAGTATAAAACTCCCAGCATGCACTGCTGCATGAATAAAAAATAAATAAAAAAATATTACCACCATTGTTGAGATTCATGTGCTGATTTTTGATATTTCTGTGTTTCTACAAGACAGTGTAGCTCTGTTTCTTTGGTTGAGCATGATGTGTTAAAAAAAATCGTCATCGTATCTCATTGTATTCACAGTGGGTGGTAATGTAACACTTTTGATACAGGATTAAAATCTGAATGAGATTAGAGTAGGAACAGGCTATATGATGACTATGTCATCATAACCAATTGAACCAACTACTTTCAAAAAGTGTTACTTGCAACAACACAGTTCAAGCAAGAGAAAAATTAATGTTAAAAAGTCAAGGGTCAGCATCCCAACTAAAGCAAACACTGATCTCTATAATGGTAACTTCAAACCAAACATTTTCAATTAAACATAACTTCTGTAGATGTATGACAAATAAAGTCATACTAGTTAATAATAAGTGTGATAATCTGTAATGGCTGGAAGTCAGTTGCAGTTCTTGTGTTTCTCTATTTTCTGTTCTTGTGTTCCTCTTTCCTTCAGTGATTCTGCTTGTTAACAGCAGGTGTTCATCACTAATGCTCAACAATCACTTACATATTCCCTTAATTTTCTCACTGCAACAATGCGTCAATGTTACTTGTTACTCTTTGTAGTGCTGATTTTCCTGTGGGGTTGAAAGGGTTAACAGTGTAAGATAAAAAGACACACCCACAAAATGTATTTTAACAGTAATAAACTAAGTAAACAACACTGTTGCCAGGAGTTTACTGTAAAATTTAGTTTTTTGGGTCACCATTTTGCTGAAGAGTAGAGCCTGTCCTTCAGTCCAGTAGAAGATCTACAAGCATTGATGATATGCTGCATGTTGCTTTATTTAACAGGCAGTGACTGTGTAATTGTTAGTTGTTGTCCAGTAGAAATCTTTTTAATTACAATTTTTACAAATTTTACAGTTTTTGCTTACATTATTAGTGTGTTATAAATTTTAGTTGATACATTTAAAACAACAGTTGGTCAATTGAAGGCAGTCGGTTTCTGCAAGTGAAATTAGTTAACTCGAGTTTTAAATTAGTGCATTTAAGTAGATTACAGTAAAGAACTGTACAACAGTGTTGCCAGTATTTTACTGTAAAAAAAACCTGGTAAGGTCTAACAGTGCACCATATAGTGATATGCAGTACAGTAAGTGTGACCTTTACACATTTTGCTATGGCTGTAGAAAAGAAGATGCGATATGTGCTGTATTCATTTGATTCTAACTGTATCTTGCCCAAAATGAAAATGCATGTAATTCATAACTCATTTTGTGTCTTCTGGATATAGCGTATAATGGAACTGGAAGCAAATGAACCACCACACAGCTTCATCTACAAGGATGAGGCTGGCTTCAACCTAACGAAACACAGAAGGCGTGGGTGAAATATCATCGGCCACAGAGCTACAGTTGATGTGCCAGGCCAACAGGGTGGGAACATAACACGGGTGCTGCTATCTCTGAGAATGGTGTGCTAACGCATATTCCCATTATTTAGGCCACACAATACAGAGTGTCTTGTCACCTTTTTAGACACTTTCTACAGGGAAGTCTCATCCCTGAACAAGAGAGGGGTCAGTTTGGAGATGACCTGCCAAAGTACGTGATAGTTTGGGACAATGTCAGTTTCCATCGCTCCAACATCATCAGGCAATGGTTTGCGGCCCACAACAGAGTTCCTCTCACCCTACTCCCCATTCCTTAACCCCATTGAGGAATTTTTCTCAGCATGGAGATGGAAAGTATATGATCGCCAGCCACATACACAGATGACCCTTCTGGCTGCCATGGATGCAGCGTGTGATGACATCACAGCAGACGCCTGCATTGGCTGGATAAAACACTCTAAAAGATCCTTTCCACACTGCATCGCAAGAGAAGATATTCATTGCGATGTGGATGAGAATTTGTGGCACAACAGACAGAAATGTCAGGAGGTGTAGGAAGACTGCACTGTAATTCCTACAGCACTGCATGTACAATTTTCCCTAAGGAGATTGTCCTATGTTCACATTTCTACTTTTTTTGTTTTGTTCTTTTTCTTTGTGCAATGCAGTGCTGTCTTTTCCTTTCTGTATCGCAATGACATGGTCTGTCAACAAATTATAAACAGTCAAAGTGTAAATGTGAATCTTGTCCAGTCTCTTGCAATCAAACTCAAATCAAACAAATTATTTACAATTGTCATCAAAACTTTAGCCATAGTTTACATCAGAACTTCCCTCCAGAGTACACTGTTATATTGACAACATGACTAAGCAATTTGACTGTCTTATCCATATACAATGACACAAGGACTTGTCGTTCTGATGGCACTGACATGTTCATTAACACAGATATTTACTTTTGAGAGATGAACTAAGTATTTTGAGCAAGAGACTGGCTTTTGCAGGTAATCCAAGGTGTTTTGCTATTTGTACAAATTGTTTTGAGAAATGCACTTACTGTTTTGCAAATGTTGAGTATAATTCGAGAAATGTACCAAAGCGACTGAGAAAAACTGTAATCGCAGAATAGCTTTTGCGGTGTTTACATGTGTCATTTTCTGAAACCACACCAAAAATCTAATTTAAAGGAATATTATATGTAAAAAATATTTTTACATATGGGATATCAAAACTGAAAGTTACAGCAAAGTTTGAGCTAATGATGCGCATAAATTAATGTCCAAGAAAAAAATGTTTTTTTTTCCACAATTGCACAATCTCCATCGCACCATATGAAACACCAATCTATGTGTGAAATTTGTGAGCGAACGTTATAAAGACCCACAATTTCCAGCTATTGTGCACTTTCTCCACAGCAATTTAAACTCTCAACAGGAAAAAATCTGAAACTCTCTGTAGAGGTAAGTATGAGCTGGTCTCTAATTTAACATCATCGTACCAAAAGAAAGCTGTTGCCATAGAGATAAACTGTATTACCAGACACCTTGTCAAATATGCGGTTACTCAATGTAAAGAGCGAATTCAAATGGATCCAGCATTAAAGACAATATAACTTCACATAACCACTAAAATGTCTACAAATGTGTCTTGTGTGTTTAAGTGTGACGTGCATGTCAATCTAAATCTACTCTGACAGTCTATTTATGGAAAGCCTTAAATGTTCCAGTGTCAAGCAAATAAACACAAGCAAAATGTCTGACTCAAAAGCCATACAAACTAAAGTGATCAGTCTTATAAAAGTGTTTGCATTACTGCAAATATAACAGGGATTCTCATGAAGAAGTGTTGGTACATACTACACCACAAAAGCAAAGGGAAAAATAAGAAGTTATATATTTTGCATAAAGAATATGAAGTCTATTTTTTAGGATGATTATGTTTTTTTTGTTTTGTTTTTTTACTTTTTCTTTATAGTAATGTGAATTTGGTGGACAATGAATTAATGAAAATAATGTCATAATGCAAATAATCTTAATGATCCTAAAAAAATACACTTTAGGAGAATTATTATTGTTTTCTGGGTATAATATGACCAGTGCATGATACGTCAAGGGGTCAAGAGATTCATCCAGAAACACTTTTTTAACACATGTAACCAAATCTAAGTGCATCAGTGACGCACAACCTGATGAATCCTTCATTTAAAACTTTAAAAGTCAATTTAATGTACAGCCTAATATATCTTGATATGAAAAGTCTTTTAGAATGCTGACAGTGGCTTTAAAGTCAGACTAATGGCATCATTAGCAGTGGAGAGAGGTCAGAAGTCAAAGAACATCCACAGTTTAACAGCTTCCCACACCACACATCTGAATATTCAGGAAAATCATATGCATATTCATCTTGTTCACTGTCTTGTCAAGTTCTCTAGTGTGTGTGTGTGTTATCTGTTTAGGGTGTGTTCATGATTCTACTAATGCTGATTCTATCAAATCATGACTGATCAGTCAGCAGTGAGTTACGTGTGTGGAAAGAGCATATGAATTGGTGTTGACCCCATTTACAGTGCTATCTTAATGTATATTCTGAGTCTTTCCTAGTCTTTATTCCAAAAAAAATTATTATTCCATAAAAATGCAGGTTACAGTATGATTGAGGATTAGTTCATTGCTTGTTGTGCGTTTTCTGCTGTTTTTTTTTTTTTAAAGGTCTCAGTACATCCATCTGCGCATATTTACACAGGAATAAACACAAAAACACTTTCAGTGTAAATGGCCCCTTATTCACATCACACTAGTTGAAGTTTCCCAAAGATTAATCAGATTTTAGTTTCAATTTTGGCTTCCAGTGATTGTTAAATGGGCATTCGGCAACTCTAGCTATTTCTTCGCTGATTTTCACTTTTGTTGTCGCATGTTTTCTCAACGAGCTCCCCCTACAGCTGTGAGGCGTATATTTCACAACAATGTCGTAAAAAAACTCCCTTGCGGCACCCTCCTCCCCCTTTCTACCACTGCTCATGTGCATTTGTTATTATCGGAGCCGGCCAACTTTATCGTGTGGAGCCATGTCTACCGAGGTTGGTGATACATCATACATTGCGGCACTTGTGGCACCTAGCAGAATTACAAAAATAATCTCATATTTTGCAAACGTCCCTCTCGCGCATCAAGCCTCCCAACTCAAACATCACAATCACAGCTCTTACGGGTGTTTGTGAAGGAATGTCTCAACGGGTAAATTTGGCTACTTTCAATAAAAGCTCCAACATATTAGGAATACTTTTAGCTGTGTTGCTATGTGTCATGAGTAAGAGATTGAGTTGATTAATAAAACTCTGTCTAGAGTAAATGCAAGTGTCTGGCTTATAATAAACTCATCCAACGGATCTGGACACATCAAAGTAAACATTATAAACTGGTACATTTGTCTTTCTGAATGGGTGCATGATGATGTATTGTTCGCTTTGATGTGCTCATGACCTGTTTAATTTTTGAAGGTCTAAATGTAGTAGATTTTGGCTTGTACTTCTGTAATCGAAGCTGAATGTCTTTTCCCATGTTTTCCCAGTCATGGTCACACACCGGCTAAACACCCTCTGATGTATATCACTGCCTGAAATAAAATGAAGGTGTTTCTCAGACAGATCAGTACTGTATACTCATCTGATTTTATATTTCATACTGCCATTATGTGCATCTTTAAAGTCCCTGGTTGTCTCTCTCTCCCCCTGCAGACAGTAAAGTTAAATCAAGGGCAAATGAAAAGCTAAATGAGCCTGTAACATAACAATGATAAATTGTGTCTGTATTATGGTCATGTGACTGACATCATTACAGCACATTATCAGCAGATTAATACTAACACACACACACACACACACACACACACAAACTAACCCGACCCCTAAATCTACCCATCACACACACACACACTAACCCCACACCTAAACCTACCCATGATCACACACTCGTACACTCACACTCTCACACACACACACACACACACACACACACACACACACACACACACACACACACACACACACACACACACACACACACACACACACACACACACACACACACACACACAAACACTAACACACACACACACACACCAGACTCACTTTCTTGTGCAGGTAAGCAGACGGGGCGCTCCAGTAGTAGGGTGCTGTCAGGTGACTCTGAACATCTGATTGGCTCACGATGACCTGGTGGGCTGTCTCTCTGCTAGGCCCCGCCCACACAAGCCCCTCCCCATCCGCTCCTGTCAGATACCATCCAGACATATCCGTCACCTGCGGACAAACACACCAAAACACCCAGATTTATGAGACCGTTGTGAGTGCAGTGTAGAAATTGGGGCAATAATGATATGGAAAAATGTTATGTCATATGCAAATAAAAAATGATGTTTAATCATTTCAGCAGAAGGTCCAGCAATTTTATTTAATCTCTTTTGGCATTTCATAACCTCATAACAAAGTATCCCATTAAGAACTGCATTATTCTGCTTTTAACAAATGAATATGTTGGAACTACAATTTCAGGAGTTCTTATTAGTTACATAAATCGACAAAAACAATGTCAATAGTGATTTTACAATAATTAAATAATCAATAGTTGGTGTCACTGTGTATTGATACAATATCATGAATACTGAAGTGGTATATTGTATTGATTTGACTCTTGACCTGAAAGGAACTGTGTACAATATGAATATTTTTAGGTAAATTAAATCGTATAATAATAATGACTATTGAAGTAAATGTCATATGTATGTGTAGTCAGAACGTCAGTGTCCTGCAGTGTTGTACTTCATCCATTGCTCTAACTCTTGAATAATCATTACGCAGACAGTTCCCTTTCAAGGAAACTAGACGCTGCGTCAATGACGTCACTTCGGGGAATCCCTTCAGCATCAGCGCTCCTGAAGGCACATGTGCAACTTAGTCCAATCTTGATTGGTGCAACGTCATCCTTGTCAGCTTTCTGATCTTCAGCAAGTGCTCTCTGTCTGTCTGAGTCTTATTTGGAGTTGTCTGTCCCGTAGAAAACATATATTATATCAAAAGAAATGGCGAGTGAACAGCAGAACTACAGAAAGTGTGTTCATCCCTGTCCTCGTTATATTCCAGATGGGGATCCACATAATCTGTGTGTGAGCTGTTTGGGAGCACAGCATGCTCGGTCAGACCTCGAGGGGGATGATTGTGAGCATTGCGAGCGTTTACCTCTTAGAACGCTTCGCTCCCAGCTGGCGCTGTTTGATCAAAGCGGCCAGCTCTGTGTCACACGTGGTGCGGGTCCCGTGGATGCTGAGGCAACCCGGTGGCTTCACTCGTGGGGATCACAGATGAAGCTAACGGAGGGGTATGAGACGGCTTCAGGCCCTTTCTCAGCCTTCATCCGCTAGCTCCAGTGCTCACGCTCGGGATCCGGAAGCCCGCTCCACCCCGAGTGAGAGTTTGATGTTAGGCTTGTCTTCCTCTGAGGAGGTTGATGTGCTCAGCGTCGAAGGTGGTGATGTGGGATGATTCGCCAGCCCAGTCACCAATGTATGAGGAGTTAGTGGAGTTTATAACTTGTGCCGTGGCCAGGTTAAACCTTTAATGGCCGGCCCAGAAGTAAGCTACATTACCACAACTCCACGCCGGGGCTTACCGTTCTTCCAGGATCTCCATACTGAGGTGTTGAGGTCCTGGAATAAACCATATTCAGCAAGGTTATGTAGTCCCACTGTACATCACTATGCATCCATAGTGGGACAAAGAGAGAACAGTTATGTTATGCCCAAAATAGAGGAGACATTGGCAGCTTATTTATTTGACGCTTTACTTATTTGACGCTGCGTCCTCATTAAAAGCCCCAACATTGCCCATGCCGCATAACATCTTCTTTGGTGGGCAAGGCATACATGGCAGCAGGTCAGGTGGGTGCTTGCCTTCACACCATGGCCATCACATAAATAAATTAACTCAGAAGACATCAAAGAGTTAAGAAGAGACACCGATTTCTCTGTCCACTCTACCAAGGAGACGGCCCGTGCTATCGGCCGCTCCATGACAGCCCTGGCAGCGAAGGAGAGACATCTATGGTTAAACCTATCTGGCATCAAGGAGAACTTCCCTGCTCGCGCCTCCTGGTCTCTTCGGAGACGCTGTCAGCTCGGTCGTCAAGAGATTTCAGGAGGCAAAGAAGCAAACGCCGGCATTTCAAAGGTTCATCCCCGTTGCCATAAATCCCACGGTGTTGCTGCCAAGAGACAGCCCCAGCCATGTACGTCTGGCTCCTCGTACAGGCAGACACAGAGAGAGAGTGTTGCTAGTCGAGCCCCTTCACAACGATCTCAGGGCTCGAGGCAGCACTCTCAATCGAAGCCCGCGAGCCAGAAAACGGATTTGAAGACCGTTATTCTGACGAAACGGGCTTCAGGAAAGAAATGCCCCCTCCACGGAGCCCTCAGGAAATCGAATTTGCCTACGGCACCTCAGGGCACAACGATTTCCAACGAAGGAAATCCTCGACTTCCGCCCATCAATATAATGGTCGAGGGGAGTTCGTTCTCCATAGAGAGGCCTGTAGAAAAATGTATTCTGTTAGTTCCTGCTGGGAATGCGCTTCAGGACACTGAAGTTGTTCTTTAAAAAAAGGATGGAGGGTTACGTCCCATTATAAAACTTCGTCAACTGAACCAATCTCTGAGGAGATTCAAGTTCAAAATGCTGACAATCCCTCCCATCGTGAGTCAAATCAAGTCCGAGGACTGGTTTCTCTCACTAAATAATGCGTATTTCCACATCTCCATCCTACCGGGACACAGGAAGTTCCTGAGGTTCTTCCATTTGGCCTAGCACTATCCCCACGCACCTTCATGAAATGTATGGATGCAGCCGTGGCACCACTCAGGCTCCAGGGGATAAGAGTTCTCAACTATATAGACGAGTGGTTAATACTAGCACAGTCTCAGGAGATGCCAGCACGGCATCGAGATGTCGTGCTCGACCACATGAGGTGTTCGCGGCTGAGCCTCAATGCAAAAAAGAGCATGCTCACTCCTGTCCAACGGACGACATATTTAGGAGTAGTGTGGGACTCGGTCACAATAGGGGAACAATTGTCTCCTGCACGTATCAAGTCGATTCTGGCAATGGTGTCCAGAATAAAGCTAGGCCAACGCATCACTGTAAAACAGTTCCAGAGACTGTTAGGGCTCATGGCAGCAGCGTCCAATGTGATAGCTTTTGGCCTGCTACACATGAGACAACTACAATGGTGGCTCAGAACCAAAGAGTTTTCCCCGAGGGGCAACCCATTTCGCATGATCAAGGTTATGCGCAGGTCCTTTCGTTCCCTGATCATGTGGTAAGAAATATTGGTTCCTTGCCCAGGGCCCTGTGTTAGAAGCACAGTGTCAGCGCAAGATACTGTCAACAGATGCGGCCTGCGCAGGGTGGGGGGCGGTGATGGAAGGCCGGTCGACTCAGAGTCTGTGGAAAGAACATCATCTACCTTTCCCCCTCTATACTTAAGGTGTATGTGGCGGCAGTGGCTGCCTTTCATGCACCACTGGATGGCAGCTCACTGGGAAGGCATCATCTTATTACAAGCAGATTGTACGGCTACGGCTACCAAGCAGACTGAAAGCAGGTAGATTGTTGAAGCTATTTCTATGGCTTATGGTATGAGCGGGCTGCCCTCACCTCTGTCAAATATAACTCATTCCACTCCAAGCATGGCATCTTCAAGGGCACTGTGATCGGGGGCATCCCTCCAAGATGTATGTGATGCGGCAGGGTGGTCCATTAGATTTTACAGCTTGGACCTTCCGGCGACCCCGGGGTCACAAGCACTCATGTCCTGAGCTATGCCTCATTTCACACTGGGACAGATTTTCGTCAGCATGGCGAAGTGGGCATATAGTTCTTCAAAGTGTCGTCATCGATGCAGCGTGAGTTCCCTCAAAAGGGGACGTCTCAGGTTACCCATGTAACCATGGTTCCCTGAGAAGGGAACACCCGGGAGCGGCTTGCTTCAGCCGATCAGAAAGCTGACAACAGCTGTGATGCCGGCTCCTTTATAGCTTCAGCATTTGCACGCGTCACAGGATGACGTTGCACCAATCAAGATTGGACTAAGTTGTGACTTCAGGAGCGCTGACGCTGAAGGGATTCCCCGAAGTGACGTCATCGACGCAGCATCTTGTTCCCTTCTCAGGGAACCAAGGATACATGGGTAACCTGAGACGTTTTATCGATAGATAAAATATTTGCACATAAAATTCATGGAAATATTGTGTATTTTAAGGTGGTTTATCTCTATTTTGTATTTTCAGGTACGCTTGACAGATGGCTTGACAGAAGTTTTCTTCTTCGTTACTTAAATGTACTGTAAGAAAATAAAAGATTTAACTTCCAACTGCATCTGTTCCTGGATTAATTTAGCAGTTATTGATTTCATGTCGTTGTCCCTTTATTTCAAACCTTATTAGCACATAATGCCCTCATTATAAAGAGAACATTGACTGTTTCTCTTTCTCTCTATCCGCTTCCCATTTGGAAAAGACATTGAGAAATGCCTGAGCTTGACATATATATTTGGAATAAGAGCTGAAAGATGACATGACTTTGTGAGATTCACCCATTTAAAAGCTTTACACTGCAAAGCACTTTCTATGTATAAACTTTTTCTCTATAATAGGCCCTTATAATTTCTTATTTCAGTGTAGTTTAGCATCACATTTCTGAGTAAGACTGTGTGTGATTAGTTTCATTCAGTTTCATGAATGTCTTTAGCCACTTTAGAGTCATTAAGATTAAAGCCACAGAACACACACACACACACACACAACACTCTTTCACACATGCATGTGCAGCGTATGGACAGTTTGAACGCACACACATGACCGGCCGTAATTAAAGCAAGCAGAGCTCTGAAAACACAACTCAAGGTCAGCTTAATTGTACAGACAGATGCTGGTAGCCATTTCTCTCTCTCTCACACACACACACACACACACACACACACACACACACACACACACACACACAAATTCATAGACACAAACTGATGCAAAAAGTGTCCCATACACTATTAACCTTTCACCCTTCATAACACTTTCCCCTTTACTGTAAAGACTGCGCTCATGACAGTTCACTTTTAAACGCGATGACCAGCAACTTTTTATTCACTCATTAAACTGGGAAATATGTGTATGTGAATGGCCTGTGTGTGCATGTGTGTGTGTGTGTGTGTAAGAACAGCCATCTTAATAAGACTGAATCCCAATAGCCAAGCAGAGATTTAAGATAGTGTAACTAATGAGAAATGAAACCCCTCTCCCTCTCTCGCACACACACACACACACACACACACACTTGTCTCCTACATTACTGTAGTCCCAGTGGGATTCAGTACACAGGCTGGCCAGCCCATAACAGTAGCACTTCTCGCATCCACGGAGAGAGTCTTCACCACGGAGATGATAATATCCCTGTTTACAACGGTCACAGTTCCGGCCCTCCACATTGTCCTAGAGAGAGAGAGAGAGAGAGAGAGAGAGAGAGAGAGACTGTTGAGTGAAACTGGGCTGCATGCACTATTAAACACTGTTAAAGCAGCTCTGACCCATGGGAAGTGTGTTACTTAAACACACACACAGGTGCGCAAACCTCCACAGTGAAGGAAAACTCATTATTCTTCTATTTCATTTATTTCAATAGCTGCAGGACCTCTGTAACAGGGTTTGTGCACCATTTAGAATTATGTTAAGATTTCATAACTGAATTTTTCATAAATTTAAATAAGTTGAAATAAGCTTTCAAAAAATATAGCCTATTCCCACTACCGTTCAAATGTTTGGGGTCGGTAAGATGTTTCTGAAAGAAGTCTCTTCTGCTCACCAAGGCTGCATTTATTTGCTCAAAAATACAGAAAAAAATGTGAAATATTATTCCAATATATAATATCTGTTTTCTATGTGAATATATAGTAACATGTATTTTTTTCCTGTGATCAAAGCTGAATTTTCTGCATCATTCAGTGTCACATGATCCTTCAGAAATCATTCTAATATGCTGATTTCCAGGAACTGACATCTCACTTATAACTATAATCAATTGATTAAAAATGTAAGGCAAAACTAGTTGAGAAAATGTATTTTGCAATATGTAATGTAATTTGTTTTAGCACAAAACTTGAACTAGTGAAACTGCTCTGTTGTGTGTCTGTGTAGAATTTTTGAATTGCAATTTCCAGTTCAAACTAATATGTGTGTGTTGTGACGAGCTTAATTCAGATTCACACTTATGATATAAAAGATGTGTCAGATATGAATGCTGTTAGAATCCAGCACTAACTTTTCTGACCGCGTGACAAACTCTCTCAAATGAACTTTTCCGACTGCGTTCTGACACTTTACTTTATTTCTGTATGACAGTATCTGCTGTAAGTTTGGCATGGGACCGCAGCACCTGGAGCGAGTCCATCCCGTCTGTGGGTGTAATTTACTGATGTTCCTTAATGGTCCCTTCACACTGGCGCTCTGCCTGAGCCATTACTGAACAGACCCTCTATAATCTGACCATCACAGCCTCTTCATGAGGGCCACGCCAAACACACTTCACCTCCACTCACTCTTCATCTGTTCATCCATCCATCCATCCATCCATCCATCCCGAGTGCTGAGAGAAATCCTGTGAAACCCTTTGCAATGATCTGTAGGCCTGCATTAAGGCTGAAGTGAGTGGGTCGGTAGCAGATGCCTTCGTTCCCTATCAATTTGGTAGAAGCCTTGGTTCCTGTCCCAGGGTCCCAAATTGGGAGCATTATGTCGCCGAGTATCTATTTCGACAGACGCCTCCCTCACGGGCTGGGGCGCGGTCATGGACGGCCGCTTTACGAGAGGTCTCTGGCAGGACCATCATTCCTCTTGGCACATAATTGCCTAGAAATGTTGACGGTGTTCCGGGCTCTGAGGAGCTTCCTGCCAGACCTCCATGGTGGCCATGCCCTCGTGAGAACCGACAACATGTCTGTGGTGTCTTATTTGAACTGCCAGGGGGTCTGAGGTCACGCCCTCTGTGCAGACTGGCGCATCAGATCCTCCTGTGGTCCCAGCGGAGACTATCGTCTCTCAGGGCGATGTATGTACGTACTGTTGAGGCAGGGGCTGAGGCCCGGGCAATGGAGACTCCACCCCGAGACGGTGGAGTTGATATGCAAGAGGTTCGGCCCAGTGGACGTGGACCTTTTTGCGTCTCGAGAGACGACACACTGTCCACTGTGGTTCTCCCTCACGCATCCAGCCCAGCTGGGGTTGGATGCCATCATGCGGACGTGGCCGAGGCTGCGTCTGTACGCTTTTCCCCCGATCGCTCTGCTCCCAGCAGTTCTGGAAAGGGTCCGTCGAGACGGAGTCAGTCTACTATTAGTAGCCCCATTGTGGCCGGCCCGAGTATGGTTCTCGGACATCATTTCACTCCTGGCAGGCCCGCCATGGCAGATCCCTCTGAGGAGGGACTTGCTGTCCCAGGAGGAAGGCTTAGTTCTCCACCCTCGACCCCCGAGCTGTGGAAACTGTGGGTCTGGCCCCTGAGGGGGTACAGTACCTAGAAGCCGGCCTGTCAGCTGGAGTGGTCGAAACCATACTAACTTCCAGAGCTCCCTCCACGAGGAAGTTATACGGCCTTAAGTGGAATGTATTTTCCATTTGGTGCAGAGAGCGTGATTTGGACCCAGTTAACTGCCCAGTGGCTTCAGTACTGGAGTTTCTCCAAGACTGCTTTTCTGCTGGGCTTACTCCGTCCACACTCAAGGTTTATGTGGCTGCCATTGCGGCTTTCCACGCTCCTCTGAGTGATGGTCCTCTGGGGAGGCATCACCTGGTCGTACGCTTCCTCCGTGGAACCTGGAGGATGAGACCTGCGACTCGCACCAGGGTTCCCTCTTGGGACCTGGCAGTGGTTCTCAAAGGGCTGGCCGAGGCCCCCTTCGAACCACTGGAGTCGGCTGAGGCCAAGAACCTTTCGTTTAAGGTGGTCTTTTTGTTGGCCATTACTTCTCTGAGGAGGGTAGGAGATCTCCA
Source organism: Gila orcuttii (assembly GCA_026230005.1). Classification (NCBI taxonomy): domain Eukaryota; kingdom Metazoa; phylum Chordata; class Actinopteri; order Cypriniformes; family Leuciscidae; genus Gila; species Gila orcuttii. The sequence goes on from JAPDVR010000012.1 coordinate 12,275,748, forward strand.
GGCGCTCTCTATTTCCAATGGGTGCTTGGAGTTTGCTCCAGGCAACATTAAGGCCATCTTACATCCCAGGCCCGGCTATTTGCCCAAGGTGTCATCTAATGTGGCACCGCCTATGGTTCTGCAGGCATTTCATCCTCCACCTCATGTGACGGCGGATGAGGAGAGACTTCATCTGCTCTGCCCTGTCAGAGCACTTCGGTATTACATCCAGAAGTCCTCCTCATGGCAGAAGTTGGACCAGTTGCTGGTGTGTTTTGGGTCGCCCAAGAAGGGGCTTCCCGCCTCTAAGCAGACCATCAGCAACTGGATCGTTCAGACTATTTCCCTGGCCTATCAGGTGCGCAATTTGCCTTCACCTATGGCTGTGAGGGCTCACTCCACCAGAGGCATGGCGTCCTCTAGAGCCCTCCTTTCAGGGGTTTCTATCCATGACATATGTGAGGCGGCTGGCTGGGCCACTTCGCACACATTCATGAGGTTTTACAGTCTGGACCTTCCCTCTACACCCGGTGCACGAGTGCTTTCTTCCTAAGTTGTGCCTGAAGACAGCTTCACACTAGGATGAGCGGGGTTCGTTGTGGTATAGTGGGTATCTCGTTCCCCTAGTGTCGTTCCCCTAGTGTCGTCACCGACGCAGTTTGAGTTCCCTCGAAAGGGAACGTCTCGGGTTACGTATGTAACCCTTGTTCCCTGAGAAAGAGAACGAGACACTGCGTCGGTTCGCCACACCTCACCCCGCCTGGAGCACTTGCTTCATAGCAAAAGCTGACATTTCTGTGTGCCGGCGTGCTTTTGTATACATCCGCTTATGCCGTCACACGCTACGTCATCACGCAAAGCCAATAGGATTGGATTCGGTTTCATTCATAAATTCAGACGCGCTACGCTGAAGGGTGTTCCCCTAGTGTCGTCACCGACGCAGTGTCTCGTTCCCTTTCTCAGGGAACAAGGGTTACATACGTAACCTGAGACGTTTTTAGCGTAACAGCAGAGTGTAAAGCGGCTTTCAAGCAGTATTTCATTTACACAGAATTAAGATCCTGTGTCTGATACTGGGCCAGACCAGACTGCACTGCAGCTTTCATATGAAGCACTGCGTTCTTACACTGAGAGCCACTTTAACATCATATTACGTGTTTCTACCGACAACTAGAAAAACAGTGACTGTTGCTGTTGTTTTCTTGGAACTTTTGTTCTTTCCCAAAAGCATCGTTACCCAACTATAGTAGCAAGTTCTTCCATTGTGGAGAAGCTGCTGACCAAATGAACCGCATATACACCCTTCTAAAAAGACGTTTATTCAAGAGTACTATTAGTAGCCTATACTTCGTTTAAACTAAAAATAAGAAATTATTATTTCTTTCTACTTCTTATGTAGATCTCAGAAATAAACTTAAAATTACACTTAAGTATACTTGATTTACACTGACAGAAACGTCTAAGTATATTTCATCCCCTTGGAATTATAAGGTTCTATCTGACATTTTTGTCAAAATTGAGTTATTCACATATTCTTATTCTGTGACCACTTCTTTACATTATGTGATGTTGTTTTTTAAGTTGTGTACATTTTGGAACTTTTTATTTAGAAAAGAAAAATGTTATTTCTACACAGTCAAATGGAATGCAAAAACTTTAAAGCTCAATACCTCAAAACTGCTCAGAACGCAGATAGTACCTTATAATTCCAAGGGGACGATTTGGACTATACTTATATGCCGGCCGGCCCTGACCAATTTGCTGCCCTAGGCAAGATTTTACCTGGTGCCCCATGCATCACAGCCCATTTCACCCCGTCATTGTTCATGATTATTTAGCCTATATATAGGACACAAATAGCAAGAGCATTACATCTAGAATTCAAGTCAAGTCCCCTTTATTTTTATAGCGTTTTTTACAATACATATTATTTCAAGGCAGCTTTACAGAGATAATAGGAAAATAATGCAACAAAGTTTGCTTCTCCTGTACTACAGCAGATCTAGAAGAAAATAGTGTCATAATCCAGTTTAATATGTTCAGTGATGGTTTATTTTTGTTGTAAAAAAATATTAATTTAGTTCATTTGTATATAGCAGCTCTGGATAAAACAGTGATGTCATCGTCCAAATATCATTCATGCACAAACAATTCATTGAACACTAGCAAAAGTGTTTGTTTTGCAGTTGATAGCAGCAATCTTCCACTATGGCACGTTTGATGTTTTCACCATGAATAAAACTGAGAAATGTCTTCTTTAATGTGAATTTTACATAAAACAATAATAATAAAAAAATCACACTGTCTGGGGCCTCTGGAGAACTCAGAACAACTGTTAGCATTAAGTTTAAGGTACAAATAACTGCCATTAAATAGTAGGCTATCTTACTATTATGCAAATAAACGTCTCAGGTTACGACTGTAACCTATGTTCCCTGAGAACAGGGAACGAGACACTGCGTCAAGCGCTATGGGGAACGCCTCAGCGTGACTGATGACTGAAACACTGTAGAATCACGACAATCCTATTGGCCGGCGTCAGCCATGACGTCATGCTCTAGCGCGACCAGGAAGTATAAGAGGAGCGCCTAGAGAACATGTCATCCACTTATTCGTCTGAAGGGACTGTAAAAGCAGACCGGAGGCATGGCGACGAGACGCAGTGTCTCGTTCCCTGTTCTCAGGGAACATAGGTTACAGTCATAACCTGAGACATTCCCTTTCGAAGGGAACTCGAACTGCGTCAAGCGCTATGGGGAACGCGATACCCACGCTGCCATGCTGAGGGGATGCTTCAGAAACTATGGCTACAAGCAAAAACACATTAACTCAAAGTTAAAGCCCCTTACTGCTTAGACGTCAGGCTAACTGTAGCACTACTCCCTACGGCCACTGCCCGAGCTCCATGCTAAGCGAGGGGGACTCTGTGAATCACACAGAGGGCTTGCCAGCTCGAGGGCATGGGAACCACAGCCCGACTTTCAGAGGGGGGTTCCTTTAAGGGAGTATAGCCCGGAGCCTATGGGCCCTAGCCTGCTACTTTCGGGGGGACAGTGTCAACCCCCATACCAGGGAGGCTATCATGCTTAACGCTGAAGCCAACAACCTGTTTGGGTTTGCATTTCATACCACAGTCTCTAGCCAGAGACGATAGCTCCTTCACAGTGCTATGGGAAGCGGAGGCCTCAGCAGGATGACTCTGAGACTAGAGGAGGCCTGCCACACTTACCCCACTGGGGTCTAGAGCTTTCCCTCATAGGGTGAATAAGGTTCATGATGATGACTCTTGAAGGAGAGGAGGCCTGACACATGCTATAGAGCAGATCAACACAGCCAAACTGTATATATGGAGGCCTCAGCAGGATGACTCTCGAAGGAGAGGAGGCCTGGCATATAGATAGGACAGCAGGCTTGCTAACACCAGAGCCTAGGGAGCGAGGGTCCTAAAACACTTCCTCGGAGAGGGAGGGACCACTTCTCAAGCTCCACCTGGAGGGCTGTTTGCATGGAAGCCTCAGCAGGATGACTCTCGAAGGAGAGGAGGCCTGACACATGCTATAAACAGATAACACAGCCTAACTGAATATATGGAGGCCTCAGCAGGATGACTCTCAAAGGAGAGGAGGCCTGACACATAGTTAGGAGAGCTAGCTCGACTATCACCAAAGCTCCGGGAGCGAACGGCCTGAAGCACCTCCTCAGAAATGGAGGGGCCACTTCTCAAGCTCCACCTGCAACGTCTGTTTGCATGGAGACCTCAGCAGGATGACTCTCGAAGGAGAGGAGGCCTGACACATGCTATAAACAGATAACACAGCCTAACTGAATATATGGAGGCCTCAGCAGGATGACTCTCAAAGGAGAGGAGGCCTGACACATAGTTAGGAGAGCTAGCTCGACTATCACCAAAGCTCCGGGAGCGAACGGCCTGAAGCACCTCCTCAGAAATGGAGGGGCCACTTCTCAAGCTCCACCTGCAACGTCTGTTTGCATGGAGACCTCAGCAGGATGACTCTCGAAGGAGAGGAGGCCTGACACATGCTATAAAACAGATCAATCACAGCAAAATGTATATATGGAGGCCTCAGCAGGATGACTCTCAAAGGAGAGGAGGCCTGACACAAATTTAGGAGAGCTAGCTCGACGATCATCAGAGCTCAGGGAGCGAGGGACCTAAAACACCTCCTCAGAGAGCGAGGGACCTCTTCTCAAGCTCTACCTGGAGGGCTGTTTGCATGGAGGCCTCAGCAGGATGACTCTCGAAGGAGAGGAGGCCTGACACATGCTTGAATACAGCTACAGGCTTGCCTGGAGGCCTCAGCAGGATAACTCTATTAGGAAGAGGGGCCTGCCAGACTCACACCGGCATAGAGTTTCTTAGAACATCAGCTCAGGGAGCGACGGGTATAATATATACTCAAGATATGAGGAAGTACCCTTTCCACGCTCTACCAAGCCACATATATGGGGGCCTCAGCAGGATGACTCTCGAAGGAGAGGAGGCCTGACGAATGTAGCTTACAAGCTGTGTATAAGGAGGCCTCAGCAGGATGACTCTCGAAGGAGAGGAGGCCTGACACACATAGATAGGACAGCAGGCTTGCTACCACCAGAGCCTAGGGAGCGAGGGTCCTAAAACACCTCCTCAGAGAGGGAGGGAACACTTCTCAAGCTCCACCTGGAGGACTGTTTGCATGGAAGCCTCAGCAGGATGACTCTCGAAGGAGAGGAGGCCTGACACCAATGTTCCCTCTAATTTTTTTTTCTTGCTGAGCAAAACTTTTTTCTATTGGGCGGACATTTTTCGCCACCTGAGCAAAAATATTTTTTATACCTGACCTGTACAGCATACGTAGAAACACAATGGTTTCAACATTCAGTTGTAACTTTTAACTTGAATGTGCCATTTCTATTTTATTTGACCCTTGATGTAACTTATTGTATTAAATCATATTTTTGAAAAACAAGCAGTTAATTAAGAAGTCACTAAATGAAGCACATTTTAGGTTACCTGATATATTTTTTTACAGTGCTGTAACTGTCCAGTCTTTACCATGAAATCCTATGAAAAATTATTTACAAAATTTTCCGCAGGACAGTTCAATCCTTTACAATAATAGAATATAGAGTATGAAAGAAAAGTAAGCTGTTACACTGAGATGGTTTGGGAAAACCATAAAGTGTTTTTGTACAGTCAATTAATTGTGTACAGGAAGCATTAAACCATCAAAGTTAAATGATTGTTTATTGCTTATGGATTTCCAATATTTTCTTTAGCAGGGGGTTTCAAACTTTTTAATGGCAATGAGCCGTGAGATTCTTTATGGCTTATAATATAATAAAATATAGGCCTAATATAACCTAAACAATACCCTTGTGAGATTCTTTATTTAGGCTTATAATATAATAAAATATAGGCCTAATATAATATTTTAAAAATAATAATTTAAGTATTTGAAGTGATATAATATATCAGTTTAAATGCTTCAATTTGTTTACATATTATATTATTATAATATGAAAACAAACTGAAGCATTTAAATAGATCGAATAGCTAAATATTTTCAAGAAAAGTGAATATGTGAACTCTTTTATAGAAATCCTACCATGCCTGAAACTCCCCCCCCACACAAAAACATCTATTTAAACTAATGATGTATTTTGAAATTTCTACGCGGGTGGGTGTGTAATTGTTACCGTTCTGTGTCCATCAACAGTTATTTCTACCACTTTAATCAAACCACACTTCTTTAAAACATTATGATGTGATTTTATTTCACATTTCTCGTTGCCTCTCGTATTGAGCTATTTGGTCCGACCACAAGACTCACTGCCAATCACACGTGCTCACATCATTCTCTTTCTATGAAACCTGTAAACTGCATTCACCAGTTTTTACTCTATAGCGGTTGACCAGAGCACTGAAATTATTTCTCACTTAAACTACAACCAAATGGATTTCCCCACACATTTCGCGACAGTCCTCTGCGTGGCATTTTATTCTTTTCTGCGCGGCGGCGGCTTCAGAAGTGCGCGGCCTTGGCATCAGAAGTGCGCGGCAGCTTAGAGGGAAAATTGCCTGACACATGCTAAAAACAGATAACACAGCCTAACTGAATATATGGAGGCCTCAGCAGGATGACTCTCAAAGGAGAGGAGGCCTGACACATAATTAGGAGAGCTAGCTCGACTATCACCAAAGCTCCGGGAGCGAAGGGCCTGAAGCACCTCCTCAGAAAGGGAGGGGCCACTTCTTAAGCTCCACCTGCAACGTCTGTTTGCATGGACACCTCAGCAGGATGACTCTCGAAGGAGAGGAGGCCTGACACATGCTGTAAAACAGATCAATCACAGCAAAATGTATATATGGAGGCCTCAGCAGGATGACTCTCAAAGGAGAGGAGGCCTGACACATATTTAGGAGAGCTAGCTCAACGATCATCAGAGCTCAGGGAGCGAAGGGCCAAAAGCACCTCCTCAGAGAGAGAGGGGCCACTTCTCAAGCTCCACCTGAAATGCTGTTATCATGGAGGCCTCAGCAGGATGACTCTCGAAGGAGAGGAGGCCTGACACATGCTATAAACAGATAACACAGTCTAACTGTACATATGGAGACCTCATAAGGATGACTCTCAAGGACAGGAGGCCTGATACATATAGTTAGGAGAGCTAGCTCGTTACTAAGCACTCTATAGAAACACCCTGCTAACTAGGGGAGTACTACGTCATCCTACTCTAGAGGAGCGACTTGACCACTGTCTCAAATTCAGAGAAGCAAACTGCCTCCACAGGGTTATAGGGAGCAGGGGCCTAGCAGAAAGACTCTAATAAGAGGAGACCTGCCATACTCGCATCCAAGTGCTCTTAAACTAGTCTTTTTATTAGTGGAAACAACTATAATAATTAAATCCAGGAAAACCTCTCTGCGCTTTTTTTTTTTTAAGAGAGTGATCCCTAGTCTACCTCTACCTGCAGCAGCCGTGCTGCCTGCATGGGGCTCCAAGGCCAGAGGTCTCAGCATGATGACTCTCGCATGAGAGGAGACCTAGATCTGGGCTACCCGAATCTCAGTGAAAAGGAAGCGACAGAGTCCCTATAGCAATCTCACCACAGCGTAAGGGAAACCCATCCTATCCAGGAGGGGAACGGAGGCCGTTAATTACAGCCTGTCTACGTACGTTTTAACCGGAGGAGGCATGTAGTGCCAACTACTCTGTTAATGGTGTCTGGTAGGGTGTGGCCAGAGAGAAAGCGCTCATCAGGAGTTTTTTTTTTTTTTTTCTTCGAGCGCTTCCCCTCTGACGTGCTGCCATGGCATTACTCAAGCCTGGCGGGCGCGTTCAGTAGAGCACTGACTGCTGGACCAGAGGGTGCGTCAGAGTGCGCATCCCCGCCCAACAGTTCGTTCTTGTCACCTGCCGACGAGTCCGAGAGATTCACTCCTCTCTCAAACTCGTCAACGAGCTCCCTCTGAGATCCCCGCGATCTTAGTCTCCTCTCAGCCTCGGCACGAGCGAGACCCGAGGCAAAGATGACTGTCAATCCGCCCTCGAGAAAAAAGACAGACGAGAACGGAGCGTTCTCATTGAGAAAAACGCTCACGGTCGGCGCACTCTATCCCCTCGAGAACAGAGCGCGTGTGCTCTTCACCCAGACAAAGCCCACAAAGGTAGTGAGTGCCACCAGGTGTGAGAAACCTCTCACACGGGTCGGTACACTTCCCTTGTTTGCCATAGCTTCCTTTTACTCACAGTGTCAGTGAAACAGTCCCTGAAGACGAAAAGAGGATGACATGATCTCTAGGCGCTCCTCTTATACTTCCTGGTCGCGCTAGAGCATGACGTCATGGCTGACGCCGGCCAATAGGATTGTCGTGATTCTACAGTGTTTCAGTCATCAGTCACGCTGAGGCGTTCCCCAGAACGCTTGATGCAGTTCCAGTTCCCTTCGAAAGGGAACTGTTCATTCTTTACATCACTTTACCTCTTGTCTTTATCCCCTTTTATTCTCTTCTCTCTTTTTTTTGGCACAGTATTTATCGCAGACTATAATGCTAATTTATAATGTGTCATGTAAATTCAGCCGTCCGTCACAATCAGGTAACTTTCACCGTGTCTAGACCTGGCGCGAGCTGCCAGGCCCGTTTCTAGAGGGTGCTTGAGTGTGTTAAGCGCCCTCAAACGAAAGCAATGCTGTCTACAATGGATGCAGCACTGATCGCGCGCGCTCTGTTTCTGACGCACTTCAAGCACTCGCTGGGCGGGGGGAGATTGATCCGCCGCCCGGAGTCGGGGGACTTAGTTAAGTTTTTATGGTGTTTTTTTTTTTTTTTGTTGCTTTATTTTGTAGTATTTCGAATTAATGGTTTTAAAATATTATTAGTAGAAAAATAAAATAAAATAAAATAAAATAAATAATTTTTCGCCTATGCCACGGGCCAAGTGCTAGAGACTTGGCCTCAATTTGGGGAGAACCTATCAGAGTATGACCCCGATTGGCCCATAGGTGGCGCTACAGCAACCAAAAGTACTAAATTGCTTATAACTCATAGACCGTTTGACTTAGACTCAAGCTTGACTCAATCCTTGGCTCAAGTCAGACTAAATGTATATCTCCAATTTCGATTTAGGCAGGAAAAATTTTCTGCTATGTTTTGTGCAAAACCTACTTTTGCGAACTAGTCCCTGGTTTTTTGCCCGATCGGAACCAAACCAGTCTAGGGCAATTCTCTGGACTCTCTAGATCAATAATTATCAAAAGTTGAAATTTTGCATTTGGATGGCTCTAACAGGGTCATTTAGGAATGGGGCGTGACAAAATACAGTCAAAAGCCTATAAATCCTAAAGCAAAACTCAGAACTGCACAAAAATTGATGAGCATTTGTGACATAACAGAGTAATCAAGCATGCACATTTTTATGGAGATCGGACAATAGGTGGCGCTATAACTGTTAAAAAGCTTTGAAAACCATGTATTTCCTATGGTAAATTGACTCTATTGGCTGTAAATGGTCTTTTCCATCTATGATGTCAGTGGTTAAATGCTTGTTAAATAAAACTTAATGTCTTTAAAGGGGTGGTAAAACACGATTTCACTTTTCTAACTTTAGCTAGTGTGTAATGTTGTTGTTTGAGCATAAACAACATCTGCAAAGTTACAGCGCTCAAAGTTCAAAGCAAAGGAAGATATTTGCTTTTAAAAAATTCAATTTCTAAGGACTACAGCAAACAGCCGGTTTTGGACTACACGACATTCCATGGGATATGCTGACGTCAGCGTATCCCATTATTTACATAAACCCCTCCTCCGAGAATACTTAATAAGCGGGGCGAGGCCATTTTATATTGCTGTTTTGGAGATGAGTTGTCGCAAGGCCGTCGAAACGCTGCTGTTATTTTCATCCGGATTGCAGGTCCACTTTGTTCACCCTTCCTAGGGACGAGGGAGTTAGGGATCAATGGTTAAAATTTATTTTTAATCTCGCTCTCTGTGCTGTACATGTTACGGAGGAAAGCTTCCACAATCTTCGCTAGCTCAATGCAGGATTCGCACATCGGCTTGTCCTGAAAGATGGAGCAGTTCCAACTTTAAGAACAGAAGCTGTTGTTTACTGGCCACAACCTGTAAGTATGATTTATTTTTCGTCGATGTGTTTTCCTGTAATAGTTCGTATTGTTAATTGTACGTTGTAGCAAGGAAGTAAACAAATGACAATGCTGTTTGGTCTCACTCTCGCTCTGGTTGGTTAAATGCTCATTCATACTTAACGTTATCCTACAAACACCTAACGTTACAAACTTTTTTTTAATCTCAACAGCGAACTTGGAATTAGTGTAAATTATTCTTTGATTAGAGCTTTTATGTTTATCTACATGCTTGTTTATCTACAGGAATGCTAAACATGGTTTTGTGTTTGATTTGGCAGCCGATGTTTAGTGTTCGTTTTGGGTTAATAGTTCTGTCGACAGATATTTGTCAACAATCGTTCTAAAAATACAAAAGTAACGGTGGCATACAGTCAGAAACGATCACTATAAGTTAGATCCGCAGTCTTTACTCAAAACAATTTCTTTGAGGACTGTAGTATAATTTGTTAGAACGATTATATGAAATTCTTGTTTATGAAGCTTATTTTTTTGTAATTCTATAATAATTAGTACAATTAAATAACAGCGTATCTAAAAAGTAATGAGAGAACAACAAAAAACAAACCTTTCTGAAACGTTGTTTAACAGCCGTTCTTGAACAGGTTCTGCTCGATCCTCTTCACTAACATTCTCTGGGTCCGACTGACGCCATTGTTTATAATACACCAAAGCACAAACTACCATGATAGCAAACTACCGGTAAAGGCAAGGGGCGTGACGTTTCCGGAAAACGTAGACGGTTAGCGAATCACAACACACTGGGCCAGCTAACCAATCTGAGCCCATTGCGTAGTTTTGAGGGACTGGCTTCATAGAACCAGAAAACCAGCAGACCGGTTTTACAAGGAGGGACAGAGCAGTGTAGAATAAAGGTAAAATATATGAAAAATAATGCAATTTTTAAAAAACGAAGCATGAACACGTTACAGTGCACCCCACAAACACAATCAAGCGTTCGAAAAAATGCGTTTTACCACCCCTTTTAATGCTTATGTGCTTAAAGGCCTCAAATGCTTGAACCCCGATAAATGCTGCTTGCAGCTTTAATTAAGTATTGTAATTATACTTGGCTTATAGTTGTGTTTAATCTTTTGATTGAGTGGCGTATTAAATACTTTTTTAACATAGTTGTACATACAGTCTAATAAACTTTTATTGTTTGAAAATATTGATATTTTCCTAATTCTGACAATGTGATTATTTTTTTGTGTGTGTAGGCTATTCCACTGGTAGAGTGTACATAGGAATTTACTTCAAATCTACTTTACCCTTTCCAGGCCACTGACTAGATTTTCCGGCTATCCATGTTTTCCCTATTATACTGTAGGGGGTGCTGTTAAGCATCTCCTGAAAGAGTACAGAATCTCTGGATCAAAACGCAGGTGAAGAAGCAGAAACAAGTGATGATAGGCCCTGTCCCAAATGGCACACTCCGGACTTGTGGACTTCCTCAGAGTCCACGAGGGCGCATTGAGAGGTATTTTTGGGACAGACTCGATCGAGCCTTATCCCTCTCCATACGGAGCCGAATGAACTGAAAGCTCATCTCATCAGTCCCTTTATTAGATAAAAAATCACAAATATCATATACAAATATTATACTATTTAGCATCGATCGAGAACAGGATTTCTTTTCTTTTCACAAATCTTATCTCCATGTCAACAGCCTGCTTTTACACAGTTCTATATTTTGATATTGTGTATGCCACCTGGGCATCAGACAATAGATACATGCTTATTTAAATTATGTATTGTAGCTGCATAATACATAATGTTCAATTTGAACTAAGATTACAATTTTAACACAATGAAAATGTGCGTGAGTTTCAGATGAATTAACAGGTTTAAATAGTCATACTACCTTTACATATGACTCAGTAAAGCCCTGATATTCTGTTCTATTTATTTAATGAATCGTAATGGGATCATATTATTATTCAGCGCGCTATTATTAGCCTATGTTTGAGACATCAACCACTGATGTTTGTATAAACTGTAGTTAATCTGGTAAAATGTACACCTAGGTCATAAAAACCGTAATGATACTTACTTATTTATTCTTAGCCATGTTAACAATTGTCTGTGAGCGAAATCTCCTTCCATTTGTTGTCTGATAGGCCTTTCGCAAGGATTCCTGGGTAGTTAAATTGTGTGAGCCTGCATCCATGCTTCAAGGGTACAAAGGGGGCGCTGCTGAGCACACTTCAGAACGTTAACACGATGAATGGGCTGGCCTACGGTCTCGTACACTCAGCGAGCAGGCGCAATTTAAGTACACGAGTCCGAAAGTCCACATGAAGTGTGCCATTTGGGACAGGGCCTAAGATTGCTGACTCACAAGTAAGCTAATGTGATCATCAACATTAAACAGCAAATAAATCAAAACTGCCTAATGTTACTGAATGAAAGAGGAAGAGGAAACGACTGTGAAGTTTTTAGGGTGTTGTTGGATTCAATCTATTCCATCTGTGTGTTGAGCATCACTCTGAATCCCATCCGGATAAAGTCTTTGACAAAAACAAGCTTTTTGTTCGATAAAAAAACATAGCCTACTCAAATTCATTCACTGATAAAAAAGAAAGCATGAAGCTAGAATAAAATGTCTTGTTTCTTTAAAGCAGACACTCTGCTCTTTATTTAGACAACAAATTATTCTGGGGGCCATCAGAGTTTTGTGAAAATTATCAAAAATCTGGCACAGTTAGGTATATTTCAAGTATAAAAATTAATACCTAAATAAGAACATAGTAGTATACTTAAGGTGCCAAATAATAAATAAAGAGTAAAGTATAAGTATGATGTTTTTCACTTAAAGAAAACTTTACTTGCAGTATAAAACTATTAAACTAGTAGTTTACTGAGAGTCAAAGCGTACTTTCATAAAATAAAAATTCCACTTCAGACTTCATTATTCCTTGATCAACTCATCACTGCATTCTTCTTTCATCCTTGAGTTCCTCCTCAGTGGCCTTTTGTTGAAGCACATTATCTATTTTGGGAACTTTGTGATGTTTTCTGTCATGCAATCCTTTAACGTTCTGTGTCTCTCCATCCTCTGTCTCCTCCAAGATATTCTGCAAAATGTCCTGTTTGTGACAGTATCCGCTGAATGATCGATTAGTATTCAGGAATACGGCTTACCCGAATGGCCCAGAGATCACAAAGCCAACAGAGTTTTCTGTGTTCATCTCTTTAACATCGGGAAAAATGTCTTCTGGAGCAGATTGAGATGACATGTCACCAAAATGATTCTGATTCAGTGCTCTCTTACGTAATTTGTTTTCTTGTTTTAAATATGGGTATTTTTCTTACAAAAAACCCATCACTTCCTTCAGAAGGCCTTTATTAACCCACTAGAGTCGTATGGATTACAGTACTTTTATGATGGATGGAGCTTCAAAATCTCTGACACTTTTCAATGCCATTGAATGCCTCTGATTGTGTTTGCCTGAAAGAATAAAGTCATATACACCTAGGATGGCTTGAGGGTGAATAAATCTTGGGATAATTTTCATTTTTGGGTGAACTATCCCTTTAACTCTTTTCCCACCAGCGTTTTTTTTGGAAAATGTTGCCAGTCACCACCAGCGGTTTTGATAATTTTCACAAACGTTTCATGGCCCCCAGAATATTTTGTTGTATGAATATCTGAACATGCTATATATTAAAGAAAGAACAGATCCTCTTGCTTTTAAAAATAAATTAAGTTTTAATCTAGCTTCATGCAATCTTTTTTTATCAACACTTTAAAAGTTTCATAAAAAAGCAACATTTTGAGCAATAAGCTGAAAAATCCTGTTTTTGCTAAAGACTACGACCAGATGGGATTCAGAACGATTATCAAAACACAGATGGAGTAGATCGAGTCCATCAACATTCACTCCCAAAGCTTCTCAGTCCTGTAGCTCGGCCTGGGTCGACATTTCATTCAGTAACATTAGGCAGTTTTGATTTATATGCTTTGGTTTAATGTTGGTGATCACGTTATTTTACACATGCATCTGCTTACTGTAAAAAAAAATCCCCGTAAAAAAACGGTAATATTTTCGCAGCTGGGGTGCCAGAAAAAACACGTAAAATCACAGAAAATAACCAACACGTAAAATTACAGTAATTTTACTTTATTTAAATCCCCGTAAAAAAACGGTCAAATTCCGGCAGCTGGCAGTTTTTACATAACATTTTCTGTATTTTCTTGAGCTCTCACACATCCTTTTTAATGTTTAATTCAACAATATACCAATATAACCATTAGTATAACTCGTTCTAGTTTATAACTACAACAATACATCAATATAAAACTTTGTCAACAGATAGATTAGAACAAAAATAATAATAATAATTAGTTTTTTTTATTCGCTTTGGTACTATTTTCACAAGTAAGATGTACATTTTCAAAACTCTTAGTGTGAATATCACAAGAGATCATCAAAAGTGCACTTTTTTCAAACATTTCATCATGTTTTCAATTGTGTTAGTACAATTCACAAAATCACAAAGTATCCTTTTCACAACACAAAATAAGTGTTTCATCTACATAAATGTTTCATTCACAGTAACTGCCTTTCATAAAGCTCTTACTATCAAACTTTTGATTTGCATCTCTTTTTGTTCAGTTTAATACATTTGTCTATTATTTAATCCAACTGATCTTAATGGTTAATCAATGAATCATTTGGTACACCTATAGTTCCCTTTCGTTGTCACTCCGAGTTACGTCGGATGACGACGAATGGGGTTTCGCTTAGAAAGCCTACCAACTTCGAGTATTACAAAACGAGCCAATGGCAAAGAAATGCCATGGGTCTGCGGAATTTGCATGACGTAACTCCGCCCCACCTCGTGGGTATAAAGGAGGAAGTCCGCAACAGCAGTTTATGTTTTCGCTTCGGAGCCAAGTGTATTCTTCTCTCCACAAGCCATCTCTGAATTGTCAGCTTTACAAACGGGTACCTCGAGTGTTGGTGTGACGGCGATCTACGGCGAGCGCGTGCTTCCTGCTGATCTGTTGCAGTGGTCTGCCAGTCGGTGCGTGTCTCCCCGGGTGCTTCAACACTTGAGTTTTCTCTCACTAAAAGAGCTCGCACGCGGCACGTCTTTTTAAAGACGGCTCGCCCGTGCATTTAAAAAAAAAAAAATGAATGGTGCGGCAGCTTGGTATCGGACTCTGATGGGCACGACCGTTGTCTAGTATGTTTGGGCTTGATCATGCTAGAGCAGCGCTCGTGGATGACTCATGTTTTCTCCGTGGAAACATGATCATCGCGTCATGTAGGTCGAGACTCGGTGAACTCATATGAGTGAGAGTCCCCTCATCCACCCCCCGATCTTCGGGCGGTGGCCAGGGTGACCTGAGGGTTACGGTCTGGAACAAGGCGCCGACTATGTGTCCGCGACCCCAGCCCCCCTCTTCAATGACGGTGCCCGCTAGTGAACAGGTGATTCCCACGGGTCTACCCAAAAAAAAAAAAAAAAAAATGGTGGCCCGTGTGTTTCATTTGAAGCTATAGAGGATGATATTATGTTTGTAGCAGCTTCACTAGGTGGGTTTGATTTTCCTGGAAGTGACGACTCGTCGAGTCTGATCCTGAGATGACGGCCATGCTTTCCCGGGACGATTGGTTTTTGGGTGAGGCCGCCGACCCTCGTCCACGGCAAACCCCAATACCGTTCTTCCCGGACGTGCATGATGAGATCAAGGACCATTCGCTGATCTCATCCGCCTTTCCTCCCCTCGATGGGGCCGCTGCCCGTGGGTACACTGGGGTTCCCCCGGCTGAACACTCTGTTGCGATGCTATGTGTCCTCAGAGTGCTTCTTCTCGGCGCAATCCTAAGCACCCGTCCGTGGCCTGTAGTTTTTCGTCTACGCTTGTGGCGAGATTCTATAGCGCCACGGGACTGGCGGCCGCCTCACTGCGTGCCATGGTCATTCTGCTGGTCTACCTGACCCAGATGCTCATGGACCTGCACGAGGGCGGGACTGACCCAGGGCTCTTCACTGAGCTGCGCGCCGCCTCTAACCTTGCTCTCCGAGCGACGAAAGTGGCCGTACGCTCCCTGGGTCAGGTGATGCTCACCATTCGGTGGCCGTACCTGTTTGATGTGCTGGATGTCGCGCGGACCCATCTGTCCGACATTCCCATATCCCAGGTCGGCCTCTTCGGTGGTGCGGTTGAGGGCTGACCCAACAGCTCTCAGCAGTCCATGAGCAGACTGACGTTGATTCTGTCCCGACGGCCCCGCCGTCCGCTCAGATCCCTCGGTTTGCCCACCGCCAAGGGCGCCCTCCCGCGGCTCCCACCCTGCCCGTTCACCCGGGCCGGCTCTGGGGGCCGCGGGCGGATGCCACAGCCCTCTCTAGCCCCGCCCCCCGCTACACGCCGGGTTAAGCGGCACTCCTGAGACGGGCTCCTCGGGGATGGAACAGGTTGAGGTCGACTCTGTCCAGACGGCCCCGCCGTCCGCTCAGGTCCCTCGGTCTGCCCACCGCCGAGGGCGCCCCCCCGCGGCTCCCACCCCGCCCGTTCACCCGGGCCGGCCACAGCCCTCTCCAGCCCCACCCCCCGCTACACGCCGGGTTAGGTGGCGCTCTTGAGAGGGGCTCCCCAGAGATGGGACTCAGTTCTTTCCAGGAGTTGGGAGCATGACCACTGCTTTCCCCGGTGGAGGGCCGGGGAAGAATCCTTATTCGCAAAGAACTGACTCTCCCGTCTGTGAGCACACAGAGTTCTCGGACGACACAGAGCGCCGCCCTCTAGCCGTGCTCTCCTCGTCCCCCTCTGTCCCAGAGGTGATTGACACAGCGTGCCGTCCACGGACCGCTTCGCCCCTGTCCCCCTCTGTCGCCAGACCCCTGGCAGAGCAGGCCCCCGCGGGACGACCAGCCTGGTCCTCCCCTGGCCCCCTCTGCCAGGGCGCGGTTGCTAACTGTGCCCCCACACCGGGCCGCTATGCCGTCCAGGTCTGGGCCAGTTACTCCGCTTCGCTGCCCCTCCGGGGGGACGCCTGTCGTCTGCGTGATCCCGCCGGTTCAGTTCCTGGGAGCCTGGCTAGAGCTTCCCCGTCTGTCCCGCTGGATTGCGCGTTCCGTCAGGCTCGGCTTGCGATTCAGTTCGCACGGTCTCCTCCCCGCTTCAGGGGAGTCCGCTCCTCTTTGGTCGGTGGCAATGCCCCCATCATGAGAGCAGAGATTGCCACCCTGCTGGCGAAGGGTGCAATCGAGACTGTCCCTCCAGCCGAGATGAGGTCCGGCTTCTACAGCCCTTGCTTCATTGTCCCCAAGAAAACCGTTGGGTTACGGCCAATCCTGGACTTGCACGTGCTGAACCGCTCCCTTCACAGGCTGCCGTTCAAGATGCTCACCGCCAAACGCGTTTTCGAATGCGTGCGTTCCCAGGATTGGTTTGCAGCGATCGACCTGAAGGACGCCTACTTCCATGTCTCCATTCTTCCTCGCCACAGACCGTTCCTACGCTTTGCTTTCGAGGGGCAGGCATACCAGTTCGCGGTCCTCCCTTTCGGGCTGGCCCTGTCTCCTCGCATCTTCACGAAGGTCGTCGAGGCTGCCCTTGTTCCCCTTTGGGAGCACGGGGTTCGCATCCTGAATTATATCGACGACTGGCTGATCCTAGCTCATTCTCGAGATCAGGTTTGCGAACACAGGGACCTAGTGCTCCGGCACCTAGCTCGTCTGGGCCTTCGGGTCAACTGGGAGAAGAGCTAACTTTGCCCCGTGCAGAGGATCTCTTTTCTCGGTATGGACATCGACTCGGTCGCCATGTCCGCGCAGCTTACGAGCAAGCGCGCGCAGTCACTGCTGACTTGCCTGAGACAACTCAAGAGCAAGAGTGCGGTTCCACTGAAACATTTTCAGAGGCTCCTGGGGCATATGGCATCTGCAGCCGCGGTCACGCCGCTCGGATTGCTTCATATGAGACCGCTTCAGCTTTGGCTTCGCGACCGAGTCCCGAGGTGGGCATGGCAACAAGGCACGCTCCGAGCCAGTTACTCCGACCTGCCGTCAGTTCCTCACCCCGTGGTCAAACCTCAGTTTTCTCAGGGCGGGTGTCCCCCTGGAACGAGCTTCCCGGCATGCTGTTGTCTCAACAGATGCCTCCACCACGGGCTGGGGCGCCATGTGCAATGGACATGCTGCTGCGGGCTCCTGGACAGGACCCCAGCGGCTATGGCATGTCAATTGCCTCGAGTTGTTGGCAGTACGTCTTGCCCTGCACCGCTTCCGGGCGTTGCTCCGGGGTCAACACGTGCTAGTCCGTTCAGACAATACCGCCACTGTAGCGTACATACACCATCAAGGTGGTCTACGCTCCCGCCGTATGTCACAACTTGCCCGCCACCTCCTCCTATGGAGTCAGAAGCATCTGAGGTCGCTTCGAGCCATTTTCATTCCCGGAGCGCTGAACTGTGCAGCCGACGAGCTCTCACGGCTTCAGCCCCTCCCTGGAGAATGGCGACTCCATCCCCAGTCGGTTCAGCTGATTTGGGACCAGTTCGGGGACGCACAGATAGATCTGTTTGCCTCTCACGACTCGACCCATTGCGCCCTGTATTTTTTCCTGACCGAGGGCACGCTCGGCACGGATGCACTGGCGCACAGCTGGCCGCCGGGCCGCAAATATGCGTTTCCCCCAGCGAGCCTTCTTGCGCAGACCTTGCGCAAGGTCAGGGAGGACGAGGAGCAGGTCATTCTGGTCGCGCCGTATTGGCCCAACCGGACCTGGTTCCCCAAACTTGTACTCCTCGCGACAGCACCTCCCTGGCCCATTCCTCTGAGGAAGGGCCTTCTTTCTCAGGGATGGGGCACCCTGTGGCACCCTCGCCCCGATCTCTGGAGCCTCCACGTGTGGCTCCTGGACGGCTCGAGGTAGGTTTGAGTACCCTTCCACCAGCGGTGGCGGCTACCATCACTTCCGCTAGAGCGTCGTCCACGAGACACGTCTATGCGTTGAAGTGGAACCTCTTCGTCGACTGGTGCTCTTCTCACCGAGAAGACCCCCGGAGATGCTCGATCAGCGTTGTGCTTTCCTTCCTTCAGCAAGGGTTGGAGCGAAGGCTGTCTCCCTCCACCCTTAAGGTCTATGTTGCCGCCATTGCCGCACATCATGACCCCGTCGAAGGTAAGTCGGTAGGGAAGCACGACCTGGTCCTCAGGTTCCTGACAGGAGCGAGGAGACTATATCCTCCTCGCCCTCCTCTTGGGACCTCTCAGTGGTTCTAACTGCCCTGAAGAGTACTCCCTTTGAGCCTCTGCAATCAGTTGAGCTTAAGTTCCTGTCTATGAAGACAGCGCTCCTGGTTGCACTGGCCTCCATCAAGAGGGTAGGGGACCTGCACGCATTCTCCGTCGACGAAGCGTGCCTGGAATTCGGACCGGCTTTCTCTCACGTGATCCTGAGACCCCGGCCCGGATATGTGCCCAAGGTTCCTACCACTCCCTTTCGGGACCAGGTGGTGAACCTGCAAGCGCTGCCCCCGGAGGAGGCAGACCCAGCCTTGGCACTGCTCTGTCCAGTACGCGCTCTTCGCGCCTATGTAGACAGGACGCAGTGTTTCAGGACCTCAGACCAGCTCTTTGTCTGTTATGGTGGGAAGCTGAAGGGAAAGGCTCTCTCCAAGCAAAGGTTGTCTCACTGGATAGTGGACGCCTTTGCCTTGGCATACCAGCAGCAAGGTCGACCGTGCCCCCTTGGTGTGACGGCCCACTCCACCCGGAGTGTGGCATCCTCTTGGGCTCTAGCGCATGGCGCCTCGCTAACAGACATCTGCAGAGCTGCAGGCTGGGCGACACCTAACACATTCGCCAGATTCTATAATCTCCGAGTGGAGCCAGTGTCCACTCATGTACTCGCTTCAACTAGCTAGTACCGGACCCGCTCAGGTGTCTTCGCTTGCTCGCCATTCCACTCCACGGACTGGATACGTGCGATATTCTCCTCAGGTGAGCTTTTCCGAAAGCCCTGAGCTCCTCCAGCACTCCTGACGTCGGCGCCAGTGTCTCTTGCCTGCGCGTCGGCTAGGTGCCTCCCGTGTGCATGGTCCCTCCCCTGAGCGACCCCCACATGTGTATTTCCACTGTAAGCCTCTCTGAGCAGGTGTCTTTCCCTTGGCAAGCCACCTTGCCACCCCTGGGGTTGAAATATTCCACCTGCGGCTGGACACCCCAGTGTTCCCCATATGCATCCTTCGGGTCATATGTGTATTCTCTAAGTCCCCCCCTCTGGGTTGGCATTATTTGCATACTTCCCCTAGCTTGGGATATGCTTCCCAGTGTACCTTGGTATTCCTGTGTTAAATAGAGTCCTTCGTCCAGTCTATGACAGGGATCTCGATTTACGCAGGGCACTGGAAGACAGCTGAGAAGGTGGCGTGATTAGACTGGTAACCCCATTTGTCGTCATCCGACGTAACTCGGAGTGACAACGAAAGGGAACGTCTACGGTTTCGTATGTAACCCTCGTTCCCTGAGTAGGGAACGGAGACGTTACGTCTGCCTGCCACTTTCCGCTGTACCGCGGGGATCGCCTGAGCTCAGTCTTGGCTCCTCAGCGAAGAAACAAACTGCTGTTGCGGACTTCCTCCTTTATACCCACGAGGTGGGGCGGAGTTACGTCATGCAAATTCCGCAGACCCATGGCATTTCTTTGCCATTGGCTCGTTTTGTAATACTCGAAGTTGGTAGGCTTTCTAAGCGAAACCCCATTCGTCGTCATCCGACGTAACGTCTCCGTTCCCTACTCAGGGAACGAGGGTTACATACGTAACCGTAGACGATTTCTATACAAGTGAAACTCGAAAAATTTGAATATCATGCAAAAGTTCATGTATTTCAGTAATTCAAATTAAAAGGTGAAACTAATACATTTAGTATATAGAACTATATACACATGCATGATCATACTTTTCAGAGGGATGACATTTCTGTATTTACAGTAAAATTATTTTTTTTATTGATTTCATGTAATATTCTAATTTTCTGAGATTTTGAATTTGGGTTTTTCATAAGCTGTAAGCCATAATCATCAAAATTATAACTTTTGCACGATATTCTAATTTTTCGAGTTTCACCTGTAGATATTGATTCTATATTCAGTTTCTATAGAACTTGTTTACAATTTCCGATATGGATAACCAAATGTAATGAATTATTTTTACATAAGTGATTTATAGATATTAACCACCACTATGTTCAAAGTGTGTGCACTCACATGTGTGTGTGAGAGAGAGATACAGATAAATTTGCCATTTGTGAAAACACTGTAAAGCAGAATAAAGTATAAGGGAGAGGAAACGGTCAGTGACTGTAAAACGTTAGATTGATTAGAGATGCATCAGTAGAAGGGAGACAGATGGCATCAAATACAGCATTTTACATTACAGTATGTATGTCATACATACAGTGATACTGTAAACAGATGACCATGGACAGCCACATTACTGTAACTCAACCTTCATCTGTAAAGGTCCACTACAGTAGATTCAGTCAAATGTTATAGAGTGAAATCATTTACTGTATTGCCAGCTAACTCTGTTCTAGCACAGATCCTCATGGCTGTGTCATACTTCATCACAGCTTTTGATAACTCACTGCAGATACTATTACAAACATTATGGATTCAGTTAGATAAGTTAGGTAATGCATGTGTATTTTGTAATGTGGCAACTTTAGCCTGTATTACTGTAATTATTTCAGCAACATGAGTGATTTGAAACACGTGTCTTGCATTGTTTGCTGTTGAATTAACTGATTGTTAAAAGTACTAAATTGAAAGAAGATCATTCTGTTGTGTTTCTGTGATTAAACCAAACGCTCTCATTACTTATTACAATAATCTTGTGTTTGAAACAATGATTATGTGGACTGAAAAATGTATAACTAATGAAAGCATGAGATCATGTTTTGAAAGAATGACTAGCAGCGTTACTAGTATGATCAGTTTGGATTTTTGTACTAAGAGTTTTGAAAATGTACACCTTACTTGTGAAAATAGTACCAAAGCGAATAGAAAAAACTGTAAACACTCAGATTTGTCAACTCTTCCAAAATTCTTACTCCATCCATTCATCGTCCGCAATTTTGTTAATCAGTGAAAGCACCTTTGGACTGACTGCCAGTTGCTTTCTTGATGTGCTCTTTTCTACTTTTGATCCCTTCTCTGGGTTTACCTTGAAAAGGCATCTGTCGAATAAAAAAGAAAAAAAAAAGAAATCTCAGTAATAAATCATGGACTGTATAATATGCTCTCAATATATTAAGAATAAAAGTAGCAGAATAGTGGGAATTTGAACAGGGGATGCTTGTAGTGGACATTGGCAACAAAGATGTGCATGTGAGAGGGTGTTGTGTGTAAGAGAGACTGTATGTTGTGAGTTTATGTGTATGTGAGGGTGTGTGAGAGTGAGTGTGAGGATGCGTGAGAGAGTGAGTGTGAGGATGCGTGTGTGAGGATGTGTGAGAGTGTATGTGAGGATGAGGGTGAGAGCGTATGTGAGGATGTGTGAGTGTGAGTATGAGGATGCGTGTGAGAGAGTTTATGTGAGGATGTGTGTACGAGTGTATGTGAGAGCGTATGTGAGGATGTGTGTGAGAGCTTATGTGAGGATGTGTGAGTGACCGTATGTGTGTGAGAGTGAGTGTGAGGATGTGTGTGAGAGAGTGAGTGTGAGGATGTGTGTGAGAGTGTATGTGAGGTTGTGGGTGAGAGAGTAAGTGTGAGGATGTGTGTGAGAGTGAACGTATGAGAGGATGTGTGAGAGAGTGTATGGGAGGATGTGTGAGAGAGTGAGTGTGAGGATGTGTGTGAGGGAGTGAGTGTGAGGACGTGTGTGAGAGTATATGTGAGGATGTGTGTGACAGAGTGAGTGTGAGGATGTGAGTTAGAGTGAGTGTGGGATAGGGTGTGTGTGAGGATGTGTGAGAATGAGTGTGAGAAAGGATGTGGGTAGAGAGTGTATGTGAGGATGTGTGAGAAAGGATGTGGGTAGAGAGTGTATGTGAGGATGTGTGTGAGAGTGAGTGTGAGAGGATGTGTGTGACGATGTGTGTGAGAGAGGATGTGTGTGAGAGTGAGCGTATGAGAGGATGTGGGTGAGAGAGTGAGAGTATGAGAGGATGTGGGTGAGAGAGTGAGAGTGAGGATGTGGGTGAGAAAGTGAGAGTGAGGATGTGGGTGAGAGTGTGTATGTGAGGATGTGTGAGAGAGTGTATGTGAGGATGCGTGTAAGAGTGAGTGTGAGAGAGGATGTGTGTGAGAGTGAGTGTGAGGATGTGTGTGAGAGGATGTGTGTGAGTGAGTGAGAGAGGATGTGTGTGAGTGTGAGGATGTGTGTGAGAGTGAGCGTATGAGAGGATGAGACTGAGAGTGAGTGTGTGTGAGAGTGAGTGTGAGGATGTGTGTGAGAGAGTGTGTGTGAGAGTGAGCGTATGAGGATGTGGGTGAGAGAGTGATTGTGAGGATGTGTGAGAGTGTATGTGAGGATGTGTGTGAGAGGATGTGGGTCAGAGAGTGAGGATGTGTGTGAGAGTGTATGTGAGGATACATATGAGTGATTGAGAGAGTGAGTGTGCAAGGACGTTGTGTGTGTGTGAGAGAGAGAGAGAGAGAGGAGAGAGCGAGAGAGGAGAGAGAGGACAGAGAGAGAGAGGAAAGAGAGGAGAGAGAGGAGAGAGAGAGAGAGAGAGAGAGAGAGAGAGAGAGAGAGAGAGAGAGAGAGAGAGAATGTGATAGGTTGTTGACTGACATTGCTGCTTTTTTACCTTTGCAAGAAGGTTGCTCCTTGGTCTGCTGGGTATGAAATGTTCAAGCAAGTAGTATGAGGCAAACATCAACCTGACAGCATCACTGAAGATGGTGATGTGGCTGTTAACTATGACTTGGTCCACAGACAACAAAAAGTACCCTGCATTCAAAGGAGAACTTCCTGTTGTAACATATGCATAAGAAAAAAGAGTTAGCGTTTTTGATGAAAGATTACAAGGGCATATTAATATATTTAAAAAAATTATATCGTGCACGGATAACTCATTTATAATAAGCACTGCAACATTCTGTAAAAAAGTTATAATTTTCACTTTTAATTTCATGGCTACTAAACTGACTAACTACTAGTGCATTCAACTGTTTGAACCAGAGCATTAAAAAAACACCCCCATAAACTCAAGTCGTTCGTTCATCACGTGACAGCCCTGGTGTTCCCGAGTCATATGAAAGATTCGTTCCGACCCATCACTCCCATAGACAGTAAAAGACATGGACACAGCGACCCCCTTGATTTCAACGGAGAAAACTGAAGCCCGATTAAAGCACTCACTTCCTGATGGCTGAGCGTACTGCGCAGGCTCAAACTGAGCTTGATGACAGTCTGACAGTTGTAAATCTTCTAGTAGCTGTGCCAAGACAAATCTGAATCACCTAATTCCTCAAAAACGTTGTTGAAATATTTTGTCCCGTTGCTTTTATGGACTCTCTATCTATGGGCTTCTCCCTTGACTTTATGCCTCTATGTCCCCCCGATTGCCTCATAGACAGTATAAGATTGCCTGCGAGCTTCTCCTCCTGTCTAAACGGTAATTTCTCTATTGTGCGACAGAAAGTCGCGTGGTTATGATGCAATCGTTAGCCTATTTTTACAAAAACGGCTTCTTCGGGGCCATAACGTAAGATACAAAGTAATGGAGCCTTTTATACATTGTCGTGTTTCTTTACAAATAGCCTAAATAATGAATTAAGTAAATAAACAAATTAAGTCTTTGGACACCTCAGATGTTATGTTATTCGCTGTCAAAGTGACGCCAAAATGAATGGGAGTCAATGGAATGCTAACAGCAGGTGAACTTCTGCTACAATGGCGGCCCCCGCGAGGCTTCAGTTTCCGGCTGATGGATTACCCCCTTGATCACTCCTCATTCATGAGACGGGTTGAAGTTATGAGGTTTGACTGACAGGTCCAACGGAGTCAAGCGGTTTAGTCACAAGCTCTTTTTAATACTTTTCACTGGTTAAATAACGTTACTTGAAAACCCATAGACAGAAGTAAAGGGTGACGTAATGATGAACGTATCCAACCTCGTCTCGGTTGCGGGGGGTGCTGAGGGCACGCAAGGTCTCTCACTCTCCCTCTCTGCCATGCGCGCGCGCTAAACAGTTTGGAGCACATACAGTAGGCTATGTTCTGTCTCGCATGCGCAGCTCTAGATTCCAGGAGATTTGAACTAATTTACGGGCATCAGGGAGCCGCTATCAATATGCAGGATTTTTATAGGTTAATTTTTTTTAAACAATTCAGCGCAACTCCAAAAAGGAGGACAAATGAGTGTCCGGCTTGAGGTTGCGCCGAACCGGACAGGGGGCTTAAAATCCGGACTGTTCGGCCAAAATCCAGACGTATGGCCACCCTAGCCACCAGTCGTCCGTCAGGGGCTGTTCTTTTTGGTTTGTTTGTTTGTTTTATTTTAGATAAAGTGTTTGAATGTTCGCCGGTTCCCGCCTCCTTCTTCCCCGAACCTTAAACTGCGTTACAATAACGTTCCTTCATCGAAATGTGTCTCTTTTCTGTTACTGAAAGGTAATTTATTATACAATTTCTTAATTGATATGCCTATTTTATTATTATAAGAGTAAATAACATACCTGCAGACTAGTCGCTTTTCAGCGAAATTCAGCTGTGTTTGAAGTTGCAAGCACGGTAAACTTCACAATAATAATTCGGAATGTGCTAATTAGACTGGAGTGAGACCATAGACGTCTTTCGCGTGACAGCAACCGTTGGCGACCGGATGGGTCATCTCTGGCGACGCGACAAAGTTGAGATCTGTTTAACTTTATGCAAATGAAGAGCGACTTTCGGGAGCGACTACCTATAGGAGTGGAGCGGGCATGATCCTTCTCCACATCATTGGATGTCATTCATAAAGGCAACCAGTAGTGGGAACGCCCACTAGCGACCTCATCGCCAGCCACTGGCGACATGCAGCGACAAAGTCGCTTGTAGTGTGAACGGGGCTTTACAGCGCGACTAAAAACCATGAATGAACTCAGGGCTCGACATAACGCTTGTCCGGGACAAGAGGAATTTTTGAAAGAGCAAGTGAAAGATAATTTTACTTGCCCAACCAGACAATGATTGTGATTTCATTACATTCAATGTAAACGCGATTGATAATGGGTAGTGTATTTCACGAGTTCACACTTACATACAATTAGAGGGGGTAAAGTATAATGCGTATTTGGCGTGCTGTCCGGGGGGAGGGCTCCGGCCTCGGAGTTCGGCCTGAACCCAGAGTACTCCCCCCGTATGTAAAGTGGTTAGGACTAGAAGAGTGGAGAAGGGGTGGTGGAGGGACGCTGCTAAACTGTCAATGAAATGAGGTGAAACTGCTGAGTCTATATATACACATTTTAATCATTGATTGTAGAGTGCTCTCCACTCGTGGTAATTATCTGAACGTGCTCCTCCCGAAATTTGTTAATAAAACAATTTCTGGTAACAACGTCGCGTTGTTTTTGTTCTATTTCACCGACAAAAATAGTTCCAAAGGAAAGCATCAGCAGCGCGTGTTTAGTTACTGAATGATTCAGCGTTTTGAACGAATCTTTTGTATGAATGACTCAATGATTCACTAATTAAAACGGTGACTTGCCGCCACCTATTGGCGGTTTAGTTTAATGTTTAAATATTGCATTTTTTTTTTTCATTTGAATATTCAAAAATTTATTTAAAACATCAATCTCATAAGATTATTTATTGCAGTTGTAATTTTGCAGTGCAAATTATTTAATTTGATGGGTAACAGCCCTATAGTGTCTTATTATTATAACTGAATTTATTTATCAAATGTAAGAATTTGACATGAAAGATGATGCATACATTTAATAAGGTAATAAACATTCTCTTTATAAAAATAAATTATACTCTGGGGTAAATATCACAAATGTGAAGATTTAAGTATGTATAATCCGAAAATATTGCTTCAGAAAAAATATATTTACACCACCAAAAAAATCCCCCCCTCCCGTACATGGTACATTACATACAATTTGCTATGTACTGTACCTGATAGGACCCATGCGCCCCCCGAAATCTCCGTTTCGAGGGCTATGTAACCCTACCCTTTCGCCCTACCCCTCTATCACAACAAGAATCGGGACACCCTACCCCTAGACGTGAAGGCGCAAAACGGAGGGGTAGGGCCAAGGGGTAGGGGCAAGGGGTGAATTGGGATTGAGCCCAAGTAACACGGTAACATCAACTAAGACCTGCATTTTAAACATTATCAAGATTTTAAAGGTGCAATGTGTAATAATTTTGAGTATCTATTAACAGAAATGCAATATGACATCCATAACTATGTTTTCCGTGGTGTATAAAGAACTTACTTAATAAACCGTAATGTTTTTATTACCTTAGAATGAGACATTTATATCTACATAACTGCGGGCACCCCCTTCTATGAAGGTTGACATATTGTTACGTCATGTTTCTACCGTAGCCGACAGCGAACAAACAGCGCTACAGAGCGCGTTTCGTCACTACCTTGAAAGAGAAGCAGCAGAAAGCTAGAAGCTAGCCATAAACACCGTGAGTAGTGACTTTTCCCTTGTCAGTGGTGTAAAATATGCAGTTGGATTGTTTCATGTAACTTAGTTCTTCTCCCTTGCTCCCCTGGGGGGGGGGGGGGGGGGGGAATCGGACCTGCACGCACAAGGTCTCTCGCTTGCTTACCTCTGTGCCGTGCGTGCGGTTTGGAGCACAATATCTGTGCTCTAGATTACGGGATATTTTAACTCATTTGCGGTATAACTAGTCGATCGCAAGTGGCTCAAAAGGTAGATATATAGATAAACTCATCTTTCAGGCACTTTACCGACCGGGTTGACACTTAAGCATGAGAAATCGGGGGTGTGGCATGAGAGCGTGAGAATTGGGTCAAATGCGTGTGTCTCACGCTCAATGCGTGAGAGTTGGCAGCCCTGCGTTCATGAGACAAGCTGATTAGTACTCTTGTCATTGACCGTAAAACAGGAATCACAAACCCGTCGATCACGGTCGACAAGTCGATCTTGGAAGCATTTTAAGTCGATCGCGAAGAGTTTTCAAAATCAGCGAAAAAAAAGCCTATTGTGTGTAGTAAATGGTGTCTAGGGGATGCGGAGGCGCGCGCACTGTTACAATCATGCCATTTTTGCCGCGCGCACCTTTGGGCTCACGCGGACGCGTCGAGTTTAAACAAGGCTTTACGCTTTAACCAGCTCAGCCACAGTAACAGCTCATATTTAGCCAGCTAAACTTTTACTACCCTGTTAGAAAAAATATATAGTTGCATAGTTTCATGTGGTTCTTCTCCCTCGCTGTATTATGGGTTTGCTATGTGGGGATAAATGTGCTGGTTACGTTTGTGAGACAATCAGCTGATTACTATTATTATATTATATATTAAGACCCTTGATCCTCACCTGACTATGGCTTTGTAAACTTTATCCATGATGTGGTTTATAATCAGTGTTGGCCAAGCTACTTAGAAAATGTAGTGAGCTAAGCTAGCAGTTACTCTACATTAAATGTAGCTTCACTACACTGAAGCTAACACCCTGGGAAATGTAGCAAGCTAAGCTACAGCAATATGGCAAAAGTAGTTTACTACATCTAAGCTACTTTTTCAAATTTAATTTTTATATTGAACCAACTTAATTCCAAGTCAATGCTATCTCAGTGATCAATAAAACTGTCAATCAAACATATAGCCTAGGCAGGCATAATTTGTCAGTTCAATTGTTTATTCAACAACTGTTCCAAACCAATTTGACAAAAAAAAAAAAAAACATAACTATATAAAACCATAGAACTATATAAAACTATAACAAAACCAGGTCTCAAGAGTGTGTGCATCTTTTTCCATTTCTCACGTGTCAGCCCAAGGATTGATATTGGAACGTGATGTCACACCATACGGAGCAGAGGGTGGTGGTAATGCACCAAAAAGCTGGTTTGTCCATTTTATTTTTTCCCACATTCCACATTCAGTTTTATTTTGTTTTTATTTTTCTGGTCTCTAATTTTAATGGGTAAATAAAATTTTAGTAATCAAAAACATGTGTAATTAATTGAATCATGAAACTTAAAGCATATTGTTATACAATTAACAATAGTTTATTAACATTTTTAAATAAATTACATTTTAAGGGCACTATGAAATAGTTTTTTTTAATGGTTTAAATTGTAATGACCAATTATTTAAAATGTAGGCCTAATGATTTAAGCAAAACTTTCTTCAAAGGTTAAACCAACCTTTTATTTTGACAGGTTGCCATGTAGCTAGAACTTTGAGTCGCTGTTTTTTTTTTTTATGACGATAGTTTTTATCAAATCAAGCTAAAATGCTGCTAAAGTGACTCTCAGAGCGGCTGTGTAGATGAAGTTCATCAATCCATTACTGAAAACATCGCAAGCATCATTTACCTCGGGGTGTGGTAAATGAATTCGCGGCCGCGCGTCTGAGCCATTCATTCACAGAGACACGCAGAATATGCATGATTCCTATTTAAATAGTCTTTATGCGGTTTAATATTCACAGACACTAGTCTATATCGCGATTTTATTTAAGTTTACTTACCTTCTTTTCATCCAAGATATGACAAATTCCGTGAAATTCAGCGTTATACAGTAAATTTCGTTTTTATGCATGGATACTGCGATTCAGTCCATGTTTTCCGTATTGCGGTAATGAAATCATATGGCCCTATGGTTGCCAACCACCGTAAAACAAGAAGAAGAAGAAGTCACCGTCACTAACTGATCCAGCATCAGTGATACTTAGCAGTTGAATTTCCGATTTGAGCTTTAGAAATGCTTGGGAAAATGTAACGTTAGCTTGTGTGGACGCTACCGCACTACTTGATCAAAAAAAGAGCTTCGCTACTGAAAAGCTATTTGATTCAGAAAACAGCGACGCTAACACCACGCTACTGAGAAATGTAGTTAAACTAGTAGCGTCACTACTTGTAGCGACGCTACTGTCCAACACTGTTTATAATGGACTGTGGTACAGAAACAGTGACAATGTTACACACTCTTGGCTTATTCTGGCTATTCTCTGCTGTCTCAGACAACGATATGTTTGTCCCGTTTTAGCCACTGTAGCTTCTTCGAAAGGAAGGGGTGAGCAGTGGGCCGAGCCCTTAGTGCAACTCGCAACCGAACCGCTAGATGTTGCTAAAAAATACACACTGCACCTTTAAATAATTACCGGCCTGCGCCCAAGTTTAAAACACACCGTCAACACGATTCGAAATGGTAGAAAAAAAATGTCCAAATGTAAAATTCACATATAGTAATGATGAAATTAGAAAACATGCATTTTACCTGCTTATTATCGCTTCACATCCAAGATTGACGGTTAAGATGAAGGTCCAAGGTCGAGTGATTCCTGTCACGCGCGTAACGTTAGCTGTCCCACCACTGTGTGCTTAGAAGGGACTGTATCCTTGCGCCAAGGCGGGAATTCCTTCAGTTTGAATATTTAAAATCTCCATAGCTGTCATCTAAATATCAGCGTACTTAAAGAAATAATGTATTATTATATTATAATATTATGAGAATAAATGCGTAATAAAACACTGAAAGCAGCAGAACTACTTTGACAAGCAGAACTACTTTGAAAAACTGAACAAGATGTGGTCAGTCGCAGAAGTGATTGAACTGATTCTTTCGGATAGGTCGTTAAAACAAACCGGTTCAAAAACTGATTCACCAGGCTCTTTTTCCACAGTCAATGACGTACTGTGACGAAGAGGCAGAGTCGTGCAGATCCATTTACAGTGTTTTTATTAAACAGAGAAGCACACAGAGAGAACACGGTAAATAACAGGTGACAAGGGCAATCCAAACTCAGAAACAATACCAGGCTGGGGTCGGGGCGGGCAGCAGATACACGGAGACCAGGAGGGCAGGCTAGGATCGATAAACCAGGAAAATCCAGGGGACGTAGAATACACAGTGAAGATAGACGTGGCAGATGCAAGACCTCGCACCGAGCATAGAGAGAGAGCAGCTTTCATAGAGGGGAGAAGAGTGGCTGCACCTGTGCAGGTGATTAGGAGAGAGGTTCAGACAGACAATGGGACAGAGGGAAATGTAGTTCAATATTCAGGAGAGGGGGTTCTTCGATGACCAGACCGAGACACTGATGAGCGATCTATGACACGTACAATGTTATATAATCAAAGAACCTAATAAATAAATAAAAAGTGAATAAACATATCTTAATTAACAGACCAATTTCATAAACCATGTTTCTTTCTCTCTTTTCATTCCGGTAAAAGGTATATAAATGCTAATCTTTTAATTAATATGTAATATTTTAATATTTGTGAAGTATTTATACATTTGCATTTGTCTTTCTGTGAAAA
This sequence comes from Gila orcuttii, assembly GCA_026230005.1. Classification (NCBI taxonomy): domain Eukaryota; kingdom Metazoa; phylum Chordata; class Actinopteri; order Cypriniformes; family Leuciscidae; genus Gila; species Gila orcuttii. The sequence continues at coordinate 12,306,799 of JAPDVR010000012.1, forward strand.
AAACAATAAGAAATTTTAAAAATTGATTGTTTTTTTGTTATGCACATTTACATGTTTTTCATGTAATTTTACACAGGAAATGTACATTTGCGGTCTATTTCTGTAATTTGACTTTTTTTTTTTACCACATTTCAAAAATACATGAACAATCTGTAAAATAAAACAGTAAAATTCCGTAAAACTACAGGTTTTTTTTGCAGTGTATGATATCGCTTGTTTCTGCTTCTTCGTTTTGATCAGGAGATTCAGTACTATTTCAGATGCGTAATAGCGCTCTCTACATTATAACAGTGAAAAGCGGAAAAAGCCAGAGATTTCAGTCAGTGGCGGGGAAAGAGTTAAGAGTCAACATACAGCTAAACAACTGTGTGTGCATACTCTAGCAAAGGGGAATATGATTGCATTTAGGGCCCAAACACTGGCCTTGATAGCAATAGGCTATGTCCTGGGTTGGACCATCTGTCGTTCACAAAAACGGCTATTTCATCACCATTTTCTTACCACTCTCGCTTTCATGCACAATTTGAAATCCATTCACACTGCAGTTGGGAGCATCATCTCCCAGCCAAGCATCAGTGAGACACATGAGATTATAATGTTTATTAACCATGGCCAATGGTCTGTGCCGAGAGCTTATCCATTTACTGTGCTTTGACCATAATGATTGTGGGCCAGGTCTGATTTCTTGCCTTCGTTCTGTAGCTCACCAATCCTCTGGAGAACACTGGACCGGAGTATGCAAGATGATCACATCGACATTACCAGCAAAGCATCAAGACAAACAACACAGCAATATACAGTACTAGTTTATATATTAGGCCTATTATTCATGTGTAATCCACGCTATTTCTTCTTATTATTTTTTTTTTGTATAAACTAGCAGTAATGCTTTATTTCAAGTCCACTTTAGACACTCTACAAACTATAACTTTGCAACTACATGTCAACTAGCAGTCAGGGGCACGGGAAATGGAGGTAAATTGTTCAATTACATTATTCATTTTACGCATTTAGTCATTAATTTGTATTAAGTGGGCTAAAAAAGTGTTAGGACTATTTATATGTTAAATTATGTTTTTTTAAAACATGCGCGCAGAGTGTAACGTCATATTGTGTGTGCGTAGAAAGAATTTGTCCGCAGCCTTTAAAAAAAATAATAATAATAATTGTCCGCAGCTGCTCTACTCCTGAGCGAAGTCCACCGTCAGTGTTGTGTAAGGTAGGCACCTGGCAGGTTTTTGTGTTCATTTCTATTTCCTGTCGCTGTGCAGGCTCTTTAATTGTATATGACCATGTAAACAGCCCAATAAAGGCTTAATTTATGTCCCGTAGACCGGTCCGTTGCATTACGATTGAAAGTTCGGGTGTGTGTATGCTGTTTTAAAACGAGTGTTCTCACCGTTACGCTTATTGTGATTCGCGGAGTTTTGACGAGTTTTATAGACTTGATATTGTCAAAAGACCCCCCCCCCCCAAACCATTGTGCAGTCAAATATACGGAGTAAGAAAATATTTGTAACAATGTAAAAGTGTTTCCTAAATGAATAAATATAACTTGTCCTCCTTTGCTTCGCCCCTCACCAGTTCCTTGTTCTTCTTAGTATTTGTTTTAACAAGCTTATGGCCATCTATCAAAGGTTTTATGTTCATCATATGTATTAAAATAGTTCAGAAACACAGATTGGCATCCATAAATATCTAAACAACACAACCACAGCCTACACGCCCAAGGAATCACACTGACCTCCATGAAACCATTTAGCAAAAAAGTTGAATGAATCAATACATTTTGTAAGGCAAATTTAAAATGACCGAAGGAATCAGAGGGGGGTACATTTCTAGAGCACATAATTAAAAAGTAATGAGATAACTCTTTACATAAGTGCAATTTTGAACTTTTGACCATATGGGCTGCCACAGACTCTGAGCTGAATCAGAAGAAAATTAGCAAATATAATAAGTGCACGAGTATCTATTCTAAGATAACACCAAATAATCAAATTAGACAAAGTATCATTTATTTATATAAAAAAAAATCAGCTTCTATTTCAATACCATTCCCATGATATAAAATATTCGTACTGTAGCGTCCAACCCTATGTTGTACCAGAGTGAGGCCAGTGGTAATGTGGTAAGATGTGTCGTACCTTACACACACATGGTGGCTGGCAGGGATCCTGGTTAATGCTGCCCTCACTATTGCATTCACATCGCTCACACCAGGGGAATCCTGTGTATCCGAACACACACCTGTCACACTTCTCACCTGCGTAGCCCTGCTTACAGATGCACGAGCCCACAGCCAAATCTGCCAGACAAGAAAACACAGCATTTCTGCAACAGCTCCCACTCGACACACACACGGACACACACAAACTCACACACAGCTCTTTAAATCAAACACACAAAAAATAATCAGAAAGGGTCATCATACTAGTAGTTAGTTATAGTTATCTTATTTCCTAATGATCAGTCTATTTAAGTGCTTTTAGGTTTTTCTGTCAATACTATGAAAGTAAAATAAAGCATGGTATAAAACAAAGCATGTAGAAAACAGTGGAGTTTTCAAACGACTATTTTTATACAAGTCTAAACTGAGCTAAATAAGCAAAACAGATCATAGAACATCCTCAAAAAGTGAAAAATATCAGACCAGAGAGTGATAGAGGGTAGTTAGTTGTGACCATTTTTACAGAAGATTTCCTCTAGTCAAGGGTAAATGGTCTTCATTTGAAATCATAAGAAATCATCTACAACTAACATAACTGGAAATATGACTTGGTCAAAATAAAAAGTAGTCAAGTGACAGTCCTAAATTGTAGTAGTCCTGCTGTGTGTTATTTCGAGAGCAAGTTAAATCACTGCAGTGAAGCTCAGTGATTTGCATTTGGAAAATAAATATAAAAACAAAAATACATACAGTAGGATGTACAAATAATACATTAACAATAAATAAATAATGAATACCATATTATAAACAATAACAACAACATACAGTATAACTTATAAAACAGAAATTGTTAAATATTCAGAATATTTGTCGTGACACAATTTGCCAAATGTTGTTGCTCCTCTTTTTGAAACATAAATAAAATATATATTTTTTAATTCTAAACAGAAATGCAAAATAACGATCTTTTACTGGACTGAACAAACAAAGGTGTTTTTATGCAAATTCCAACAAACCAACTATCATTATTCAGACCTCGATTACACCTGTATTTAGTGCTGACAACTTGTGATCGGATCCCCAAAAGCACTGAATATGTGTAAACAGGGCTGCAGACACATGCTGTGTTGTGTTGTTTTGTGTTGTGTTGTGTGGTGTTGTACCGGTGGTGGCCTGACTCTCATCTGGAACACACGCAGAGTGAAGTGAACCTCTCAGATCACATGAGCAGGGTCTGCAGGGCCAGCGCTCGACTGGACTCACCTGTGGAAATATGAGAACAAACACCTGCCTTCAAAATGATGCTGACCCATGGCAACTCAAGTTTAGTCTAATATAAGGCCTCATTCAAAGAGAGACATTCGGACTATCTTGAATGCAAGGCAGCGCAAGTTTTTGAAAGTCCTGTGTGTTTGAATAGTTCAACACAGAACTGTACGAACATTTTCTAAAAATATGGAAAATAGTAGTTGCTGGGACACCAAAGACAATACTACACTCGAAAAAATGCTGGGTTGTTTCAACCCTTACATTTACATTTTACATTTACATTTATCTGACGCTTTTATCCAAAGCGACTTACAATTGCTATATGTCAGAGGTCGCACGCCTCTGGAGCAACTAGGGGTTAAGTGTCTTGCTCAGGGACACATTGGTGTCTCACAGTGGATTCGAACCCGGGTCTCTCACACCAAAGGTATGTGTCTTATCCACTGCGCCCTTGTTTGGGTCAAATATGGACAAACCCAACCGTTGAGTAAAAAAAAATTGAATTTATAAATTTAAATCAACGTTTGGGTTTGTCCATTAGGGGTGTAATGGTACACAAACATGACGGTTCGGTACGTTCCTCGGCATTGAAGTCACGTTTTGGTACAGCAGAGGGGAGAAAACTACACACAAAAATGCTTCTTATTTTAATTAAATTCTATTATAATTAAAATTTTCTTAAGGATAAAAAAAAAAATCGATCTTTGCTAATGCAGTAAACTATATAGGGAGCTTTTAATTACACAGTACTATAATATTAAAGGTTACGATTAACAACAGAGCCCAAATTATTAAATTCAGTTGCGATTTATTTATAAAAATAAAATGATTAATAATCAACACTCAAAAAAAAAAACAACGTGACTTTACTGTAAATTGAACAAAAGGCAGGTTTTGCATTAACTTCTCAATCTAATTATAAAGTTAATTTTCTACTCCAATTCATTTTTGCAATATAATCATTTACACAGTGGCTGTCATAACTTGTCTTCATGACAAATTTATTTAAACATACATTAAATAATCAAGACATTTGTAGCAGGTTAAGTAAATATAATGAATAGAATAACATAGTGCATACAAAATGCTTCTCTCTAGTGTTCATTTCTCTAGCGAACTAACCTGCTGTCGACACTAAATTCCTGAGGTGAATGTAATGCTACGTGAGATATTGTTCTCAAGCTGTTTTATTGCTGTATTTCCGCTGTTGAAACAGAGATATAGGCCCAGTCCCAATTCGCCTACTTATACTACGACCTAAAAGTATGTACTTTTGAGTGTGTAGCAAAAGAGTAGGCAAGCTTTGGGACACACTATCACGTCAGCGTAGCCTACATCCTGTCACCGTAAACTGCCCTGTCAATCATCTTATCACAGTTAAAATCTCCATTCAATCTAATTTGATTTCCTACCGTTTCGGAGAGAAATGTAGTCACACGTTCATCTGCCAGTTGTGGGTCTTTCATGCGGAGACTTTCCTCATGTGTTTGCAATTTGAATATAATGATGCATTTAAAAGTTAATGGCTAGACATATCTTTACAAAAGTTCACAATGCTGCTGCAGATGCAATATAATGTAGACAACGTTGAATAAATACATTTTCGTCAGGTTAGATACTGATAATAACTCAAACCCCTTTATCTAATCCTCTCTACATAGAGAGCCTAAGTCCCTCCCCTCCGCTTTTGGCTCATGGGACCTTATTTCAGAAAAAATATGTATGGTAGTCAAGGGCGAGAGACAACTTATCTTTTTATTCTGTCTGAACTGTGCCCTGAATGAATTACACATATGATGTTTGTCAATTTAAAAGATAACTATGAAAGTCAAGAAAGCCACAGTTTTTCATAAAACAGAAGAGTAACATTTAGTTTTATGTGAAAATGAACTACATCTCTCGTCTTGCACTATGTACGTCATCAAGTTTGTATGTGTGCAGTCTGGTACAAAACACACAGACATGATGGCGTGACGTTACAATTATAACGTTAGACTATAGAAAAAATGACAGACGTTAGCTTCAGTAAAGTTAGCTTCATTTATTGAGAGAAAAGGTATGACGTCACATGCTCGCCTTTTGGGTTTGTAGTCTTTGTAATTATCCATTTTCACAGTCTTATACCTCAACAGTTTTACATCAAACTGCGACTTTCTTGACTTTAAAATGTATCTTTTAAATTGACAAACATCATATGTGTAATTCAGGGCACAATTCAAACGGGATCCAAATATTTGTTGTCTCTCGCCATTGACTACCATACAATATTTTTCCGAAATAAGGTCCCATGGTGGTTCACCGGAAGGGGAGGGACTTAGGCTCTCTATAACCGGCGGACTCACGCGTCCTCCATGTGTGTAGTTTTTTAACACTTTTCACTCATGTTTTTAGTTCTAACCGAATCCTCATCCAACGCGCGATGGTTTCAGAATCAGAATCAGAAAGAGCTTTATGGCCAAGTGTGCTTGCACACACAAGGAATTTGTTTTGGTACTGAGGCTTCCAGTGGACATATACAAATACAAATACAACAAGAAACATAATACTACAAATTATAAGAATAAAAAATAGAAATATAAATATATGAGAATAAAAGTATCACAGTTGGGTTTAGTCAGAATAGACATTTCAGATTTACAGATTATGAACATATGTACAGTGTTTTAAATATTATAAATAAATAAATCTACATATAAGTATCACCTGAGTTGTAGGGTATTGCACTAAACAGTGGGAGTATTGCACTTAAGGCATATGCCTTGGGAGGAGTGTTAACTGTTCAGGAGGGAAATGGCCTGTGGGAAGAAACTGTTCCTGTGCCGAGATGTTCTTGTGGCCAGTGATCTGAGTCTCCGTCTTGACGGTAACAGTTCAAACAGGAGGTGTCCAGGGTGAGTGGAGTCTGTGATGATTTTACCTGCTCTCTTCCTCACTCTGGAAGAGTACAGGTCCTGGAGGGTTGGCAGGGGGGCACCAATGATCCTCTCCCCAGTCCGGACTGTCCGCTGTAGTCTCCTGATGTCCGATTTGGTAGCTGAACCAAACCAGACAGTGATGGAAGTGCATAAGACAGACTCAATGACGGCTGAGTAGAACTGAATCAGCAGCTCCTGTGGCAAGTTGAACTTCCTCAGCTGGCGAAGGAAGTACAGTCTCTGCTGGGCTTTTTTCACAATGGAGTCAATGTGATTGTCCCACTTCAGGTCCTGAGAGATGGAAGTGCCCAGGAACCTGAATGACTCCACTGCTTCCACAGTGCTGTTCATGATGGGGAGTGTTGGGAGTGCTGGGCTGTTCCTCCTGAAGTCCACGATCATCTCCACTGTTTTGAGCGTGTTCAGCTCAAGGTTGTTATAACTGCACCAGACAGCCAGCTGTTCAACCTCCAGTCTGTAAGCAGACTCGTCACCATTCCGGATGAGACCGATGACAGTGGTGTCGTCGGCAAATTTCAGGAGCTTGACAGTGGGGTCTTTAGAAGTGCAGTCATTAGTGTACAGGGAGAAGAGCAGTGGGGAGAGAACGCACCCTTGGGGGGCGCCAGTGCTGGTGGTGAGAGTCCTGGATGTGTGTTTCCCCAGTCTCACTCGCTGCTGCCGGTCCGTCAGGAAGCTGGTGATCCACTGACAGATCGAGGATGGAATGGAGAGCTGGGTCAGTTTGGCTGTGAGAAGACCAGGCATGATGGTATTGAAGGCCGATCTGAAGTCCACAAAGAGGATCCTTGCATAAGTCCCTGGTCTGTCGAGATGTTGCAGGATATAATGCAGTCCCATGTTGACTGCATCATCCACAGACCTGTTTGCTCTGTAAGCAAACTGAAAGGGATCCAGCAGGGGTCCAGTGATGTCCTTCAGGTGGGCCAACACCAGTCTTTCAAACGACTTCATGACCACAGACGTGAGAGCGACAGGTCTGTAGTCATTAAGTCCAGTGATTTGGTTTTTTTTGTGGGCAATATTAGCCGTTAGAGTGTGCATCGATCTGCACTTCGGATTCTGACCGGAAATAGTAGACCATCCGGGTATCTTTGGAACACTCATTTCAACATACTATACAATTTGGGACGTACTAATTCTATTTTCGAATACTATTTAGGACGGATAGTATGCGAATTATATCGAGTGATCGTCTCTTCTTCTGTGCTTTTACTGGTAGCAAACAGCATTGCTTTGCCACGCGTGCCCCCTTCTGGATTGGAGTGTGGATTGCCTGTGACTGAATGTATTCGTCACACCCCATATTTAATATTTAGCCCAAACATGGAAACAGTCCAACATTTTTTTATGTGTAGGAATAAAAAACGTCCTCCATAGTGTAGGAAAGCTTAACATAGCTAGAAACACAAATTAAAGAGGCTTAGCACACGGTCAATTTCACATTGTTTTCCCCCTGAAAAAGTTGCTTTCAGAATAGCAACAGGAAAAAGAGAAAACTCACCCCACTTGGTCTGTAGTATCCGTCTACGCATGATTGACAATTAATTCCTCTTGTGTTGTCAGAGCAACCAAGGCAGACTCCGCCCCCCTCATACGATCCATTACTATTCAAACTCAGCTTAGCATCAGCCACAGTCTGATTGTAATAGCATTCCTCTGATTTACCGTGGCAGTTACACTCTGGCAAATAAACACATCACACAATGATACAACATAAGAAAAGCAGTACAGTTTAACAACCTGCTCCTCCTGACGAAAAAATATACAGTTAAAATACTGCAATACCACATGAGGAAGAGTTGATCTGAATGTCGTTACCATGTATGCTAATAATTACACCAACAGCACCACTGCAAGAATAAGAAATGAGAAACTATTACACAGTAACATTTCCACCACAATTTATTTTGCTTAAATTTACGTTTACTCATTTAGCAGACACATCTATGCAAAGCGACTTCCAGTCAAGGCATACATTCAGTCTTCCCTGAGGATGCTGTTCATTGCATGGATCACTGCGATTGATCTTATAATGGAAGAATCTCATTAAAAGAAATTTCTCAATAATAAGAAATGTGTTAATGAAAGGTTGTGTACTGAAGTAATCGTCAACTGACAACAAAAACATCGAGAAGTGTCCCTCTAATACGTGAAACTAATTTCTTACACCATAAATTCAGAATCTGCTATTTCTAGTCCAGAAGAGATGTCCAAATCTCTTACTAATTCAAAAATATCCTGTGAAAACTAGCAGCAACTTGGGCCATTTCTGAGAACTTAGTAACAAGAAGATTGATTGATATTGCTTTAATACAATATGTTATATTGAGTAAATTATGTAAACAATGTTGCTGATTAATTTGTCCATTTCTAAAAATGATTCCAAACTCAGACACAGCCACATTGACAACACACAGTAGCAGTGTTTTGTTCCTGAATGTTTTTTTTAACAAATCGGTTGAGTGAATGATTCAATGACTTCACTGTGTCTCTTGAAAAAGACCAAAAACTGTTGCATAATTTTAATTGCAATGCAGCAACTTGTACACACATGTACACAGTGTGACTATGATGTAAATTTAGTCACTCAGATACAATATAACATGAACTGATGTTCCTAATATCTATAGAACACCTAAAGTAAGACATAAATGATCAGTAATCCAGCATGCTCATTTCTGTGGGACATTGTTGAGGCCTCTTACTTTCACAGACGTGGCGCGTAAGGAAGGTTCCCGCCATCCAGGGTTTCTGGTTGTAACCAGGGCAACAGCGGTCACAGCTCTCCCCACAAGTGTTGTGTTCACACTCACAGCTAAATTTCTGACATTGAAATCAAACAGTCAATCAAACCAACTGTGTGCCATTCAGAAGGCATTGATAATGCCTCCCCAATTAAAACTCAACTTTAATTGGGAGTTGCACTGCATATTTCCAAAAACAGATGACCACACTGTAAAAAATTTACTGTAAAATTTACAGCAACTTACTGGCAATTTTGTTTGCCAGTAAGCCTGTAAATTTTACAAGATTACCGTAAATCATAAACTACAATTAACTGTAAAAAATACAGCACACCTGTAAAAGCAGAAAAACAAGAGCAGCTGTGAATTTACAGCTCTTTATTGTATTATTTACAGTATGATTATTTGATAATTTGAGGAAACCGATTGTCTTAAATTGGTCAATTGACATTTCATATTTATACTGTGATTTTATTTCATTTGAGTCAACTAAAAAAATCAAATTAATTTAAATGAGTTAACAAACCATCTATTTAACTCAATCCTCTTGCAGATAATTAACAACAGCATACACCTGAACTGACGAACTTAACAAAAAGATCATCAACACATCAGCAACTACAGTCACTGCCTTTAAATAAAGCAACACACAGCATAACATCGGTGTTTCTCTGCTCATCCTGAACTGAAGCACAGGCTCTACTCTTCAACACAATGGTGACACACAAAACTCAACAGAAACACTTTAAATCCCAACATATTAAACTCTAACAGATCTCCACTATATCATTATGTGCAAAAACACATAAAATCACACTTCATTTCAGCATTTACTCTCCTGAGCAGTCATTCATATAAATATATATTCACATTTCACATTTATTGTCACATAAATACATGCACAGAAAATAACTTATTTTGTTTAGTAAATTTGACTTAGATTGTATAGTAAACTACTGACTTCCAGCCACAGCCATATATTTAATCAACTGAAAAGAAAAGAAGACAGTACATATCTAGAGATCTCAGCAGAGGAGGAGTAAATAACTCATTACCAGCGTCACTTGTCGAGGTCTTTTTGAGAATTAACTGAGGTTTAGATGTTGATGATTTATGGTTTAGTTTGTAGTCACCATGATGGTGATAAGTGTTGGCTTTAGTTGGGCTGTTACCCTTGACATTGCAACATTAGTTTTTCTCTGGCTGCTTTACCTGTGTGTTTATAAGGCACAACAGTTTTAGCAAAAAAGCCAAGAGAAAAGAAATCTGGCGACTATGGCTGTGTATTGATGATGTCATCAAAAGAGCTTACAGATCATTAGCACCTCATTTCACCCAGAGTTTTATGTCTTCTTAGTCATATGGTTCTTTCCATATAATTAATTAATATAGTGATTTTCCATAAGGCAATTTAACAGCATTATCATTTGAATGATTTTAAAAACAATATGGCGTAGATAGTTTATAAAAAACATCATGTTATTAAGTCACACACAGTCATCAACAATCAGCGTATGAATCTCAACAATGGTGACACTCAAATGAAACGCTTCATGTTGCAATGCATGCTGGGTATCACCTTAATACAGACCTCCCAGCATGCATTGCAGCATGCATAAATTATGCAGCTGAATTGTCTTATTTTCTTTTCTTCTTACCATGTGCTTTTATTTTTGTTGTTGTTTTTTGATGTGACTTTTTAGTAGCTTGATTTGTGATGTTCAGAGTTGATCTATCTATATTATGTTTGTCACCATAGTTGAGGTTCATATGCTGATTCTTGATACATGTGTGTTCCAGTTGCTTGAAAGGTCTTGTGAATCTTATATATGTCGAACACAAATTACCTGATATAATCACAACTGAATATCATCATGCTGTAGAATCACATACTAAACACTATACCAATCAGTAAGGTGTAATCTTTTACAACCTCAATTTCATAATCAAAAAATTACTCTGATCAAGATCAGCCACTAGATGTTGTCAAGGCTGATATCAATAGACATCCATCAACAGCTGAACATCATTTTACTTGACTTTTATTACCGTAACAAATTAGTCTTATAAAGACATGGTTTTAGTAACCAAAGTAAAACTAATGTTCAAGTTATTAAGAGTCAAGAGCCCAACTAAAGTAAACACTAATCACGATCATGGTAACTTCAAATGAAATATTTTCAATAAATCATCAACATCTAACCCTCAGCTATTTCTCAGTAAGTCTGATTATGACAGAAATAAAGTGAGTCTGGTTAGTAATAAGTGAAGCTGGTAATGCTGTTTGTGGAGTTGTTTAATCCTCCTCTGCTGAGATCTTCACAGATTTAATGTCTTCTTTTCTCTTCAGTGGATTTCCTCTAAGGCTGTGGCTGAAGTCAAATGTCAAATGTACTAAACAAAAAAGTAAAATTATGTGAATTACTTTATGTGATTTTATGTGTTTTTGCACATAATGATATAGTGGAGATCTGTTAGTGTTTAATCTGTTGGGATTTAAAGTGTTTCTGTTGAGTTTTGTGTGTCACCATTGTGTTGAAGAGTAGAGCCTGTGCTTCAGTTCAGGAGGAGCAGAGAAACACTGAGGTTAAGCTGAATGTTGCTTTATTTAAAGGCAGTGACTGTGTATTTGCTGATGCATTAAAGTTATTCAACTCACTCGTGTGTGCTGTTGTTGTCTAGTAGGATTTAGTTAAATGTATGTTTCTAGTTAACTCATGAAGTCTTTTTCTTAGTAGACTCAAATGGAATTAGCTCACGGTATAACTATTTAATGGCAAATTTCCTCAAATGAAATGAGTTGTCTCAGGTTTTAATTCAATGCATTATTAATAACAGTAACATACTGTAAATAATACAGTAAAGAACTGTAAATTCACAGCTGGTCTTGTTTTGCTATTTTTACAGGTGTGATGTATTTTTTACAGTATAATTGTAGTTTATGATTTACAGTACTCTTGTAAAATGTACAGGCTTACTGGCAACCAAAATTGCCAGTAAGTTGCTGTAATTTTTACAGCAATTTGTTACAGTGCAGTGTTTAAAATGATAGCTACAGAAACATTTATTTATTTAATCTATATTTGTCAAACTTGTTTATTTTGATAAAGTCATCTGAAAATGTGCTAGACCTTTTGTGGAGATGTAAAGAAAAAAACAAAACCTTTATTGACGTTTTGACGATAGTGAAGTTAGAAGACAAATATGATGACACACACCACAAAATACAACATTATGTTCATATCAGGCACAAAAGCAACTATGTAGTTATTTAATTTTTTTAAACTGCTGTGAGTGCATGTTTCATAAAGGCCAAAAGTGATTAGTTTCTAATTAACAACTTAATAACAAAGCTCAAGCAATAAACCCAATTAAAAGTGCACACAGGAACTAATTTTAGTATAATAATTATTTAGCTTTAGATGACAAACCTTGGTGTCTGTGTTGAGAGGGCAGGCCTTAGCGTGACCATAACAGATGCACATGCCTCCTACTGATATATCCTTAATGGAGTAGTAATACTGGAAAACAAAAGCATTACAGTCATATTTGACAGTAACACAAACAGAAATTACTCCATCCCAGTTTATCACCTCTCTGGATCGTAAAAGAAGATGTACACATGTATAGGCTACAGAAGCAGAGCACTTTTGCAGATGGTTTAATTTTTATACACTTGGCAAACCTTCTGCAGATGTAGCTACTGAATGACCTGGTCTGGACTGAGAAGCTCTGATGAAGAATCTTTCAAGCAAAGTGTCTATAAGTTAAACACTATGATTTTTTAAACCGTTATGCCCATAACCCCTCACACAACAAAAGTAGAAGAGTTTGTGAAGTAACCCCCCCCCCCCCAAAAAAAAAAAACTGCTAGGGGGTTTGTGGTATGTGGTAAACATGTCACTATTTTATGATGCACAATACTACACCCTTAAAGGTACTGACTGCATCACCACTGTGTGGAGTTGGTTGTGAAGCTCAAACAAACAGATCAGTGGTTTGAAAGCACCACAGAGCCACAGTCTTAAAGGGATAGTTCGCCCAAAAATGAAAATGCTGTCATCATTTACTCGCCCTCATGTTTTTCCAAACCTGTAAGACTTTCGTTCATCTTCGAAACACCAATGAAGATATTTTAATGAAATCTAAGAGATTTCTGTCCCTCCACTGACAGCCCATGCTTCAAAAAGTTCATAAAGAGAGTGTAAAACTAAGGCCTTGTCCACACTAATATGTTTTTGTTCGAAAACACATCTTTTTTTCTGTTTTGGCATCAACGAAGACAGCGCCCTTTGCATCTCCCAAGTGGATACATTTAAAAATGGCGTTTTCATGTTGTAGTGTGCACTGTGAAAATGGAGGTATTCGAAAACGATGACAAGATGATGTTTAGTGATGTGACCGATATTGTACCCTTTGGGCCCTATCACACACCCGGCGCAATGCAGTGCCAGGCGCGACATAAGTGTTTTGCTAGTTTCAGTCTGACGCAGTTTCACGTCCTGCGCCACGTTGTTTAAATGGCAAATGCATTTTTGCCCATCTGTGCACCAATGGGCTGCTGGTCTGAAAACGAGGTTTGTTCAGACGCATTGATGGCGCGTTGCTATTTTGAGGAACTGAAATAGACTGAGCCATTGGTCTAAAGTCAATTGCGCAATATTTTTTTTGTTATTTAAAGAGCGCGTTAGTAGTGTGCGCCTATAGGCGGGTCCACAACGCGTGTACACTCTGCTTATTACACACACACAGGGACAGCACACACAAACATGCCAAATATTAAAATGAAAAGGATTACAATGTAAAAGATTATTACTGTTCACATAAAGATATGGTGGAATCTGGGTTGCCCGTAGATGGTCTTTAACCTCGCGCAAGAGCAGATCCATGTGCGCTCTGGAGACGCGTTTGGTCTTTCCACTATCAAATTCCGTCATGTAAAAAAAAAGGGAATGGGAGATGAGACTCTGGTTGGTTTATTGCACGTGAAGCCCAAAACACTGCCATTACTCATTAAGAGAATAGGAACGACCCATTTAGACCATGCGCCGACCATTTTTCCCCTCGTTAAACTAGCAAAAGTGGATTCGGACACGCATTAAGTGCACTTGCGCCAAGAGCTTTAGACCATGAGGTTAGAGCGGTAAAATAGGGCCCGTAAGGTCTATCGTTATTTCAACATTGTTGTGCCTGCTATGTAATTTTGATAGTGGTGCTAAAGACAAATGTTCGTTTGTAGAATTCATATTACATTACTGCAAAGATGACAGAAAATGTACTCACAATTGCTGTCCTGCGGCAAAACATTACAATTGACCATACGAATTTGAGTGCGATCTGGACCCAACAGTGATTGGTGGGATATTTTGCTAATAAAATGATCTGGCCAGAAGAATAGTGTGAGAACTTTATTATCTCTCCTCTCTCTGTATAATCTCGTGAGCTTTTATTATGTTGTACGTATGCGCATTAGGGTGATCTAAGCATTTTCAGTCATTTCAGTGTGGATGAGCAACTTTTGGAAAACGCCTGAAAACGCAAGTGTGGATGTGGAGCGTTTTGATACAAAACACTGTATTCAAATGTATCCTGATTAATGTAGACATAGCCTAATCCATATGAATCAAGCGGTTTAGTCCACATTTTCTGAAGAGACTCGACCACTTTTTATGATGAACAGATTTAATTCATCATCAAACATTCATCAACTCACACATCAGTTGTGGTAAACAGAAGCTCAAGCATGCTTGACGTGCAAGAACCAATGAGGTTCATTCTTGTGTTACGCATTACGTTTGAGCTTCCTCAAGAACCAATGAGGTTTGCTCTCACTCGTCAAGCACATACGGGTGAGTTCTCTTATGAGAGTTTCTCTCGTACTGCGTAATATCTTACGCTATGGGGAAAACCTTTTTTCCACAAGATATTGAAGCCAAAAATTATCCTTAATTTTGAATTAATGTAAAACGCGTTGCAGCAGCATGCAGACATAGGCAAGGCGGCTTGCATGCCTATTGGCTGACCTGCAGCAACAGCAGCAGCCTATCGAGAGAGGCCCTACGTGACGCCATATCCAATGGGGACGCTTCACGCCACTACGTCACGTCCCGCCGAAATAGGCGTGGCCTTGACCTATAAATATAGCTCGACAGGCTGATACAAACTGATTTTTCATCTCTTCAGCGAAGCTCACGCATCGCTGGATCCAGAATGAGAAGCCGCGCCGTTGAGAACAAGCCTTCTGCGGGACGAGCCTTTGAACCTGAAGCCGCTGGCCTTCACCTCGCCGCCTTCAGTCGCCGTACCTGCTACGCTTTCCGGCGTCTATATCCTTTACCTCTGCTGAGAGTGTGTGTTCGCCGCTGCGACTCACATTCTCTCTCTCTCTAAAAGAGCTAGCATCTTTCTCAAGATGCCTATTTCCTGTGGCTCGTGTGGCTCACTGCACTTCTGCCCGCTGTAGTGCCGCGCCGCAAGAAGCGCCGTGCTCAGCCCGTTCCGGAGCCTTCTCCTGCCTGCCAAAGCTCGCCGGTTCGCCCGCCAGCTTCGCCGGCATCGCTCGAGTCGCTCACCGACGGACAACAGCCGCCGTCCGCCGCAGCTTCCGCCATTGAGATCGACGAGACAGCCGAGGCCTGCTGCTCTATCCTGGCATCGGACAGTGAGGACTGGGCGAGCTCTGTGGACCTCCCCCCTCTGCTCGCGAGCCTTCAGGGAAAAGGGCTGGCATCGAGTCAGAGCTGATGCATCTGCTCTCACAGGCCGTCGACAACCTCGGCCTCGAGTGGGAGGCGCCCGCGCAGCCTGCGCACAACCTGCTGGACGGATGCTTCCTGCAAAAGGACCGCGCCCCTTCACAGCCTAGGCCCGCGCCTAGGCCCGCGCCTTTTCTTCCTGAGCTTCACGAAGAAGTCGCGAAATCCTAGAACGCCCCCTTCTCGGCCAGATTGCGTACCTCTGTCTCTGCAGCATTCTCTGTGGTGGACGGTGCTAAAGACAGAGGATACCTCTCTCTTCCTCCAGTGGAAGCAGCTGTAGCAGCCCATCTTTGCCCGCCCTCTGCTGGACGGCGCGCTCAGACGGTGCTACCCTCTAAAGCCTGCCGTGCGACTTCCGCCATGCACAGTTGCGCTTACACCGCCGCTGGGCAGGCCGTATCAGCACTGCACACTATGGCTATTCTGCAGATCTTCCAGGCCGACCTTCTCCGTAAAATGGACGAGGAAGGACCGGAAGCTATCAGCGTGCCGGATTTAAGGAGCGCTACAGACCTGGCTCTTCGCGCCGTGAAATCCGCAGCACAAGCCATTGGGCGAAACATGGCTTCTCTCACCGTGGCTGAGAGACATCTTTGGCTGACGTTGTCGGAGATGACGGACTCGGAGCGCTCTGTGTTCCTCGACGCACCCATCTCCCCAGCTGGCCTCTTCGGATCTGCCGTCAAGGATTTCGCGGACAGATTCGTCGAGGTTCAGAAGACGTCACAGGCAATGAAGCACTTCTTGCCGAAGCGCTCTAGTTCTGCAGCAGGTCGCTCTAAACAGCCGTCTGCTTGGAGCTCCCAGCCGCAGCCGCAGCCCGCCGCTGCCGCTTCCCAGCGCCGCCAGGCCCGAGACCAGAGACCGCGCTCTCGCTCTGCTGGCCGCCGAACCCCTCTGTGCGGGCCCCGGCCAAGGATTGAGATAAAGCCCGAGGTCTCAAAAACTTCCTAGCCCCCCTAGGAAAACGACGGTGTTCAAATCCCACTGCGGCCGGATATTCACCAAAACTTCTCGCTCGTTCAGTTCCAAACAATGTGACTGTCCCAGTGTATTTTGCAGTAAACAAGCCGGTACCACAACCCGCTTGCCTGCACACAAACGCTGTTTTTACAGCGACCCAGATAAATCTCAAAAAGAGTGTATTTTCTGGTATTCAGGAGTGTTATAAAAATGCCCACTACTCAGTGCTCATTCCAACACACAGACACAGCCCCCTACAGTACAGGGCTCGCACAGATAAAATCGACTCATGTCGATTGTGCATTAAATGTAGTGAATGTGCCCACGACACAGTGCCCACAAACACTACACGATACATGTCCCATGGTTTCTGTAAAAACGAAACCAACACACATTCAGTCAGCTCAGGCCGACGGTGTTCTCAGTGCAGTGAGTGTGCCCGCTGTCCTGCGCCCACATTCCCTCACAGACATGTTAAACCCCACGGGGTTCGCCACGCTCGCTCTCTCTCCACAAACGGTCATAGAGAAGTCGAGCGCGGCCAGGCTGCCCGCTGTGATCAGCGCGCCCCCCGCCTCGAACACTGCAAACACAGTGTTTATTTTTCAGCACACCGGAGCTCTTCGGCCGTCACTACGTTGCGGCCAGAGCCAAGATCTCATTCTACCTCTAGCTATTCATGCAAATGCGTGGGCAAAGCTTCCCGGGGTGTCAGAATGGGTGCTAAAAAGAAGCTATTCGCTGCAGTTCGCTCGACGTCCCCGCCGTTACACGGCGCGCGTCAAAACTACGGTAAAAAACGAGGTAGCTCATCTACTTCGAGCCGAAATAGCGAAACTACTGAGCAAAGGGGCCATAGAACCTTTATCTCAGGCTCAGAGCGAAGGGGGTGTATACAGCAGATATTTTCTGGTACCGAAAAAAGACGGGGGTCTCAGAACCATTCTAGATCTGCGGCAACTGAACAGAGTGCTTGTGAAGCGCCAGTTCAGAATGCTTACAACCAGGAAAATCCTCGCGCAAGTTCGCCAGGAGGACTGGTTTATGTCAATAGATCTGAAACGACGCTTATTTCCAAATACAAATAGGGTCACGTCACAGGCGTTTCTTGAGATTCGCCTTCGAGGGCCAGGCATATCAATACACAGTCCTGCCGTTCGGCCTGTCCCTGGCACCCCGTACATTTACGATGTGCATGGACGCGGCTCTCGCACCCCTGAGACTTCGGGGCATGCGAGTTTTGAACTACTTGGACGATTGGCTGATTCTAGCTCGATCATGCTCAGAGCTCATAGAACACAGAACCATATTACTCGAGCATCTCGAGAACCTGGGTCTCACAGTCAATTGGGTGAAAAGTTTGCTGTCTCCCAGTCAGAAAATTTCTTTTCTGGGCACAGTACTGGACTCGCTGTCTATTACAGCGCGCCTGTCGCCGGAGCGCAGACTGAACGTTCAGCGGGCCGTGAAATCCTTCCGCCACGGCAATATAGTCCCGCTCAAAAGGTTTCAGAAAATGCTGGGCCTTATGGCCTCAGCATCTTCGGTACTCCAACTGGGTCTGCTTCGCATGCGCCCACTGCAGTCATGGCTGAAAGCACGAGTTCCACCTCGGGCATGGGCCTCCGGTCTGTTTCGCCTCAAGGTCGATCTGAAATGCGTCTCAGCTCTGGAACCTTGGAAGGCGATCAACTGGTATCAGTCAGGCGTGAGTCTGGGGACTTCCTCGAGTGTGAAGGTGGTGTCCACGGACGCCTCCACCTCGGGATGGGGAGTGCTGCTCGAGGGCAGACCGTTCTTTGGCCAGTGGTCAGAACGGGAAAAGCTTCTACACATAAACTGTCTGGAAATGATGGCAGTCGACAACGTGCTGAGGCGTTTTTGTCCCCAAATAAAAGGTCACCACGTCCTGGTCCGATCGGACAACATGTCAGTGGTGGCCTATATAAATCACCAGGGCGGCATCAGGTCCCGAAACCTTTACAGGCTGACGGAACGCCTCCTGGTCTGGGCTCAGCACAACCTGCTTTCGTTGAAAGCAGCACATATGCCTGGTCACCTGAATCTGGGACCAGACAGGCTGTCCAAAAACAATGTTCCAGCAGGAGAATGGTCGTTGCACCCGCTGACAATCAGACTGTTGTGGGAGACATTCGGCAGAGCGCAGGTGGACCTCGCGTCCCAGGAAAACGCTCACTGTCCGAAGTTTTTCTCCAAGAGCAGGGATGCGCTGGCCCACGTCTGGCCCTGCTGCCCTCTTTATGCTTTTCCCCCATCTCGCTCCTGCCTCAGGTTTTGGAACGAATCAGGGAAAACGGATGCTCAGTGCTGCTTGTGGCTTCGCTTTGGACGAACCAGGCTTGGTTACCAGTCCTGATGCAGCTGACCAGCACTGCCGTGGGCAATACCAATGAGGAAAGACCTCCTCTCTCAGGCTAAGGGCTCGATTTTGCATCCTCGCGCGGAGCTATGGTCCCTGCATGCATGGGCCATCAACGGGTACCCGCTAACCTCCCGGAGAGAGTGTTAAACACGATCACACAGGCTAGAGCCCCGTCTAATAGACGGCTCTATTCCTCAAAATTGTCTGTGTTCTCTGGCTGGTGTCAAGCTCAGGGCTTTTCACCCCTAGACTGCGGGGTTACGGAAGTTCTCTCCTTCCTTCAAGAGCTACTGGATAAGGGCAGAACCCCATCCACGCTCAAAGTTTATGTGGCGGCTATAGCAGCGTTTACTAAACCGCCGTCGGGCCAGTCACTGGGGAGGAACGACCTGGTCGTACACTTCCTCAAAGGAGCTAGGAGGCTGAACCCTCCCAGACCTCCTTCAGTCCCCGTGTGGGACCTTTCTACGGTTTTGGAAGCCATGAAAGGTGCCCCATTCGAGCCAATCCATTTATCAGACATGAAACATCTGTCTTTCAAAACAGTGTTTCTTGTGGCTCTCGCTTCGCTGAAGCGCCTTGGGGATTTACAAGCGCTCTCGGTGAGCGCGACATGTATGGAATTCGGGCCTAATGACTCAAAAGTCATACTCAAACCGAGGCAAGGGTACGTGCCCAAATCTCTTAACACACCGTTCAGGGCCCAGGTGATTTCCCTGTCCGCCCTTCCGGTTCATGATGAGGAGGAGGATACGAGTCTCCTATGCCCTGTCAGGGCACTGAGAACTTATGTGTCCCGCTCGTCTGCTTTCAGACAGACTGAGCAGCTCTTTGTTTTGTTCAGCGGGCGTTCTAAGGGACTAGCCGCGTCAAAACAGAGCCTATCCAGATGGATAGTCGAGGCCATAGCGCTGGCTTACACTTCTAAGGGCCTGCAGTGCCCTTTGGGTGTCAGAGCGCACTCCACGAGAGGCGTGGCCTTGTCGTGGGCGTGGTCTAGCGGGATTACCTTGCAGGATATCTGTACGGCGACAGGCTGGGCCTCGCCGTCTACATTTATAAGGTTTTATAACCTAGAGGTTCCCGCCTTACAGGCTAAGCTTCTGTCGGTCTAGTAATCAGCTCTGTCTGCCCCGTTGCTCCGGCTCAGAAGGCTGAATTTTGCTTGTGCATCGTTCACTGATCGATAGAACAGCTCCATGGGTGTTGAAAGACCCGTACTGCTACCCAGTTCAGGCTGAACACTGTTCACCCTGACTGCGTGGTACACTATTAACATCTGTAGGATGCTATTTATGGAGAATGATGCTTACTGCCTCTCTTCTCCGACTCTCTGTGAGTCTATGGTGATTATGCACTATATGAGCCCCGGGTTACTGCCCTTGGGACTTTGATGTCGGATCCCAGTACGCACGGCGTTTTACACTGTGTTCCCCATAGCGTAAGATATTACGCAGTACGAGAGAAACTCTCGTAAAAGAACGTACTCGGTTACTAACGTAACCTCGGTTCTCTCTAGAGAGGGAACGAGTACTGCGTATCTTGCCGTGCTTACAACATGCTCTGGTTCGCTTCGGCGATGAAAAACCAGTTTGTATCAGCCTGTCGAGCTATATTTATAGGTCAAGGCCATGCCTATTTCGGCGGGACGTGACGTAGTGGCGCGAAGTGCCCCCATTGGATATGGCGTCACGTAGGGCCTCTCTCGATAGGCTGTTGCTGATGCTGCAGGTCAGCCAATAGGCACGCAAGCCGCCTTGCCTATGTCTGCATGCTGCTGCAACGCGTTTTACATTAATTCAAAATTAAGGATAATTTTTGGCTTACTCGCAGTACTCGTTCCCTCTCTAGAGAGAACCGAGGTTACGTTAGTAACCGAGTATGATTTTGATTATGTTTGCTAATCAATGTTTAAGGGCTAGATTTACCAAACACGGCAAATTAGCATGACAGCACAATCCCATAAAAACATAGATGAGAGTGGAAAGTTCTACGTGTGATCTACTGACGATGCGCAATTTTAAGAACACAGACGCAGCCAAATCATTTCCATAATGACCAACACAATCTACCAGTTAGCGTCTGGTTTAAGAGGGGCTTTTTATGGGCGGTAAATAATGGCACAAACACCAGTTAATTGACGAGCACAAACCTTAGTAAATCACCTTGCGTGATTCATTTAAATACTCTCCTTCCATAAAGTTTGCGTCTGAAATGTAAACGCCTACAAATGCATATGCAATAAGGTCAGCCACAAAAATAACCCTGTTCATGCCTTTCAGCGCTAATTTTTCACTGCGTGTCTTTTGTAAATCCTGACAGTAGTTTTTCAAACCTAGGGTTTGCGCTAATGCAAGCTGCTACACAGCAAAATCCCCAGTGTTAAATTAACACTCCTCAGTGTACATATGTGTCCAACTACAGGGTGTTACCTCTCTACATAGTGTCCTGATTCACAGATCTCACACAGCATTATAAAATTATTATTCAAATTCGTTGTTATTTTTACATTGCAGCAGCTAATTCTAGCAGTGCTTTTATAATCTGAATGTTTTAAAATCACAGACATCTAGAATCTACATATGAATCAACAATGGTGACAATCACACAAATGAGGAAAGTCACACACGCTTCATGTTGCAGTGCATGATGGGAGCCACCAATCAAAACACATCCATGGTACACATCATGCATTGCAGCATGAATAAATTATGCAGCTGAATTGTCCTGTAATTTTCATTGCTTTTTCTGTTTGCTTTTATTTGGCTATTGTTTTGTTATGACTTAAGTAGCTTGTTTTGTGATGTTCAGAGTTGATCTGTTTGTCACTAGTTTGTTTATTGTTGAGATTCATTATGCAGATTCTTGATGTCTGTGTGTTTAAAAACAAGAGCTTCTGTGCACAAAGTATTTTCAAAATTGTTCATAATTACCATTGGATCTCAAACTGTAGAATATCAGGGCTACAATCAGCAATACTAAAATCAAGCATATAGTCAAAGATTTAGACTCTGAATGACATCAGGGACTCATGATGACCACATAATGATAATGTCATCATCAAAACTTATTTTGAGCAGGTTGTGAATGTTGGAAAAGTCAGAGAAAAACTACCATTAAATATGAAAAGGGTTAAGAGCCCAACTAAATCAAACACTGACCACCATAATGGTGACTTGAAATGAAAAATTCCATAAAACATTACAGTCTAAATTTCTGTTGAATCTCAAGAACTTTATGACAGAAATAAAGTAAAACTGGTTACAATAATGTGTAATGGCTCAAAGTCAGTGTTAGTTCTTGTGTTTCTCTTTTTTGCTATTCTTGTTGTTTCTCTTTCCTTCAATGATTCTGCTTATTAACATGGTGTCACCACTAATGGCCAATCATCACTTAAATAATCACTTAATTATCTCATTAACTTCACTGATTTAGTGTTAATTTTAACACCCTGTAGTTGGACACATATGTACACTGAGGAGTGTTAATTTAAAATCTGACCCTAAATGTGAATAAAAGCTTAAATTCAATCTGTTCATCATATAAAGCGATCAAGTCACTTCAGAAAATTTGGACTAAACAGTTCATATGGATTAGTTTTATGAGCTCTGTATGAACCTTTTGAAGCGTCAAAGTGGTAGTTGTGAGGACTGTCAAGGGAGGGACAGATTTAATCAAAAATATCTTAATTTGTGCTTCGATGATGAACAAATTTCTTACGGGTTTGAACGATATGAGGATGAGTAATTGATGACAATCTTTTCATTTTGGGTGAATTAACCTCGCACTACACTTTACATATACAGGAATGACACACATCACCTTCAAATTATCCTTTAAATTAGCCAGCTTATGCCTCCGAGACTACAAAAAGACTCTTTGAATGAAATAATTTGCGTACATTTATCCAAATTACTCAATGCACGTGAGAAACATAATCCTAAATTTCATAACGCAACTCTTCTTTGATGGAAACAGGTCAATCAGCGAGTTAATGAGTTTGTAGGAGGAAGTGGGCGGATGGAGGCGTGTGATATGGCGTCTTTGAGGGAAAGAGCGGGCCGATTTGTTAATTACTGTGTGATTTTAATTAAAACCCATCTGTCTGAGGAGGAGAGGCTCGTAATGGATGAGGCGGCCCGGGCAGCATTAGCTTCAACCATCCACTCACACAGATGCAGTATGAATTGCACAGTGGATGACAAACACACGTGTGGCACATTCTCTCTGGTGTCAAAGCATTGCACTAGTCCCTATAGCTCCAGCGGAGAAACACACACACACACCCGTCTGCTGACGATGAGGTCGATGTCTCCGGGGTCATTGACGGCGAGGGTCATGAGGTCAGCGTTTAGGGTACGAATCCTCTGGAACTGCAGGCGGATATAGCGTGCCGAGGTGAAGTTAAGTAACATGGGCGATGGATCATCCGCACTGGGACGGCCATTTATTAGTGAGGTGTGAATCTGAAAGAAAACAAGAATCAATGAGTCTTTATGAGTGAGTCCTGCCATTTCCTCAAATGTGGTAGTGCAACAGTTAATCCCATTTCTTTGTTGGTGGGGATAAAAATAGACAACAACACTAGGTACACGTACATATATCTAAGTACATATACAGTGTGTATATATATATATATATATATAATATATGTATGTATGTGTGTGTGGGTGTGTAATGTATATTTGAAGTGAGAATATATGAGACAATTTTAAGATCATTTAGCCTTTTAAAATCAGGTCCACTGTGTGTGCAGTTCAGTGCAGTTCAAGGGTGTGTGTGTGTGTGTGTGTGTGCGTGTGCATGCAGAACTGGGCTGTTTTTCTTGGGTTAATGATGTGTGCTAATTAGTGCTGTGTGAGTTTATGATGTCTGTTTTTAAAGAAGATAGAGCGACATTTGGGTCTAGGCTTGATCTCTCCACCCATCTCCCTCATTAGTATGGTACACACACACACACACACACACATGCAATATAGTCGTATGATCTGACAGCAATAGGTCAGTTGTAAATCTGACTTTCAGAAAACACACACACACACACACACACACACACACACACACACACACACACACACACACACACACACACACACACACACACACACACACACACACACACGTTAAAACTGCTGCTGTAGGAGAACTTCCATCTCATCTATCATGCCTGTGTGTGTGTTCATGTCAGCCTGCTATTAGCTGTTGGACGAGCTGTGTGGGGAAGCTAGTTTTTGGTTTTTATGTAAATTTGCTCTGATATCTGTTTAAATTAGTGTATGTGTTATTATTGTGTTACACTCACTCATTTAAACAGATAGAGCAAATTTTCATATAAACCAAAGACATGTAGAATTATGCATGTTTACGTTTGAGTGGGCTCTGAATGAGAGTGACACTGTAGTTTGTGTGTGTGTGTGTGTGCGTGTGTGCGTGCGTGGGTGCATGCGTGCGTGCATGTGTGTGAGTGTGTGTGAATATATTTTTCTCTTGTATATTTTCTCTAATTAAGAATTACAACTAACAAGGTAACTTAAGATGCAGTCGAGCGAGACTCTGTGAGGTTCACATACATTGAAATGCATTTACAGTTTTTTTTATTTGCTTTGGTACTATTTTCACAAGTAAGGTGTACATTTTCAAAACTCTTAGTACAAAAATCCAAACTGATCACACTTGTAACACAGCTAGTCAAAACATGATCCCATGCTTTCATTACAGTTATACATTTTTCAGTCCACATAATCATTGTTTCAAACACAAGATTATTGTAATATGTAATAAGAACGTTTGGTTTAATCACAGAAACACAACAGTATGATCTTCTTTCAATTTAGTACTTTTAACAATCAGTTCATTCAACAGCAGGGGTGGTGATGGCGCAATGGATAAGACGCATGCCTTTGGTGTGAGAGACCCGGGTTCGAATCCACTGTGAGACACCAATGTGTCCCTGAGCAAGACACTTAACCCCTAGTTGCTCTAGAGGCGTGCGACCTCTGACATATATAGCGACCTCTGACATATATAGCAATTGTAAGTCGCTTTGGATAAAAGCGTCAGCTAAATGAATAAATGTAAATGTAACAGCAAACAATGCAAGACACATGTTTCAAATCACTCTTGTTGCTGAAATAATTACAGTAATGGCTACAGTTACCACATTAGAAAAAACATGTGCATTACCTAACCTATGTAATTGAATCCATAATGTTTGTAATAGTATCTGCAGTGAGTTATCAAAAGCTGTGATGAAGTATGACACAGCCATGAGGATCTGTGCTAGAACAGAGTTTGCTGGCAATACAGTAAATGATTTCACTCTATACCATTTGACTGAATCTACTGTAGTGGACCTTTACACTTTAGGTTGAGTTACAGTAATGTGGCTGTCCATGGTCATCTGTTTACAGTATCACTGTATGTATGACATACATACTGTAATGTAAAATGCTGTATTTGATGCCATCTGTCTCCCTTCTACTGATACATCTCTAATCAATCTAACGATTTACAGTCACTGACCGTTTCCTCTCCCTTATACTCTATTCTGCTTTACAGTGTTTTCACAAATGGCAAATTTCTCTGTATCTCCCTCTCACACACACACATGCGAGTGCACACACTTTGAACATAGTGGTGGTTATTATCTATAAATCACTTATGTAAAAATAATTCATTACATTTGGTTATCCATATCGGAAATTGCAAACAAGTTCTATAGAAACTGTATATAGAATCAATATCTACAGGTGAAACTCGAAAAATTAGAATATCGTGCAAAAGTTATCATTTTGATGATTATGGCTTACAGCTTATGAAAAACTAAATTCAAAATCTCTGAAAATTAGAATATTACATGAAATCAATAAGAAAATAATTTTACTGTACTGTAAATACAGAAATGTCATCCCTCTGATAAGTAGAATCATGCATGTGTATATAGTTCTATATACTAAATGTATTACTGTAGTTTCACCTTTTTATTTGAATTACTGAAATACATAAACTTAATATTCTAATTTTTCGAGTTTCACTTGTATAGAAATCTATAGGTGTACCAAATGATTAATTGATTAACCATTAAGATCAGTTGGATTAAATAATAGACAAATTTATTAAACTGAACAAAAAGAGATGCAAATCAAAAGTTTGAAAGAAAGAGCTTTATGAAAGGCAGTTACTGTGAATGAAACATTTATGTAGATGAAACACTCATTTTGTGTTGTGAAAAGTATACTTTGTGATTTTGTCAATTGTATTAACACAATTGAAGACATGATGAAATGTTTGAAAAAAGTGCACTTTTGGTGATCTGTTGTGATATTAGCACTAAGAGTTTTGAAAATGTACACCTTACTTGTGAAAATAGTACCAAAGCGAATAAAAAAAACTGTAAAGAGAAAGTTTGCCCAAAAATCATTTACCATCATTTACTCTCCCTCATGACATTCCAAACTCATATGTGTACATTGTAGCGAAATAATTTAAAATTCATTTCAAACATTTTACGTCCAATTATTTATCCGGTAAGTAGTTATAATATATAGTATAAAGTATTAGTAAATGGAATAATATATGGTCAGATTAGTCATGTAATCTAAACAGAGTACTCATGAGATTAGCCATTTATAACACTAGGTCAGAAAAGATGCTTAAATGACAACGAAGAGTGGGTCATATAAACAATTTGCTTTTAAAATGTGAAACTTATTGGATTTCTACTTTGTACACAGTATCACCTAATGGTCTTAATTAATTGACTTCAGCTGAACAATGACACTATTGTCTTTTAGAGCTGCTGTACAGCAGAAATGAACTGTTTGCATCATTGAATTATTCTGTTATCGCTGTAAAGCTGCTTTGAAACTATCTGTATTTTATAAAGTGCTATATAAATAAAGGTGGCTTGACTTGTTTAAGCTTGGCTCATGCAGCGATCGAGTTTATGGAGTTACAGCAGCCATATCACCCTGTAGCCCAAGACTGGTTGCCCACTGAAGCTAAACGGGTTGAGCCTGGTTAGTACCTGAATGGGAGACCTCCTGAGAAAACCAGGTTGCTGCTGGAAGAGGCGTTAGTGAGGCCAGCAGGGGGCACTCAACCTGTGGTCTGTGTGGATCCTAAACCTGGGATGTTAAACCGAGGTCCTGACTCTCTGTGGTCATTAAAAATCCCAGGATGTCCTTCGAAAAAGAGTTGGGGTGAAACCCTGGAATCCTGGCCAAATTTGCCCCTTGGCCTCTGTCCATCATGGCCTCCTAATCATCCCCATATACTGATTGGCTTCATCAATGTCTCCTCTCCACCAGTAAGCTGGTGTGTGGTGGGCGTTCTGGTGCAATATGGCTCCCGTCGCATCATCCAGGCGGATGCTGCACATTGGTGGTGGTCGAGGAGAGATTCCCCCTTCCGTGTAAAGCGCTTTGAGTACCCAGAAAAGCGCTATATAAATGTAACGAATTAATATTATTATTATTAAAGTGAGCAGGTGCAGGTCACAATATTTCCGTCTTATTTTTAGCATAAAGGATTTACATTTATTTTGTTTGTTCTTGTTGGCTGATATGCTTGCAATATCTGGCAACACGAATGAGTCAGGGCTTGTACTGCTTTCCCCAGACATCCCAAGTCTCCCGGAAGTTCTCCTGCAAATGTGCGTGTGACTCATCCACCCCCCCCCCCCCCCCCCCCCCCCCCTCTCTCTCTCTTGTCTGTTATCTCTGTCACAACCACCAGCTGGAATGCCCATGATCTCCACCAGAGGGCACTCCTTCCATCTGCTTTATCTCATCATAAACTACATTTCCCATAAACCATTGCCTGGACTAATCATGTTCTGATTACTTCCACGTGTGTTATTATTTTGTTACTCTTGCCTATTTAAGCCCTGTGTATTCACTCTTACTTAGCAAAGTCTTATATGTTGTTACACTGCATGTTACAAGGCTTGTTGTTACACTACACTTGTTTTTTTTTTTGGGGTGATTCTCTGCCCTTTTTTTGGATTACCCTTTTGCCAGTGTTTTCTGCCCATCTCTCATATCTCTCGTTCCCTTTCAGTCGCTCACGTTCTATGTATTCGCTGTGTCGACTGATTGGATCACACTTAAGGAGCCTGTCACCTTTGAGTATTGTAAAAACGAGCCAATGCACATTGGCGTGCGAGAATTGCATCACATGCTCCGCACCGCAGCGCGGGTATAAACACGGAAGTGGATGCATGCACCAGTTGTCTTTCGCTTCGGAGCCGATTGGTGTCGATGTCTCTGAAGAGTGTTGTACTATACAACGAGCGAGTTTTTCTGTTTCTTCTGGAAGACTCTCCCAGTGCTGGTGTTTCTACAGCACGAGTGCAGCGGTGATCGCAAGCTTTTGAGCTCTCAACTGCTGTCATCAAATTTCTGTTTGTGTTTGTTGGCGGTGGTTAGATGGCGAAGAAGTGAGTGCTTCACTGTTTCAGTTCACTGTTACTGTGTTGCCGCGGTCATTCCCCTGTGTGCTCCGGCACTGGTGACGGGTCCCAAGTCCCAATTCAAAATAAAGAGAAAGATCCCAAGATCCCATTCCATCTGTGCGTTTCTGTGTGCGGTAGGGCTCTGTCCCCCTCTGACGGTCACAATTGCTGCATCACGTGTTTGGGCTTACAGCACGCTGAAGCAGCTCTTGTGGATGACTCATGTTCTCACTGCGGGAATATGACCATCTCTGTGTTGAGATCGAGACTCGCCTTTGTTCGCGAAGCTGGAGTCCCCACTCCCATGCCCTGCTCTAGTGCTTCTTCTGGACCAACTTCCCAGAAGAAGGATCACAGTGAGGGGTAATCCGCCCAGCAAAGCCCCGTGGATCCTTTACTCCTCTTTCACACCGCAGCCGGTGGAGCTCCCCGATGAGGGCGCTGGTCCCTCTGTAGAGGACCGACCAGCCATTACGTTCGGGGCCCCTCCAGAGGACAGGATGTCCATCGCAGCATCGGAGGGTGAGCTGAGCTCTGGAGATGACGACTCGACTGCGACTGCGCTACCTCCCTCTGGGAAAGTAGCCTTGCCCGAGCCGGATCCAGAGATTACAGCTATACTGAAAAGGGCAGCCGAGCTGTTTGGGCTCGTGTGGAACCCTCCACCATGTCCCGAACCGTCTTGGTTGGATGTTTGGTTTGGATGATTGGTTTCTCGGGGCGGGCCAGGCTGGTTCTCAGCCCACCGCCCCAGTTCCATTCTTAGCTGAAGTGCATGAGGAGCTTACGAGGGCATGGACGGGTTATGAGGCTATCCCTCCAGTGGAGTGGTCTGTCGCGATGCAACTGTGTCGGGCAACCGCTACCTTGTGGATGGGGGATCCTCGTCTCCCCTCTAAGGCCTGTAAGTTCTCGTCCCTCCTTACGGGCAAGGCTAAAGCTAAGGAAAGGCTGACAATCACCTGGCCTGCTGGCAAACCCTCAGCCCGTGACCAGGCCTTTGTTTCTCTGGGCCAGCTGCCCCTAGAACAAGTGTCCTAGAACACCGGCTGAGGGGCCACGTACAAAGGGCATGCAGTAACGGGGGTCTGGGCGGGCCTCCGACTGCATTGGCATCAACTGGCTCGAGTTGCTGACAGTACACCTTGCTCTGAGACACCGCTGCTCAGCAAGCTTGTACTGGTCTGTACAAACACTGCGACTGTTGCGCTACGCTTCCCTCGCATGTTGTGGGAACTCGCCCGCAAATGGGGTCAGGAGCTTCTGAGGTCGCTTCATTCCACTTGCGTTTCCGGCCTGCTTAATCGTGCCACTGACAAGGCCTCATGAGGCATCCATCCCCAGGGATCCAGCTGTTCTGCCCGGTCCGAGCGGACAACGCTCGCCACGGAGACACTGGCTCACAGCTGGCCTCTGCAGAAATGTGTTTCCCCAGTGAGCCTTCTTACACAGCACTGTGCTAAGTCAGGGAGGAGAAGGAGCAAGTCTTGTTAGTTGCCCTTTATTGGCCCAACCAGACCTAGTTCCCCCGAACTTTTGCTCCTCTCGACAGCCCCTTCCTGACTCACTCCTCTGAGTACATTCTCGGGGACGGGGCATGATGGCACCCACGTCTAGACCTCTGGAAACTCCATGTCTGGTCTCGAAAGGATGGATGGAAAGGACGCGGTGGTTCTGGGTGATCTACCACAAACATTTCGTAGACACCATAACTTCACCCTCTAACGAGAAATGCTTATGCCCTGGAGTGGAACCTGTTCGTTGAGATGAGTCTTCTCTCCGAGAGGAGACCCCGAAGGTGTTCGATCACTTCTGTGCTTTCTTTCCTGTTGCCCTCCACCCTCAACATGTTTGTTGCCTCTATATTGTTGCACATCATGATGCAGTAGATACAAATCCATGGGGAAGCACGACTTGATCGCCAGGTTCCTGAGGGGAGCAACAAACACCCTTGCGCCCCGTTTATAACCTCTTGGGACTTATCTCTGGGACTACTGCACTGCAGAGACTTCCCCTTGAGCCACTACAGGCAGCTGAGTTAAAACCCTGTTTTTAGAAGAACAGTTCTCCTGTTTGTTTGGCCTTTATCAAGAGGGTAGGAGAGCTGCACGCATTTTCGGTCGACGAATCGTGCCTGGAATTCAGGCCGGCCAACTCTCACGATATCCTGAGATCTCGGCCTGGATGTGTGCCTAGGTTCCTACATCTCCCTTTAACGGGACCAGGTGGTGAGCCTGCAAGAGCTGCCCCGGAGGAGGCAGACCCAGCCCTGGCTTTTCTCTGTCCCTTCCGCTCCTTCGTTAATAGCTGGACAGAACGCAAAGCCTCTGGACCTCAGACCAGCTCTTGTCTGTTACGGAGACTAGCAGAAGGGAAGGCTGTTTCCAAGCAGAGGTTGGCCCACTGGATAATGGTTGCCATCATCTTGGTGTGTTATCCCAGGGTGCACATGCCCCCCTGGGTAGTGAGCTCTTCCAAAGAGAGAGTATAGTTTCTGCCTAGGCGTTGACACAGAGTGCCTTGCTGACAGATGCTTTAGAGCCGCGGGCTGGGCGACACCTGTCACGTTCACTAGAAAAATTGCCTATGTGTCAATCCGCTGCTTCCCGTGGGCTCCCTTCTCATAAAGCCAGTTTCATTAGAAGCCCAGTTCGAAATGTCGGCTTGCTGCGCCATTCCCCTCCTATGGACTGGATACGTGTGCAATTCTTGTTCCAGTAGAGTTCCTCTTTAGCCGAACCCTGTCGAGTTCCTCCATACCCTTCGGCTACAGACGTGGCGGAGCGTCCGAAGCCGGGCCTTTCACTCGTATGCACTGGTGAAACCTGCGTTCCGTATGTTGTGATCCCTACGGCGATTTTACTGGAAGTGAGAGACTGTACGTTTTGAATGCTTATATCTCCTAAATGTGAAAATTTTCATTGTTTTGAAACACACCAGCTTATTCATAACCTTAAGGCTATCTTATTCATACTAAATTTGATTTTTAAGCAAATTGAGCTTTCTGCCTGCTGGATGTGTGCACTTTTTGTCTGATTCATAGTAAAATGGGAATGGAAATCTAAATGACGAGACCTTGATTAACATAATAATGAATTTAAAGAAATTATACAAATTATACAACAGTACAGGATATGACCCCTTCAGAAGTCAATCATGGCATTAAAACCTTCTCATTACGCTACTTAAGTTTCTTGACCCTTGAATCCTGGTGTTTCTCACCTCGCCGTTCTCCAGAGGATGGATTTTAGAGTAGAAGGAGGTACAGATGACCTCTTCATCATGCGTATAGGACGGCGGGCCTGTTTTGGGGTTGATGTTGAAGCGTGTGATGCACTCAGTGTCTGTTATAGCATAATACTGCCACGGCATGAAAGTTTCACCGTCTAGAGAACGTTCCAGAATCCAGTTTCCAGGCCGAGGCGAGTTTGCAGCCTTCAGAATCACATAAGCGATCTGGAAAACCTGTGTGAGAGGAGAATGTGGAAAGGAACATTAATATTCTCGCAAAAATGTATACACTGTTTATATAGCCCTGACAGAATATGTAAAAAATGATTTTCATGAAAAATATGTAGCAGTAAAACTGTTTTCAACATTGATAATAATCAGAAATGTTTCTGAAAGATTTCGAATAATTACTGTCAAACACAAAACACCATAACACAAACATAAATGATATGTGATAAAGCTGGCAACAGACTCATAATGGATGAACTTCTAACAGGAGAACAGAAATGAAAGAGAAGATCTGAGAAAGAAATGAAAACTTGATTCCCATGATTTCACAGTCTTTTATTCAGCAGCAAAAGACTCAAGGCACACACACACACACACACACACACACACACACACACACACACACACACACACACACACACACACACACACACACACACACACACACACACACACACACACACACACACACACACACACACACACACACACACACACACACACACACACACACACACACACACACACACACACGCACGCACGGGATGCATGTGTGTATCACCACGGTGTGACACGTTAAACACAGCCCATGACAGGTTCTCGGCAGCCTTCAGAAAGCTTCAGGGCGCAGTGACATTTCAGCTTACCTGAAGAGCTGACCTGAATAAAAAGAAAACATGAGAAACGGGGGAAAAAGAAGCTAGGCTGAAGTCTTTATTCATTTGTGTTACCTTTTTTGCTAACACTGCCCCATGAGAAACACACAGTCTTTCATCTCCAGCAGATAACAGGCTTATGTTACCGTCTCTCACAGTAAAGCTCTGGACGCTGGTTCACGCTGCACAATGCTATTTTGTGTGTTGTGTTCAGAGAGAGGTGAGGCAGGAGAGAATCAAGGACGTCTGAACAGCACAATCATCTGACTAAACTACTGTATGCAAGACACAGGGAACTGAAGGCCACGCCAGTAACACGTGTGTGTGTGTGTGTGTGTGCACTTCAAACTACAAACTGTAACTCAAAACTCACTAACATATACACATATTCTGAATGGTCAGCTGCAGTATTCAGTGGTCAGATATGAATAATGTCCAAGGCAACAATGTAGAACTGAGGTAATAAATGACTCTGGACCACTGAATAATTGAACATTAATTTACACTCTGCTTTGTACATTATCAGATTGGGTTGTACATGAATTTAACAGACTCTCTTTCTACTCACATAATAAATAAATAAACAGTAATGTAACAAATGTAATAATGTACAGAGAGCAGTATGACAAATTTATTTTGCCTGGCTGATTATACTTTGCATTTTGTGAAGGAATGTCTCAACAGGTAAATTTGGCTACTTTCAATAGAAGCTCCAACATATTAGGAATACTTTTAGCTGTGTTGCTATGTGTCATGAGTAAGAGATTGAGTTGATTAATAAAACTCTGTCTAGAGTGAACGCGCACTGTAAAAAAAGATTAGTTGACTCAACTTAACTAAGTCAAGTCATCTTGTTGCTTTGACTGAGTTAATTTGAGTCAACTTATAGTGTCAAGTTTTTTACACTTCAAAACACGAGTTGACTCAACTTCCTGTATCAAGTAATGTGGACTGGAAAACATTACTTAAGAGAACTAAAAAAAATATGTTGGTTGAACTTATTTTGGTAAATGGACTGCATTTATATAGTGCTTTAAACAGACCCATGGCCACCAAAGCACTTTACACATTGCCTCGCATTCACCCATTCATTCACCGACGGCGGTGTCAGCCATGCAAGGCGCCATCCAGCTCGTCGGGAGCAGCTGGGGTTAGGTGTCTTGCTCATGGACACCTCGACACTTGGTCATGGAACCGGGGATTGAACAACCAACCTTCCAATTTGTAGACAACCTAAATGAACCACTGAGCCACTGCTGCTCAGATTTTATCAAGTTAGGGCAACATTATTATTATTTTCTCATGCCCTATCGCCAAGTTACTTGAGTTTACAGAAATTACTAGATTTCACAAATTTAAGCAAACTAATATCTACAAAGAATCTACATGAGAATTGAGAATTGGCCAGTCAAACTTAACACTGACACTCCGGCGGCGCTTGCCAGCTACCGCTACATGCTAACGTATTTCCAAAAAACGAACAAACATGAAATATTCATCACAGGTTATGTTGACGGATAATTTGAGATGGAGAGACATTAGACAACTGCACATTACCAACACTGTAAAAAATTGCTGTAAAAAAACAGCCAAATCTTACAGTATCATGCTGTTTTCCATTAAAACAGCAATATACCGTAGAAAAAATGCATTCGGGGTGATATTTGTCGTTTTCGAGAAAGTAACCTACAGGAATATACTGTGAATTAACAGCGCTCAAAGTCGACACTCAGAGGCTGTGTTCAAAATCATATCCTATACCCTCATTCACTATTCCCTACATTAGTTCACTAATATAGTCCACTTGACTGAGTGAATAATTCAGTTAATTTTCTAAGTTAATTGAGACCCTGATAAACACCTGCTGTTAACAATCAGAATCACTGAAGGAAATAGGAACCAGAAGAACAGAAAAAAAGACGAAATCAAGATAAAAGACATTAAATCTTAGCAAAAGATCTCAGCAGAGGAGGATTAAACATCTCCACAAACAGCATTACCAGCTTCACTTATTACTAACCAGACTGACTTTATTTTTGTCAGACGTCTACATAAGTTCTTATTAAAAGGTGACAGAGGTTTAGATGTAATTTTATTTTCATTTGATGTTACCATAATGGTGATCAATGATTGCTTTAGTTGGGCTCTTGA
Source organism: Gila orcuttii (assembly GCA_026230005.1). NCBI lineage: Eukaryota > Metazoa > Chordata > Actinopteri > Cypriniformes > Leuciscidae > Gila > Gila orcuttii. The sequence continues at coordinate 12,341,745 of JAPDVR010000012.1, forward strand.
CCCTTGACTTTTGAACATTAGTTGTTCTTTGGCTGCTATAGCTGTGTCTTTAAAATACAATAGCTATGGCACAAAGCTGAAGAAAACAGGATGACAATGACTGTTTGTTAATAGTCACAATCATCATATTATGGCCCGATTTACTGATCTCATTTGCTGCCTAAAGTTGTTAAATGGTTGATGTCTTGTAGTTTTGATTTTGTTGTCATTGTGATTTTACAGATTGAGATGTATCTGGGATTTGACGTTCAAAAAATAATGATTTTAAAAAGGTTATACTCAGAAAATGTTGAACTTCTTGATCACCCAGACACACACAGGCATCAATAATTGGTGTATGAATCTCAACAATGGTGACAAAACAATGGTAACTCAGTCAAAGGAATAAGATGACTTGACTTAGTTAAGTTGAGTCAACTAATCTTTTTTTACAGTGTGTCTGTCTTGTGGCTTATAATAAACTCATCCAACGGATCTGCACCAACTTGGACACATCAAAGTAAACGTTATAAACTGGTAAATTTGTCTTTCTGAACAGGTGCATGATGATGTATTGAAGCAGACATTGTAACACGTAGCTTCGCAATTCCTCATTCACTTTGATGGTCTAAATGCAGCGAATTTTGGTTTGCACTTCTGTAATCGAAGTTTAATGTCAGTCATGGTCCCACACCGGCTAAACACCCTCTGGCGCCTGCTACAGTAATGCCGCCGTTTATCCTTTGTACATGATTTTAAGTCTTGCCAATTTAAATATTTAAGCACAAGAAGACGTAAAAGAGAACCCAATTGTACTTATTGTGCGACACTGTGTGCACACTTCTCACAAAGTGAGTACAATTGGGTTCTCTTTCACTTCTAACTTACACAAAATTATATAAAAAGGCCCATCTTGGCAAGTAGCCTTGTAAACATAGTCGGCTATATAGGCCCTATGTCTTAAATCAATGTAAACAAACAGTTAAGAAATAAATCCCTTGTGTACTGTAACAGTATATTGAAACTGTGCAGCTCTTAAAGTGACAGTAGCCTAATATTCCTGCTGCTGTCTCTGTTTTAAAATTAATCAAACAGACAAAGAAAATCACTCAATACTCTTGAGTAAATAACTTTCGTAACTATCATAAGGATTAATGTATATTTAATTTATACAATGAAGAATATATTTGACATTTTATTACTTCATTTCTGTACCTGAAACTACTGTGAGACCTTCCTGAAAATCACTGTTTATTATTTCATATGCATGTTTGTTCTGTTGTATTTATGCAGGCGTGTTTGATGGATCCAATCCATGTTCAATAGTCAAATAGTCAAGTCAAATATATTTATATAGCGCTTTTCACAATACAGATTGTATCAAAGCTGCTTCACAGTATCAATCAAAACAACTTAATGTTTGTTTATTACTGGAAAAAAGACATCCAAGTTTGGTAGAGCTGATCAATGGTATGATTGGTTAATTAATTTGAATATCCCCAACTGAGCAAGCCTAAGGCAACAGTGGCAAGGAACCGAAAAACTCCATCCAGTGACCTAATGGTGTCCTAACACCCCATCAGATGACCCAATGGAGAAAAAAAAACCTTGGGAGAACCCAGGCTCAGTCGGGGGCCAGTTCTCCTCTGGCGTTTATGAACTAGAGGCCGAATTTACAGTAACTGTAAGATAAAAATTTATATGAATGCCTGGCTAAATAGATGCGTCTTCAGTCTAGTTTTAAACTGGGAGAGCGAGTCTGAGCAACGAACAATATCAGGAAGGCTATTCCAGAGCTTCGGAGCTAAATGTGAAAATGCTCTGCCTCCTTTGGTGGATCTGGATATCCTAGGAATGACCAGAAACCTCGAATCTAGTGATCTTAAAGAGCGCGATGGATTGTAAGGCGATAGAAGATCCGTTAAATAGACTGGAGCTAAACTATTTAGAGCTTTATAGGTCAAAAGCAATACCTTGTAATTAATACGGAACTTTATAGGTAACCAATGAAGTGATGATAAAATCGGTGTTATATGATCATATTTTCTTGATCTAGTAAGAACTCTAGCGGCTGCATTTTGGACTAACTGTAGCTTGTTTATTGAAGATGCAGGACAACCAGCTAATAAAGCATTACAGTAATCTAGTCTCGAGGTCATGAATGCATGAACTAACTTTTCTGCATCAGAGACTGATAGCATATTACGTAGCTTAGCAATGTTTCTAAGGTGGAAAAAGGCTGTTTTTGTAACATATGAAATATGCTTTTCAAAAGACAGGTTGCAGTCTAATGTAACACCCAGGTCTTTTACTGTAGCGGATAGAGTAAAAGGGCATCCTACTGTGTTAAAGTCGTGCTGTGAAAGGTTTTGTGGATGGTTTTTAGAACCGATAAGTATTACCTCTGTCTTGTCTGGATTTAATAAAAGAAAATTATGCGTCATCCAATCTTTTATATCTTTAACACAATCTGTCAATTTGGATAATTTAGCGTATTCATCTGGCCGTGAGGAAATATATATTTGAGTGTCATCAGCATAACAATGGAAACTAATTCCATGTTTCCTTAGAATATTACCAAGTGGCAGCATATATATTGAGAATAATAAAGGGCCTAACACAGATCCCTGCGGCACTCCATAGTTTGCCGAAGTTATAATCGATTTTTCTCCATTTAAGTAGACGAAATGGTAGCGGTCAGATAAGTATGACCTGAACCAGCTTAATGCTTGTCCTTGAACACCAGTGTAATTTTGTAGTCGATCTAAGAGTATTGTGTGATCTATAGTATCGAACGCAGCACTAAGATCAAGTAAAACTAGTACTGAGATACAGCCTTGGTCCGAAGCTAAAAGTAAATCATTTGTGATTCTAACAAGCGCAGTTTCAGTGCTATGATGTGGCCTGAATCCAGACTGAAACTTTTCATAGATGTCGTTTTCTTGCAAGAAAGAGCCGAGTTGAGCGGACACAACTTTTTCTAATATTTTTGACATAAATGGAAGATTCGAAATGGGTCTGTAATTTGCTAGGTTATTTGGATCTAATTGTGGTTTCTTAATAAGAGGTTTTATAACTGCCAGCTTGAACGTTCTTGGAACATGACCTAAAGATAAAGATGAGTTAATAATATTGAGAAGAGGCTCTTCCACTACAGGTAACACTTCTTTCAGTAGTTCAGTTGGTATAGGATCTAATAAACATGTTGTTGTTTTAGATGAAGTGATAAGTTTATTTAACTCTTTTTGTTCTATGGTTGTAAAGCATTGTAATTGTTCTTGCGGGGTGATAATTGCGGCCGAATTATAAGGCGCGAGCAAAGATCGAACGTTTACGATTTTGATTCTGATGCTTTCAATTTTCTCGGTGAAGAAGTTCATGAAATCATTACTACTAAATTGTAACGAGGTATTTTGTTCAGACGACGTCTGTTTATTTGTTAGTCTAGCCACGGTATTAAATAAAAACCTTGGATTATTTCGGTTGTTTTCTATTAATTTGCTGAGGTGCTCAGCCCTGGCCGTTTTAAGTGCCTTTTTATAAAGTGACATACTGTCTTTCCACGCGATTCTAAAGACCTCTAAATTAGTTTTTTTCCATTTACGCTCTAAATTACGGATTTCTCTCTTTAAAACATACGTAGTATTATTGTACCATGGTGCTATACTTTTTTCTCTGACCTTTTTTAATCTAATGGGTGCAACAATATCCAATGTTCTAGAGAGAATGGTGCTCATAGTGCTAGTTAGTTCGTCTAATTCATCTGTTTGTTTGGGTTCAGACAGCAGCTGAGACAGATCGGATAAGCTATTTGAGAAATGATCTATGGTGGATGGACGAATTGTTCTTCCTGGTCGATAACGTGGCGCAGCATGACATATTACAGCAGTGCGTAATATGCAAGTTACCAAGTAGTGGTCAGTGACATCATCACTTTGTGGAACAATATCTATATCGGTTGGATTGGTTCCATATGATATAATTAAATCGAGTGTATGATTAAGACGATGAGTTGGTCCGGTGACGTTTTGCTTGACCCCGAAGGAGTTTAATAAATCTGTAAACGCAGCCCCTAACGCATCATTTAAATTATCTACGTGTATGTTAAAATCTCCAACAATTAATGCTTTATCGACGTTGACCAAAAGATCTGATAGAAAGTCAGCAAACTCTTTTAGGAAATTGGCGTAAGGCCCTGGAGGTCTATATACGGTAGCCAATGCTAGAGATAATAGGGATTTTTTTCTTACATCTAAGAGCGTAACATTTAGCACAAGTACTTCAAACGAATTAAACCTATGACGAGTTTTCTTAGTAACATTCAGGATATCTCTGTAGATTGTTGCAACACCGCCGCCACGACCGATCAGACGGGGCTCATGCTTATAACAGTATCCTGGCGGAGTAGACTCATTTAGACCGAAATAATCGTTTGGTTTAAGCCAGGTTTCAGTAAGGCACAGAACATCGAAATTATTATCTGTGACCATTTCATTTACAATAACCGCCTTAGGTGTGAGCGATCTAATGTTTAGAAGACCTAGCTTTAGAAATTGTTTTTGTTCACTAATAGCGAGATTTTTTGTTTTAATAACAATTAGATTTTTTCTAGATCCTGCAGTAGATTTATTATTTGATCTTAATAAACGAGGAATAGACACAGTTTCTATGCAATGTTCTACACTAGTATTAATATCAATTAAATTGGTGCAGTAGAGACTGTGATTTGGATTTTTGGTTACTAGTCAAATGGTATTTAACATCTTGGAGATGTTATCCGACAGAAGATCTGCCCCGATTCTACTTGGGTGTAAGCCATCAGCGCGGAAGAGCCTTGGTCGCTCCCAAAACAGATTCCAATTATTTACAAAAATCAATTTCTGCTCATTGCACCATGACAATAACCATTCATTTAGAGCGAATAATCTACTGAACTTTTCATGCCCTCGTCGGTACGTAGGAAGCGGTCCAGACACAATAATCGATGTTTCAGGCGATGTGCTGCGTACCGTATCGATAAGGCTCCTGAAGTCTTTCTTCAGAACCTCCGTCTGTCGCAGCCTAGTGTCGTTAGCTCCCGCATGCAGCACAACAGCTCCGACGCGCTCGTCACCGTTCAAGATCTCAGTTACCCGCGCAGTGATATCGAGAACACGAGCACCAGGAAAGCAGTGACTGTGCACCTTACTTTTACCTAACGTAGCATGGACGTGTCGGACGGTGGAATCGCCGATGATCACAGCATCGCGTTCCGTTTCGCGAAGAGGGGAGAAGCGGTTCTGAGTGGAGATCTCGAAAACCGGGAGGGGCGAAAAGATTCTTGTCCTGGCTCGCGGCTTCCGCGGAACCACCCAGGCTTCGTGGTGGTGTGTTGGGGCCGGAGTGAATGAAATCATGGCTGATCGTGACCTGGACGCTCGGGACCAATGCTGAGAAACGCACGGAGTAGACGAGGTCAGCGTCAGCGGGTTACTAACGTTAATCACTGATCCGTGTGCATCAGCGCGTGATGTTTCAAGAGCTAAACGCCGGTCTCTCAGCTCAGCTTGTCTCTCTAGAAGGTCAAGGATCTGCTTTTAGAAATCTGCTTTTAGAAATTTCTATTGTAGATAAAAATCTATCTACAATAGAAATTATTTTATGATGCAGCAATAAACTACCTTAACGTATGCTTTGATCGGAATCTCCCAATAGTTGTTTATTAAAATTGGTATCAGCAAAAAACAAAACAAAAAAATTATTGGTGCATTTGAAAATGTAAAAAAAAATTTTTTTAAAAATTTTTGCTAATTTAAAAAAAGTCCCCCGTTCCCATGTGTGTGTGTGTGTGTGTGGACAGTGTTTATAAAGACGGCATCAGCAGCTGCCCTCAGGTGTTCATTTACCGTAGCGAGGAAAGGCCACAGATTTCATAGGATACAAACAACCATCCCTGCAGTGTGTGACAGAGAGAAGAAGAGCTATAAAAAACATGTTATAACCCACAACCTGTCACAAATGGCACGACTCAAACACAGATGTGACTCCCTTATCTGACTGTGTGTGGCCTCAAGACCTTGCTTCCTACACACACAGACACACGCAGACACACACACACACACACACACACACACACACACACACACACACACACACACACACACACACACACACACACACACACACACACACACACACACACACACACACACAGATATATCCTCCTCACTCTTTCTCTCTCTCACACACAGATGACAGCATATTCTCTGCATGTCACATCTCTTCTGTCAAAGATTATTCTCAGAGGCTTCAATAACTTTCAGATCAGATGAACAAACTCCAGCAAATGTTTAATAACTGAAAAGCCAGAAGGGTAAACACTTGGGAGTGAACATTTTGTTTCGCCATTGTCTAATTTTCCTGATATCATACTGAATCCAGCATTATGTTGCATCGTTTGACTGAATAAATTTCAACTAACAAAAATTAAAATAATAAAATGTGTGTGTATGTGTATGTGTGTGTGTGTGTGTGTGTGTGTGTGTGTGTGTGTGTGTGTGCGTGTGTATGTGTGTGTGCGTGTGTATGTGTGTGTGTGTGTGTGTTTGTGTGTGTGTGTGCGTGTGTATGTGTGTGTGTGTGTGTGTGAGTGAGTGTATGTTAGTATGTGTGTGAGTGTATGTTAGTATGTGTGTGAGTGTGTGTGTGTGTGTGTGTCTGTGTGTGTGTGTGTGTGTGTGTGCGTGCGTTTGAGTGAGTGTATGTGTGCGTGTGTGTGTGTGTGTGTGTGTGCACGCGCGCGCATGCGTTCCTTCTAAACTATATTTTGGGGACAAATTCGAAAGTGAGCTAAAGCTGACAAAAACTCCCAAAACCTTTTTCTGTAAAAATACATAAAGTTTTCTGATAGAATTAGGATGTGGTCTGAGATAACTGCACTTTTTAACGAATGAATATTTTCCATACGAAGTAAAATGTAACTTAATTAGTTTAGTTCAATAGCATTCCTGAGAGCTGAGAAGAGAACACCTGCTCCTCCAGACGTGTGCTTGTCAGTTGTCCATGATTTGGGAATGATGATGAATAATAATGAAGCATAAAATACCATACTTTGCTGGTCTTGTGAGAGAAAGAGGGAAGCCATGAAAGTAAACATCGTCTGCTCCAGATTACAGCTTTTAAATATTGTATTGTTGGTAAAACTTTAGTTTATGGTCCAATTCTCACTATTAACTATTTGCTTATTACTAGGATATTGGCTGTTTATTAGTACTTATAAAGCACATATTGATGCCTTATTCTGCATGACCATATTCTACATCCCTTATTCCACCCAATACCTAAACTTAACTACCTTACTAACTATTTATAAGCAGTAATTAGGAGTTTATTGGGGCAAAATTCATAGTTAATAGTTAGTTAATAATGAGAGTTGAACCCTAATCTTAAATGTGACTGTATTGTTTATTACTTATACTTTTAATGAGACAGTAATTAGTTGCCTTACTAGTCAAACTATAGTGAAGGATTATTAATCTGTTAATAGGTTAAGCTGTCCACAATACATACCGTCACAATTACGTTCAGTTTAGTTTGTCTAAGTTTCACTTTCATAGACTTTTAGTTTGTTTATCATCCGTTTCCAATTTCCTATTTCCCACCAGTCATTAGTTTCCATGGACACTCATTCAATCATCACAGCTGTTCATTATTAAGTTCATCATCACTGTGTATTTACTGTTTTAAAATCGTCCTGTTTGTTGTCTTATAATCCATTATAGTGTACAAAACAATTTTTGCAAAATGGCAGCAGCTGCATTTGAAACAAGAGAGAGGGTTTCACTCCTCCCTCTGCTCCACCATGCTCCCTCGTCCCTCCGGCTCCACCTTGGTCAGTCGTTGCCCTGCCTGGACATACAGGCCTTCAGCTACGCTTCATCCCTCCACCCCTTCAGCTTCAGCGGACTCCACCTTGGTCCTCGGTGGCACCGGATTCGCCTCAGTCCTCTGGTGCTCCAGCTCCACCTCGGACACTCGGCGCTACGGCTTGAACTAGGTCTCGAAATCGCCCCCTATACCCTTAAATAGGGCACTATTTGAGGAAACAGCCATTTGTAGTGGTGTCTGAAACCATAGTAGACCTTATTGAGTGCACTCATTCAATCCCACAATGCACCGCAATAACGAGTGTACAACCCATGTACACTCAACGGCTAGAGAATACCCATAATGCACCATGAGAGTTGCGCGCTGAATTAATTCCTGAATAAATCCACTCCTCCATGGGTCATCCCATCCACACCTCCATGGCTCCTCCCATCCATGGGTCATCTCATCCACTCCTCCCATCCACACCTCCATGGCTCCTCCCATCCATGGGTCATCTCATCCACTCCTCCCATCCACACCTCCATGGCTCCTCCCATCCACTCCTCCATGGCTCATCCCCTCCACTCTTCCTTGGGCCATCCCATCCACTCCTCCATGGCTCCTCCCACACACTCCTCCATGGGTCATCCCATCCACTCCTCCATGGGTTATCCCATCCACTCCTCCATTGGTCATCCCATCTACTCCTCCATGGGTCATCCCATCCACTCCTCCATGGCTCCTCCCATCCACTCTTCCATGGGTCATCCCATCCACTCTTCCATGGCTCCTCCCATCCACTCCTCCATGGCTCTGCTATCCACTCCTCCATGGGTCATCCCATCCACTCCTCCATGGCTCCTCCCATCCACTCCTCCATGGCTCCTATCATCCACCCCACCCTGGTTCCTTTTGCCTGGCTCCACCTCCAAAGCCCCCACACTTCCTCCCTCATTTAATCTGTCACGGTGCGATGACTTGGTGGGGGTGTTCTGTCACAATTCATTGTTTAGTTTGTCTAAGTTTCACTTTCATGAACTTTTAGTTTGTTTATCATCAGTTTCCTGTTTCCTTGTTCCTAGTTTCCCACCAGTCATTAGTTTCCATGGACACTCATTCATTCATCACAGCTGTTAAATATTAAGTTCATCCTCACTGATATTTAAGTACCTCATTGTTCACTGTTCATTGTCCGGTATGGTCGTGTGTTACACACTGTACTGTTTACTATATCCTTTTAGTTTTTTTTTTTTTTTTTTAAATACATTCCTTTGTTCTAGACCTTTTGAATCTTGTTCATTTTCCTGTGGACCTAAACATTACACATACAGTACACTTAGCCTTTTTATATTATATACTGTATGTATTTATTATTCATACTGTATGTGTCATCTTATGCTGAAGTGTTCATTGTAGGCTACAGAGCTGTTTTGTTAGGTATGTACTGTTTGTACTAGGCTAGTTTGGCTCATTCCTCCAGGTATTTGCTCTAGTTTAGCTCACACTTACACCTGTGCACAATTATTTTAATAATGTTATAGACTCTCAAATGGACAGAGATCAGATGTTTGCCTGGCTCATTTGTTCCTATTTGTTCTCATATGTCTACCAGTCATTCTTCCCTCTATTTTAACAAGATGTCAGTCCTGTGGCATGATGTTAGCATAGCATACTGTACTTCACTGTAAAGATGCTTTGTTTTGAGGCATGAGCACTGAGATACAAACTTAACTGATGTTTGTAACATGACTATCTTTGAATGTATACTGTTTTAATGGAAAATTGTGTGATACTGTCAGAATTTGGCATTTTTCTACAGCAAGGGTTAACAGTGTACTTAAAATTTTGAGTAGTACATTTGTAACTTAAGAGCAGTGCGTTAATTTGTAACTTGAATTGTAAGTCTCGTACATTCACTGATAGCAGAAAATAGCTAACATCTGCAATGCAAAATAAGGTGGATAGTTTGACGATGACATGTCAGTCTTAATCTCACGGTCACAGTTATGCCTTCTGCTTTTTATTGTCAGCATCTAAACTCCGTAGCTCCTTTAAAGTGATCATTGGCTTTTTTGTGGGTTTTCTCTCAAGTCTCATTGCAGTTTTTGTAGAGAAATCTGGGCAAATGTGTTTTCAAAGCAGTGTAGGTGGTTGGATTTCCACTTCCTGATAATTTTACCAAATGAGACATCCAAACATCTGGATATTGTTTTGTATTCTTTTACCATTTCAGCATTTGTTTAACTTGGGGATTTTATTTTCTCCATTTGTTCTCTTTACTGTGGGAATTGTATCCAGAAAAATATTTTAATGATTCACAGACCATTACTTATGTAAACAACATTTTGCTTTTAAATTGTGCATTTTTTAATATGATTTTAATATCTGACCCCTCAATAAACTCTGAACCTTTTTCTTACTGTTCCCCAACATGCATATCCAACAGGAATTTCAATGAACAGTCTGATTTTCTGTAAAATGTGCTCATAAAATGATAAAAAGTCATTCGATGCATGTGTGCGTGCGTTTGCACATGTGTATGTTTGTGCAGGGCTTTAGTATGATTATTCACATTTCTAAAGAGTATTGAGGTCAAGTGAACATCTGCAGTGATTGGAACATCACACACACACATGCACGCACACACACACGCACGCACGCACGCACGCACGCACGCACGCACACACGCACGCACACACACACACACACACACACACACACACACACACACACACACACACACACACACACACACACACACACACACACACATTCCTACACTAAAGCACATGCACAATCATTAGGCTGGAGTGTGATCAGACAGAGCCTGAAAAACAATATGTGCAAATTTGGCAAGGCTAGAAAATGTGAAAAATCTGTACATGTATAGTTCAAGCGGACTCTTCTAATGATGAAATGTATGTTGTGCACAAAACATCTAAAACATATTGCACATAAAGGAGTAGTGTGTGCATATCAGCCTGCTGTTTATAAATAACCGCTTAATTCAATTGAATCAATTTCCTCAGTTCAGATGGGTTTTGCTCTAGTGCTCAGCGTGCTGAATGGGAGACTGTAATGTGTTAGTGCACGTTTGTCATTGTGACGACAGGTTGTCAGGGAGTGAGTGATGGTAAGATGGCAGTTGTGGCCCGATGCTGTACGTGTGATTGCCGTCAGTAATTACACAGCCTCTCGTCTGATTTATTAACTCTAAATGTCCTCTACAGCCCCTCTAATGAATACTCAAACCCTGTCACACTCATTTGTCTTCTATCTTGCCACCACCTTTCACTCTCTCTCTCTCTATCACCGTACCGTGTTGCACTCATTGTCATATTCTTCAGCACAGAGGAGCAATGCAGGAATTAAAGAGATAGTTCACACTCAAATGGACATTCTGTCATTATTTATCACCCTCATGCTGTTTTAAATAGAATATGACTTTCTTCCTTCATTTTTTAGGTGAATAATATTTGCCACATTTTTCCATATAATGAAAATGACTGAGAACTGGGGCTATCAAGCTCCATCATTCACAACCTTTAAAAACTCTGGGGTCAGTAAGATTTGTTTTTATGTTTTTGAAAGTCTCTAAAGGTTGCATTTATTTGATGAATAATACAGTAAAATTACGCATCTCTGATCCTATCTAACATAAATCCTACAGAATAATGCTACAGACAGTTAAATCGTTCAATTATTCTCGGTGCTCCTTACTTCCCATCGCTTCTGATGTTTATATAATTTTGCCTCCCATCTATTAATTTGCATGTCGCTTCTCATTCTAACCGGCCTGCACCCGGTGTCATCTGTTGACTGCTTTAATTGCGTGTCTGTAGGTGTTTGTGTAATTTCCTGCGGTTGGGCAGCAGTGCTCGCGCTGGCCTCAGATCAGCATCTAATAAGGGCTGATGGGAGCATTCTGCCCACACACTACTGCAAGCCATTCAACTCTACTGCATTTCACTGTTCTGCCAGAGTTAACCTGCCACACACACACACACACACACACACCACGAGCGGGAGAAGAAGAACAGAGGCAACGAGTGAGTGAATAGTGATGCTTTTCAAGACTGCAGCGCCTCACGACAGAGCAGGGGACCGTTTCATTCCTGATTAGCATTAAAAATAAAAAGGGAAGAAATAATATTTCAACCATATTTCTTAACTGGACTGTAATCTATAGTACTTTGCATAGACAATTTTTATGATAGTTTGTTATGGAAAAGACTGTCTATTACGATTCTTAAAACAATTCTCTATTGTTCTACAGAAGGAGGATCAGTGTGGGAATAAAATTCTGAAATTATGACAGAATTTTCAGCTATGGCTTTGAGACTTTTTTATAAATGCCTACATATTTTAGATATTTATCTTTAAATAGCGTTTCAGGCTAAAAAGTTGCAGGCCTGTTCACACCAAAGATGAAAACTATAACTCTAAAGTTTTAAAAACTATTCAAATTCTATGAGAATAGTGAGTCCACATTACAACTATAGCTATAACGACAGAGGAGCAATACCACTGGAATTACTTTCAGAATGATTTTTTCCTCAGCTGATGAATAATAAAAACGTTGACAGACAATCAGAATCCTTCATGCTATAAAGAGCTTGAGCATTTAAATATGCAAAATGACCTGTGGCTGTATGGAATGCCTGGAGAAAGCCCGAGATCCATTCTGATTGGCTGTTGTACTGAGAGTCAGGGCTGTTACTGTGAGCTGTTGTTGTCATTTACCTGCTGCAGGTCCAGAGTCACAGTGACGTAATGGTAGTCCATCCCGTTCATGATGCTCGGGCTCTGCCACCATCTGTTAGTGCCGTCGATAGCGTACTCGATGGGATGCCGCTCTACACACATGAAAAATACCGTCATGTGAGAACACTCCTCCTTCATCTTTGTTTATAGGCTTTTTTATCTTGAATTTATAGGACAGTCAAAACCAGTCGGAAAAGTGGATGTGACTGAAATGTGACAAGGCCAAATTTGAACCTGACTTCCTGTGAGCTGTACTTTAACAATGTAAAGCCTGATATATGAAAACATCATCAGAATTTTTATTTATTTAATTGAATATTTTTTTAACATATAGACAAAATATTAAATTATTTTATTTTATTTTATTAATTTTTTTTAATTTTGTATATGTGTTTTTTGTTAAGGCTTGTATGGCTCATATAATCTTATATAGTGAGAATATGGAAAAAAACAGCTCAGTTTTATTCAGTTTTTAGGCCCAAACAACAACATGCAATTTGGTGCAGATGCTGATATTCTTGTAATGTAAATAAATGCGATATTTTTTACAGCATAGCAGATTCTTACATAAAATGCATATAAATATCAATATCTGCCAATAATATGTCTTAGTAAGATAATATTTAAATGCTTAGTTTTATAATCAAAGTTCGATTGTTTTAAAACATAATGCAATGGAATACAATACCATGATGATTGAGAGATAAAGAAAACCATGACTAGAAGCTAAATTAAACAAGACATTGAAACTATTAAACTAAGATGTGATAATAAAACTAATCCATCAGGCTTTTGAGGAAGGTTTATTTGTTATTCACAGACATTGCTCGTTCATTGTTTTTTGACATGGTTTCTGATTAGTTATATACCTGTTCCCTGTGTCCTTAATGATCTATCTCTGTGTTTATTAGCCCTCAGTTTTTTTCAGTTCTCTGTTCGGTGCCATCAATGTTATGTTAGGGTGTAGTGTATGTTTGGAGTTCCCTTTCGAGGGAACTCAACACTGCGTAGAGAATCGACACTTTGGGGACGCTCCCTTAGCGTGCGCCTCTGAAGTAAGAATGAAACTAATCCAATCCTGATTGGTGTTGCGTCATGACGTAACATGTGATGGCACATAAAATTGACGCCGGCACACACACACATTAGCTTTTCGCTCTTCAGCAAGCGCTCTCTGTGAAACTGTCTGTCTTATTTGATGTTGTTTGTCTGTGCTAAGCTCTATATTATGGCGAGTGAACAATACACTAAGTGTGTGCACCCCTGCCCAAGATATATGCCAAAAGCGGGTGGGGACACGCCTCAGCTGTGTGTGTGTGTATTGTTCAGGGGCGCAGCACGCACTGTCAGCTAGAGAGAGAGCTGCCTGTGCACACTGTGAAGCACTTACTTTTAGAGTGCTGCGCTCCCGCTTGGCTATATTATTTCCTGATGATGGGCAGGCTCGCGATCCCCGCGATTCGGGTCCCGCGTCCGTTGAGGAATAAAAACGGCGCGACGGCTTAGATCGTGGAGATCGCAGAAGGATCTCGCGGATGAGAACGAGACTGCTGAGGCACCTTTTCTCTCATCATCCGCAGATTCTATGACACTCGTTCACAACGCAGAAGCCCGCGATGCGGCTTCTTCTGCCCGTGACGAGTGTCCAATGCTCGAGCTATCTGTTTATAAGGAAGTAGATGTGCTCAGCATCGGGAACGAGCAACATGAGTCACACTCGCCAGCTTATGTTTCTGCTTATGTAGAGCTCATGGAGGTTGTGATGCGTGCTGTGGCCAGATTAAATAAATGAATAAATAAATATATATATATATATACAAAATATATCAGCTGGCCACAAAATAAGCAGGATGATCCCCGTCAAGAACTAGACGAGAGATTCCTGCAGCACCATTCACAACCTCAGAGCCGGGGCTTACTGTTTTTCCCAGATCTTTATAAATATATATATATATATATATGTGTAGATCCTGGGAAAAACCCCACTCTTTACGTATCTCACCACATTCATTACATGTTCATTATATATTTATGGTGCAGGAAATCGATGTTGCTCTTCCGCAGTTAAAAACGTTTCGGGACACATCGGTTTCCAGCGAACGCAGGCTGCACTGTCCGCCCCACATTTTTGCGGCCAGGCAGCATTCGCGTTCCCCAATCGAGAATCATTTTCGGTCCAGCCCTGCCGGAAACCCGCTTCAGGGGGTCGAGAACGAATCCCGATTAATCCCCAACCAATGGGGTTACCCCAATCCCCGATTAATTAACCAATCATACCATTGATCAGCTCTACCAAACTTGGATGTCTTTTTTCCAGTAATAAACAAACATTGTTAAGTTGTTTTGATTGATACTGTGAAGCAGCTTTGATACAATCTGTATTGTGAAAAGCGCTATACAAATATATTTGACTTGACTTGACTTGACTTAATACCCGAAGCCAGGCTCGAGAGCCTGGTTCCTTTGGTAAAATATTTAGAAAAGAAAAGGTCAGGCTGGTGCGTGCCTGCACTCTATGACGATTTTGCAGGCGTACCAGGCCGATCTTCTTAAAGATCTAAGTAAGACAAATATTTCCTGTTGGCCGCTCCGCTATCTCCTTCTGGCCTGTTTTCCAACGCTGTCACTACAGTCGTTGACAGGTTTCAGGAAGCGGAAAAAAAAGAAGAGAGCGTTGCCTCTAGAGCCCCTCCTGCGGGAGTTTGGCAACAGAGGAAGCACTCTCAACCGAAGTCCTCCAGCCAGAAGGGTGACCTGAGGGCCGTCCTTCAGGCGAAGAGGTCCTAATGGTAGTGTAGGACCTCTGAAGGCTGCCCCCCCCCCCCTGCTGTGGAACAATCGAGGTTGTTCTAGCAGCAGCTGCCCTCGGGGAAGAAGATTTTGTCCCGCCGTCTTTGACGCTTCGGGCCACATAGACTTCCAGCGAACACACACCGTGGCGTTCGCCCCAAAAGCTTGCAACAGGGCACCGACTATGATCACAAAATCTGTATCGACTTTTTTCCTGCCGGTCCTCCGCTTCAGGAAGTCGAGAATAGTGCTCGAAAAACACCCGAGGCCAGTCTCGAAGGGCTGGTTCCCTTAGTAGATTTTGTAGAAGAATGGCAACGCCTTCCGTATATATCTATATGGGTCCTGTATATTATAAAATATTATAAAATATGGGTACAGATTGCAGTTCGGTCACCGACCTCCCTAGTTTGCTGGGGTGGTACCGACTGCAGTGGTTCCAGAACAGGCTCGGGCTATGGAACAAGAGGTACAGACTCTACTGGAATTAAGGGGCCATAGAATGTGTTCCCCTACCAGACAGGGAGTCGGGGTTTTACAGCCGGTACTTTATAGTTCCAAAGAAGGATGGCGGCCTGAGGCCAATTTTAGATCTAGGGCTTTTGAATCGTTCTTTGAGGAGATTCAGGTTCAAAATGCTTACTATTCCACATTATCGTGAACCAAATCAGATCCGAGGACTGGTTTGTCACGATGGATCTAAGGACGCTTATTTCATGTCTCCATCCTTCCATGTCACAGGAGGTTCCTGAGGTTGCTTTCGGGGGCGTAGCATACCAATATCGGGTTCTTCCGTTTGGCCTAGCACTCTCTCCCCGCATGTTCACAAAGTGTAGGGATGCGGCTCTGGCTCCACTGAGGCTTCAGGGCATCCGTATACTGAATTACATCGACGACTGGCTCATATTGGCCCAGTCTCGAGAAATGGCAGTTCGGCATCGAGATGTCGTCCTTGGCCACATTCAGAACCGGTGGTTGAGGCTCAACACTAAGAAAAATGTGTTGGACCCAGCTCAGAAGACTACTCTTCTGGGCGTGGTATAGAATTCGGTTACGATGCGGGCACGTATGTCTCCCGCTCGTATCGAATCCATCCTGGCCATGGTGTTCAGGATAAAGCTAGGCCAGGCCATCACTGTAAAGCAATTTCAAAGACAGCTGGGCCTCATAACAGCGGCATCCAACATAATTCCTTTGGGGCCTGCTTCACATGAGGCCCCTTCAGTGGTGGCTCAAAGCCAAGGGTTCCGTATAATAAAGGTTACGCACAGATGCCTTCGTTCCCTATTAATATGGAAGAACCTTGGTTCTTGTCCCAAGGGCTAGTGTTAGGGGCGTCATGTCGCCGGGAAACCGTTTCGACAGACGCTTCCCTCGCTAGCTGGGGCGCGGTCTCGGACGGCCGCTTTGCCAGGGGTCTGTGGCAGGACCATCATCATTCTTGGCATATAAATTGCCTAGAGATGTTGGCTGTGTTCAGGGCTCTGAGGAGCTTCCTCACAGACATCAAAGGTTACCACGTCTCAGTGGTAGCTTATCTAAACCGACAAAGGACACTCAGATCGCGCCCACTATCCAGATTGGCGCATCAGATCATTTTATGGTCCCTAGGGAAAATATTATCTTTAAGAGCACTATATGTCCTGGGGGTTCTGAATCAACGAGCAGACATCCTGTCGAGGCAGGGGCTGAGGCCCGGGGAATGGAGACTCCATCCAGAGGTGGTGGAGTTGATATGGCAGAGGTTTGGACCAGTGGAAGTGGATCTGTTTGCGTCTCGAGTAGGGCAATGTCCACTTTGGTTCTTCCTCACTCATCCAGCCCCGCTGGGGTTGGATGCCAGGGTACAGGCCTGGCCGAAGCTTCGCCTGTACGCTTTTTCCCCGATCGCTCTGCTCCCAGGAGTCCTGGAGAGGGTCCATCAGGAGGGCATCAGTCTTCTTCTGATAGCCCTGTTTTGGCCAGCCCGAGTATGGTTTTCAGACTTAATTTCACTCCTGATAGCTCCGCCATGGCAGATTCCTCTGAGGAGGGATCTGTTGTCTCAGGTTGAGGGCACTATATTCCATCCTCATCCAGAGCTGTGGAAATTGTGGGTCTGGCTTCTGAGGGGGCTCAGTACCTAGATGCCGGTCTATCATCTGGGGTGGTCGAAACCATACTTATCTCTAGGGCTCCGTCTACTAGGAGATTATATGGCCTCAAGTGGAATGTTTTTCTACTTGGTGTAGAGAACTTGAGTTAGGCCCAGTTAACTGCCCAATGCCTGCAGTGCTGGAGTTTCTTCAAGATCGTTTTTCTACAAATCTCTCCCCATCCACACGTAGGGTGTACGTGGCTGCCATTGCGGCGTTCCATGCACCACTAAATGTTGGGCCTTTGGGGAGGCACCAACTGGTCATACTATTTCTCCATGGTATTGGAGGATGAGACCGACAGTCAGGTCGAGGGTTCCTTCCTGGGTCCTGGCGGTGGTTCTCGAAGGGCTATCCCTGGCTCCCTTCGAATACCTCCAGTCGGCTTCGCCTAGGACCTCACGTTCAAGATAGCCTTTCTCTTAGCTATGGGAGATCTCCAAGCCCTGGCATTATCGCCAGCTTGCTTGGGGTGTCCCCCCGGCGGAGTTAAGGCCATCCTGCATCCGAGACCCAGCTATGTGCCTTAAGTGCAATTTTTCATGGCTAGGTCCATGTTCCTGCAAGTATTTCATCCTCCACATCATGTGTCGGCAAAAAAGGAGAGGTTCCTTGCTCTGCCAGTCAGAGTTCCGAGTATTTACCTTGAGAGGTCCTCTTCTTGGAGGAGGTCGGACCTACTGTAGTGTGTTTTGGATCACCTATTAGGGGCTCCCGGCTATACAAACCATAAGTAGGCCTGCAAGGTGTGCAATTTGCCTTCACCTTTGGCCGCAAGGGCTCATTCTACTAGAGGCATGGCGTCCTCTAGGGCCCTCCTCTCGGGAGTCCCCCCTCCAGGAGATCTGTGAGGCAGCCGTTTGGGCTACCCCACACACTTTTATCAGGTTTTTAGTCTGCACCTCCATAGTACGCATGGCGCACATGTGCTCTCGTCCTAGCTAGTGCCTGAGATCAGTTTCACTCTAGGGCAGGCCTGTTTTTCGGTGCGTGGCCTAGTGGGCATTCGTTCCCCAAAGTGTCGATTCTCGACGCAGTGTTGAGTTCGCTCGAAAGGGAAAGTCTCGGGTTATGACTATAACCCTTGTTCCCTGAGAAGGGAACGAGACACTGCGTCGTCCTGCCACGCCCCTCGAGGCTTGAGAGCGTCTTGCTTCATCGCTAGGCTAATGTGTGTGTGTGCCGGCGTCACTTTTATGTGCCGTCATGACGCAACACCAATCAGGATTGGATTAGTTTCATTCTTACTTCAGAGGCGCACGCTAAGGGAGCTTCCCAAAATGTTGATTCTCGACGCAGTGTCTCGTTCCCTTCTCAGGGAACAAGGGTTATAGTCATAACCCGAGACGTTTTCCTCATATTCATTAAAGTTTCCATATCGCTAGTTCATTCTAAAAGGGAAAGATCATGAATGTACGGTGCCCATCTGCTCACAGGTAGAACGCTCCCTTGAGGATCACACAACGGATTTCCTAGAGCTGGCGTGCCTCACTCACTATCCCAGAAGGCACACATGGAGGAGAGTTGGTGCTGGTCTGATGCGACTCTCCATTCACTGTCTGCTTTGCTGAAGAGGATAATGCAAGCCTATATCCAGACCCAGAGCCCAGCCAGCCTTCAGCCCTGCCCATGACACACCAACAGCCAGAGCCCACTGCAGAATCGGAGCCCAAGCCCGGCACGAAGATAGAGCCAGAACGATTGCCAGAGGCCATGTTTGTCCCGTAGCCTGAGCCCAACGCAGACTTGGAGCCCTGCCCACACTCGCTGAGGTGCGTGAAATAAGCTGGGTCCCCAATGAAGTTATATTGAGCTGGATGATGGAATGTTTTATGGTCTACAGTCTCCACTGGTCCTGTCCAGTCCCAATTCGTCATTTTCTCTGCTGGTTCAGCCCAGTTCCAAGATGTTCTTGTTAAGCCTAGCTCCAAGTTGTCTTTGTCACCACAGCTTAAGCCCTGCTGGTTCTTGAAGTCTTCATCGCCCAGCTCTGCCCAGCTCCAATTCTCCTTCATCGGGATTGGTTTAGCCCAGCCTCCATCTCCCTCCTCCTCTGCCAAAAGGTGTGGTCGGCGATGCGTCACTGCGCAGTGTGTCAGTGTATGACATCAAAGTATCGCAAGTGTGATTCGAAAGCATATGGAGCCATCTGCTCTCTAATTGCCCTCATGGAACTTTGATGTCATTCTGCCTCACCATACGCTGTGCCCCGGACTCCACCTCAGCTCACCGACCCATTGGCTTCACCTTGGTTCAACGCTCCCTCACCTTAACCCTGGTCTGTCATCCCTCAGGCTCAGCTGGGCTCCCTTGTCATTCTGGCTCCTCCAGTTCTGCTATCATCCTCATTCACACCGACTCTGCCCAGGTCTGCCAAGCCCACGCCTCCACCTCGGTCATGCGCACCTGCTGCTCCACCTTGGCCCTTCAGGCCTTCAGTGTCACCCAAGTCTATGTCTCCTTGGTTCTTCCTGGGTCTCCTCCTATCACAAGGAGGAGTTTTATTATCATGTCTTAGTGTAATAGTTTGATTGTATTGTTCTGTTTAGTTTCTAGTCATGGTTTTCACAGTCGTTACCTGAATTCTTGTTCATTTTTTGTTGTCATCATTTCTGATTAGTTATACACCTGGGTAGGGTTGCACCAGCCGTTCGTAAGTTCTTTCTTAAATTGGAACGTAGAGTCCACACTAGAGGCTTAGTAACTGCTAGTTTGTAACTAACTCTGTACTATATTCCATTGCACCATTTGTTCGTAAGGTAGAACGTAGCTAGTAGGTTGTAAACTCTCCGTAAAGTAATGCGTAGTCGCATAATATGACGTTTAGCCTCGATGAACCAATAGCAGCCTTCAAATACGTGAGCAGAAGTTGTGTTGAAATGCCGTGAATTTCAGTTTATCCTTCATTCTAACTTTTTTTGCCTCACGTTACAAACGGTAAAAATAAGTTTCCATTAAATACGATACTTGATCATAAATAACATAAGTGTATTTATATGTAAATAACATTCAGAAACTGTATTTGAAATTAAATTAATAAGGATAGATAAATAAATATTGATAAAAAAAACATAAGATATTACGTTTATTGATTATGACTGACATTTGACATGCACAGCATGGACCGATGCACACAGCGGCACTGTAGGACGGGTTGGTGTTAAAGAGCCGGTAACAAAGATATTTTTTCACATAATGTTCTCTCTCTTAAAATGTAAGTGAGTGTAAATGACAGCATTATCATATATGTCTAAAGAATTGAAGCCTGTCAGGTAAAAGAAGAGCTTATTGATGCAGTTCAGTCTGTCTGATATTTTATTCCAACCGTTACTTCTGATCGGAGGCTGCTGTAAATATTTAGTTAGAACATAGAGTTACGTTTAATGGTGCAACGTAAAAATATTTAGTAGTTCGTAAGTTGTAACTTAGTGCCCATTTACGTCAAAACTAGGCTAAGTTGTAGCCCTGTTCCTTGTTTCGTTAATTTTTCTGCATCACTCATCATTCTTTGTGAATTCTACTACACACTTTACAGTGACGATTTGAAACTCACATTTGAACATGATTTTTTCTATAAAAATAAATGTATAGATAATCAAAATGTAAGTGTTCATCTTGAAATATTACTAACAATATCAAAGTAATTCTTCAGTCTACTTTATAAAAATCCGTAAAGAAAGACAAGTCAACCATGAGCTGAAGTTGGACATTTTTACAGTTATGCTAAAAGGCTTTTTATTTGATAAATAAAGTCTAAACTATCAATCAGACAACAGAAGGTATGAAGTAGATTGTGTGCAACAGGTTTTTCAGCAAATTTTTGATCATGTTGATCATTTAGAAGCCTTAGAAATATGTGAATCAAATATGATCCAGTAGGCTTTATAGGGTTAAAATTCAAATTATGTAAGATTGTGTAAATTGTTTAAATTGTGTATGTACTTGTTTTCAAAGAATATCTCTAAGTTGTCATTGGCAAAATTGGTCCACCTGTTGTACATTACATAAACCTCACAATATTTTGTTATGTTTTCTCCAATTTTGGATCAATGTGTTTTGTATAAAACGTGCCTTGTTTTAAGGACGTTTAAGGCAAGCATACCAATCAAGAAACTGTTTCTTGAAGTTGTCCATGTTAATCGCTGCATGTGTAAATTTGACTGATGCAATCACACTCCTGTATGTGTCCAGGGCTGTCCTGTCCATTTGTCTAAAAAAAAGCTCTGCGCCAGGGTCTATATAACACGAGTAAATCACAGTGTCTGATGCAAGAACAATTATCGCATAATCTACACCGGAAAACCAGATCCGTCCTATTAATAATGACGGCAAAAATCCACCTTTAAGAGGCCTGTGTATATTTATTAATCATATATTTGAATTTGTATTTAATTTCATTCTAATAAATGGTGTTTTAGAACTGATGAGGAAGATTTCATTTTTCTGTGTAGTGTGATTTCATAGTACATCAAGCTCTTTTATCTGCTGAGATCAAGAGAGATTTGATTCCTCATGACATGAGTCCTTTAGAATAGCACCATAACACCTCATATTAAACCACGACAGGACTTAATAACGTGTCTCTGCTGGCTTTTACCTTCGCCAGCTGACTGGAGTTGAATAAAACCGTCTTTTGAAATAAAGCTATCTGCTCTAATGAGGGATGAGTTTTATAAGCGCTGAAATACTTACATTTATCTCTGTGCAGAGCCTGTCGAAAGCAAACTATATTAGACAAACTCCAATCTTTCTTTACAGCCAAATCCTTAATCAGGCAAAGATGATTAAAGTTGTCCACTTAATCATTTATTTGACTGCATATATTCTTTTCTAATTTATGAGCGAAATCTAGGTTTCATTTAAAAGAACTCCCCCGCTGGTTAAGTCACATCTCTCTCTCTCTCTCTCTCTCTCTCTCTCTCTCTCTCTCTCTTCCTCTAATTTTCTCTAATTACATGTTATATTAATCACTCTCTGGCTGGGAGTGTGTGGAGGACTCTTGTGTGTTTGAAGAGAGCTCAGATTAGAGAGTCTGACTCATTACTGGCTGAGGTGAGCTGTGGATGACAGCGCTGGAGCCGTTCCTCTAGTGACGGCTCAACTCAACACATACTTTATTAAGACCTTTCAAACTGCTTGTACACATCAGAAACCATGACAAAGACACCTAAAAGAACTGCTTTCATGAAGGTGACTAGAAGACAAAAGGTTGAATCTCACAAAGAACATGTCTGGCTCATATTAATCTAAAGGTAAGGGCAATATTTGATTGCAGCAGATTATGGGAATGTTTTAGAAGGATCTAGAGGTTACAGCGGGATAAAAATACAACAGTATGTGTGTGTGTGTTCTGTACCGTAATCATAATCACTCTTCAGGTTGCAGGTCCTACACTGAGGGTTGTTCACGGGCCGTCCAGGTACGTGCTCCACTAGTTTGCAGTACATTTCTGGTTCTGTTTCTCCACACGTGGCGTTGGTCTTGATCTCTGCCATGGAGGCCAGGTTCAGCACAGCTGGGAAAAGACCTGTAGACACAGCACACACACCGTTAGCTGTTCCTAAGACAGATGACCGCTTCTACAGATGACTCAACAGCAACAGCAAAAACACTTGCAGATCACAAAATAAAAAACCTGTGTAGAGGACCATATAGCCAGAGCTTAACTTTGACCATCTGTTTATGTCTCAGGATTATTGAGGTGCATTGAATGAGTGCACTCGATAACATCCACTATGGTTTCAGACACCACCACTACAAATGGCTGTTCCCTCAAATAGTGCCCTATTTAAGGGTATAGGGGACGATTTCCGACACAGACCAATTTTTTATGCCCTTCCCTTGCGAACTTCCCTCTGTCTCGTTCACTTGGATGTACATCATTGCTTACATTGCACGAGCGCCCACTACTGGCGGGACCCTAGCAATGTGTTTAAATGGAACGCCCTGAGCCCTTGATCACTGATATGAAAACTGATATGGAGCTTTTATTTACATTCGCTTTTATTTATTTACAATTTTTTCTCTCATGACTTTGTTTTACGTACCTTTCTATAGGCCTGTATGTATGCTTGGGCTGTTGGAGAAAATATAAAAAATTACACAAACTAAAATTATAACAATAAAATAAACTAAGTCAGCTTAAGGTAGTTACAAGTATTATGCGGTTAAATGCCAAAATATCTCCAATTTCATTCACTAGAGTTCATACACTAGAATTACAACTTCATATGTGGGAATTAGGAAATTTCCGATAGCATGTGAAAACAGAAAAAAACATCACTGTTTCGGTCAATGATTTTAGCACTCCAAAACTGTTTTGGCCGAAACCGAAAATTTACTTTAGGCCGAAAATTATTGGTTGTTCCTGCTTCACCCTGATTACGCAATTTTCCAACTCAGATGACTGTCTATAAAGGAGACTTTGATTCAGTCTCTGACTGCCATACATTTTTGCGGAAATGAATTATGGGAAAATCTTATTGGAACAAACATGTGGATGTTTTGAAACAAAAGGATAATTTCAGGAATGTGACACTTTAAAGCTGCACAAATTTAAATCAGATTTAATGCACCTTGTTTTCAAATCCAACTTCTGTTTCATCAAACACATCCTTCATCAAAATAACACAGCCACAGTTATGAAACTAGAGCTGGTCCTGCTTTGTGAGAGAGCTGCTTTGCCTGTTCTCGTTTCTGTAATTAATACTGTCTTAGTATCCACTTCCCACATTTCCTAGGATTTCCCAAGATTCACATACAGTATAGACAGTATGGAGCAACATGACATCACTTCAGCTCATGTTCAAATCCTCTTTAGAGAGAGTTTGAGTTTTAGTAGTTTATAGTACATAATAGCTTAATTCAGAATAGCAAAGTAGCTTACTACTATTATTATTTATGCAATTCAAAGATTGCATAAATACACACTAAATCAACATTAATAATTTTGTTTCACAATTATGATTCATATTCTGAATGTGCGATCTTGCTGAATGAGTTCTACACTTCATGAATTATCTCATTGTAACCAACAAAGTCTGAACATGATTTAAATAATATTAATTTAGACAGCTCCAATGATTATTAACAGGAGTTTTCACACTGAACTGAAGTGATAACCATATTTTTCAGAAAACAAGTCTCAACTGACTATAAGTTGCACAGGGTCAAAATTAAGTTGTTGAGAAAAAAAAGAAGATAATTTGCATCAATGTACAGTGTCATATTTTATTATTTCATTCAGAAACAATGAAAAATACCAGTTAAAAAGACAAAACGTTTACAAACATTATAAAGACTATAAACATGTATTTTAGTTCCCCATACACTACAGTAAATCCATTAAATTTAACAGTATTTAGAACAGAACAGGAATGACAAAAATAAGTATAAAACAAATAGAGTTTAAATTATCGTGGCGTTTGTTATTAACAACCTTTTTTATAAATGCCAAGTCTAAGCAAATTTATTTAAAGAAAAGCTGAAACTACTAGTGTGTCGATTGAAAATATAGATGAGTGCAGGGTCAAATTGCAAGCAGTTTAAGATTTATTAACATCAAACTCAATACACTAGCAAACAAGAACAGAACCAAAGAACTGACAAATAACTGAAGGAAACGGCTGAAATACACTGAACAAACCAAACAACTGAACAACAGGTGCCAACAATAATCTAACAATGAGTAACCAAGGAAACTAAACTAAAACACAGGGAACTGATTGAAAACAAATTGCTTTTGAACACTAGGTTTGGCGATATTTCTGCTTTTAAACAAGTCGTTTTTATTGATCAACATTAATCATAGCAATTTCAATATATAGGGCAATAATTGACAATTATATATATATATTCCAAATTTATATACAATTTTAAACAAAAAAGTAGCCAGTATTAAGTGTACACTGTGCAGTATGTGGTACACTAGTATTTCAACAACCTGAAATATAAGGATCAGGGTTGGAGACCAAGACATGAATGGAGTGCATGGTTTAAATCTTGATATCAGCAATATTAAACTGGGTTTACTGTTGTGTGCAGTGTATTTATGCACCAAAAAAGGAGAGAGTGTGCAAAGTTGGTGTGAATCAAAGAGCATTTGATCTCATGAAATCAGTCTCAGCTGCTCCGACAGATGTTCCATACGAGTTCTCAGAGACATGTGAGCTGGACAAAAGCAAGGTTCTCCTCTCTGTCCCAATCACTTAAACTCTCCCCATGCTCTTTATAGTAAATTCTCTGGATGCGGGTGCTAGTTCTGCTGGGATAAAGTCTTTTCACACCGCGCTTTATCCAACACATCAGAGCTTAACAGCTGCCTCTGGAATGTCCACAATCAAATGGATATTATGCTCAATATGGGACACATTTGTAAAGCATAACAAGGACATTTTCCCAGGAAGCATTAACAACTTCCAGCTTGGAGGTTTTTGAAACTGGAGCTTAACAAACCAATCCATCATCTATTTTAGTGTTTGTACTGATGTTCCTCACACATTCTGCTCAAGGTTTGTTCTAAACCTCTAAGTGCTAAATTTACAGGAATTTTTTTTTATTATTTTGAAAATCTTCCTTTGACTTTATGTGATAGAATATTCAACATTCAAAACATTGTCCACAGTGAATCAAGCGTAGCATTAGTTCTGGCAGGTCACATCAGTCAAGCTCACATCAGCTGACTCTCA
This sequence comes from Gila orcuttii, assembly GCA_026230005.1. Taxonomy (NCBI): domain Eukaryota; kingdom Metazoa; phylum Chordata; class Actinopteri; order Cypriniformes; family Leuciscidae; genus Gila; species Gila orcuttii. The sequence continues at coordinate 12,367,948 of JAPDVR010000012.1, forward strand.
CCTGATCCACTTCTACCTATAGGAATACGACACCTATCACTGTATTCATATATAAGCTCCTTCAGTATTATCAACAGCTACGGCGTTTCTCAGGAACTAATTACCCTCCTCCCTCCCCAGCTCCTCCTCTCATCAGTCAGGATTTGGCATTCTGATTCCCCTTGAATCAAACTAAATCTTTAAATTATGTTGTACATTAAAATATTGACATTAATGATATCTGCAATACATTCATGTTGGTTCTGTTCTGTTTAGCCTAAGGGGGGTTATTGCGGCTCTCCCTGCTCTTATCCATGCTAAGTTGCATGGATGTGCAGGGAGTTCTTGCCCAGAACAGAACTATACTGCCAATCCATACTATATGCTCATGTTCAATCGTATTTGACAATAGTGGTCCTGACAGAATTGTCATTTTTGAAAAAATCATGTGAATGATTCAATGACATTTTTGTCCCTGAATGAATCAGAACAAATTGTTTAAGTGAATAATTCAATGACCCAATGATACAAAATAAAATAAAAAACAGTTACACGTTTCATTTCTGATCAAATTAGCATAATTGAATGACAAAATTGAGTGAATGATTCAAATTACTCACTCTGTTGACAGCCACTTACTGTTATATTGTCACTGGAGTAACAATGTAATGTTTATAGTTTTTCTTTAAATCTTTATTGTTTTAATCTGTCCTTAGATATGTCCTTAATCTATCTAATACGGGAAGAGACAGAAATGTTTAATAAAGGTGTAATAAATGAATATCTAAAACAAATCAATATGTTATATTGTGCACAGCATTTTGCGTATGGTTTTAATGTCAGTTTTAGTATTCATCACAGCATTTAAAAAAATATAACAGCTGTTTATTTTTTTTTGGTTGCATTTTTCCATTGTTGAATCATGTCTAAAATGGAATGAACACAAAAGACAGAGTTCAATGTCCTGTGAGATTAATTTAAATTCACACTCATGAACAGAGGAAACTGATTCTTGAATTCAGAATTTTGCCCAATGCTGACAGCTGTTGATATCTATAATCTAATTAATGACCATTAGCAAAAAAGATGACATTAGATAAATAACGGCACACATTCTCACATCCAGATTGTCTCAGATGTTTTAGTTTTTTTTTTTACCACTCTCAAAGTTCTGAAAACATATGCACTGAAAAGTGAAATTGCAGGATGTAAGAACACTGGAAACGCTATTCACATGACACTTGAGCTCCTGGAAGCTGAAAGTATATAATTGTCAATCCAGATGAAATGATTCTAAAAGACTTGTCATGCTTCCGAGAGCGTTCAGATGCTTTTATGGTGCTAGGAACGAAGCTGAACACAGCTCAGGATCACAGTTCTTTCTTTCTTTCTTTCTTTCTTTCTTTCTTTCTTTCTTTCTTTCTTTCTTTCTTTCTTTCTTTCTTTCTTTCTTTCTTTCTTTCTTTCTCTCTGAGCCAGACCGGATCGATATCAGCTCATTCCTTCTTCATTCATATCCTGATATGGCTGATCCTTCATTCAGCTTGACAAAACTAATTATTCTTTCATGGCGCGCGGGCGTCAGGAGTGGTAAGCCATCTGCAGGCCTCAGAGCCGAGAGACATGCCTTTCAAAAGATGAATTCTCCATCGCTCACTCCCATCCCGCTCCTCGTCTTCAATGTGCATTTCTGATGGGTTGAGCCCAGCTATCGGTTCAGACATACAAATGTTTCAGTTAAAACCAGTAATCACTGCAGGAGGAAATAATGCACATTAGCTCCGGTAGAGCTAGGAAACATTGTGAATAGACCTGTGCATCAAGAAAATCACAGAAAGCCTACAAACAAGATCCTGCCTTCAAATTAAGTGAATGCAACCTGGAACTGAAAGATTCAACACTGCAAGAAAATATTGTCTTAATCAGTATTTCTGCCTTGTTTTCCAGTAAAAATATTGGAACATCCTCAAAACAAGATATGTGTACTTAAAAAGCAAAATAACATTTGTTTTCTTGTTTTAAGAATAAAGAATAAAGATCACACAATTCTCCGACATTTCACTTTAAAAATTCTTGCTTTAATTCTAATTAATGACCGATGTTTTGTTTTGCTGTATGCTCTGCGCTTCAGCGCTCATCAATACGTCAGGCGTCAGGTCAGAGGTCACACTTTCGCCATAAACTGATGCGTACGTCGGAACCTAGTTATTTTTGTTTATAAAGTTATAAATATGAATATTTTTCTTACAAAAACATTGCTTTGCCTTAGAAGGCCTTTATTAACCCCCTGGAGTCATATGGATTATTTTTAAAATGGATGATGTGCCTTTTTTGGCTTCCCGTCCTCCATTCACTGCCATTATAAAGCTTGGAAGAGCCAGGACATTTTTTAATATAACTCCGATTGTATTTCTCTGAAAGAAGAAAGTCATATACACCTAGGATGGCTTGAGGATGAGTAATGTTTGGGTGAACTATCCCTTTAAGTTGCCTGAGTATTGAAAGAGCAACATTTGAGCAGTACATGTTTTCTTCTGTGCATGTTTCTATATACTGTAAGAAAATTATTTTTTGCAACATCACACACACACACACACACACACACACACACACACACACACACACACACACCCATCTAACACACACTTGTATTGAAACACTCGTGATGACACACTTGTAATACCCTGCAACATAAACCCATCAGACTGTTCCGCTTTCAATCACAGCCTCTGACCAGAATGTGTGTGTGTGTGTGTGTGTGTGACTTCCATTTTTGTTTCTGTCATTCTGTATCACACATCACAATGTTTCCATAGTGACAAAATCCAGAATAGCACTTAAAGATGAACGACTTCCTTAATAGAGGATAATGACACTTGTCATTTGTCTTTTATTACCTTTTTACTTCCTTTCTTCCATTCATTCATTGCTAGTTTATTATTATCAAGCAGGCTTGGACTGGTTCTGGTGGCTTTGGAGACGAACACACACACACACACACACACACACACACACACACACACACACACACACACACACACACACACACACACACACACACACACACTTGGTTTCCATAGACATAATAATTTTTGTATACCAAAACTGTATATTGCATCTAGCCCTAACCACAACCCTAACAGAAAACATTCTGTATTTTATATTTTCAAAAAACATAATTTATTATGATTTATAAGCTGATCTCCTGAGTGTTCTGTTTTTGATATATTAAAGTTCCCTTTCGTGGGAACTCCTACGTCTCGTCGGAGGAGTTTCCAACGAATTGGGATCACGCTAGGGAGACCAGTTGCCCTCGAGTGAACTAAAACGAGCCAATGAATATTGGCATGCAAGATTTGCATTCCGCACGCCGCCTACCAGTGCGGGTATAAAGCGGAAGCAAGCGCACACACATTTGCTTTTTGCTTTGGAGCCGACCGGTTCTTCGTGCTCAACGAGTCTGCTCTTTTCCTGGATCTCTCTGTGTTGGTGTGACGGCGCTTCAGTGATCTTCGCGAGCTCCCGGCTGCCGGTTGTGATTACACGCTATTTACATCTTTCAAAAGAGCTGTTTTCACAGCTGGTATTCGGTTGAGTGCACACAGCGGGCTTGCAGTTTCCCCACTGTGTTGCCGCGTTGATCCCTGTCTGCTTCAGCACAATAAGAGAGCATTCTCTAAAAGAGTAACACGGGTGAAGATCGCGTCCTTTTCAGGATGACGTTTCATCCGTGTGTTTCTGGATGCGGTCAATATCTGCCACCGGTTGATGGTCATGATCGCTCTCTCTCGTGCTTGGGCCTCGCGCACGCTGAGGCAGCGTTCGTGAATGAGTCATGTTCTCACTGCGGGAACATGACCGTCGCGATGCTTAGATCAAGACTGCGATCCCTCAAACGAGGGGGAGTCCCTTTGGAGATTCCCCGATCTAGTTCTTCTGGTTCACTTCAGAAGAAGGCTACTTCGGCTAATTCCATTCTTGATCTGAGGGTTACAGTGAGGAATGTTCTGCCGACCCCCGCAGGCTCCTCACTCCTCTGCATCGCTGCCATTGGAGCCTCCGGAGGAGCGCGCTGAGCCATCTCGTGTGGTCCCAGTTGTTTCTTTCGGGGCTCCGCCGGAGAACCAGATGACGATCGCTACATCGGAGGGAGAGCGATTATGTTCTGGAGATGACGACCCGACTGCGTTGCCCCCTTCGGGTGTGGTAACGTTAGCCGAGCCGGATCCGGAAATGGCCGCAATGCTTTCCCGGGCGGCCACGAGTGTCGGGCTCGAGTGGAACCCTCCACCGTGTCCCGAACCCTCGCGGCTCGACGATTGGTATCTCGGGGTGGCTCGTGATTCTCAGCGCCCCGCCCCGGTTCCTTTCTTTCCGGAGGTGCATGACGAGGTGATGAGGTTGTGGATGGCCCCTCTGGCCGCCAGACACAGATCAGCTCCCTCCTCCTCCCTCACTACTCTCGATGCCGGGGCAGTGAAGGGATACGTAGGTATTCCCCCAGTGGAACGATCGGTTGTGATGCAATTGTGTCCTCAGACCACGTCCACCTGGCGGGGTAACCCTGCGCTCCCCTCCCGCGCATGTAGGTTCTCTTCCAGTCTGACTCGGAAGGCTTACAGTGTGTGTGAAGAAGCTGCTTCTGCCCTGCATGCCATGGCGCTCCAATCCAGGGGTGCTCCAAGAGCTGCGTGCGGCGAACGGACCTCGCCCTCCGGCGACGAAAGTCGCCGCACGTTCCCTGGGCCGGGCGATGTCCACTCTTGTGGTCCAGGAGCGACATCTCTGGCTCACCCTGGCCGATTTGTGAGAGTCGGACAAGAGCAGGTTCCTGAACTCCCCCATATCCCTGGATGGCCTCTTCAGCGACGCGGTGAAGAGCTACGCCCAACAGTTCTCCACTGCCCTGAAGCAGTCGGAGGTCATCCCCCGGAGACGGGCTGCTGAAAATGCCCCGTCCCCGTCGGCTGCGCCTCCGGCTGCTCGTCGCCGAGGGCGCCCTCCTGCCGCCGCCTTCGCCCCTCAATGCAGTGGGGTGTCGGCCGCAAGAGAGGTCCCCAGCACGCTCGGGATTCGTCTAAGCCCCCCGGCAAGAGGAGAGGTAAGCAACCCTGAGACGGGCGACCCAGAGGACGTGGTGGCTGCTCTTCAGGAGGGGACCTCTGCTCCTCTCCTTCCCCCGCAGGAGGGCCGGGTGGAGAATCTTTCTTTTGTTTCGGTTCTGCCGCTGACCAGTAAGGCATCAGCGATACCCAAAGTTTCAATAAGAGCACTTCCTACTTCCTCTGGGTCACTCACGGTCGAGACTGAAAGCCAAGTTCGACACTCAGTTGCCTCGCCGCTTCCAGTCTCCCCCATCCAAGAGGGTCAGAATGACAGTGTGCGCCGCCACGTTGCCTCGCGTCGATCTCCGCGAGATCGCCGCTCTCATTCCCCTCACCCCAGCGCTCAGACGCCAGTGACGCCGCTATGGCCTCGTCGCTCTCGTCTCCCGCTGGGCAAGGAGGTGCGGAAATCAGGACTCAACGCCTTCGGGCCTCCCTCCTCATTTCCTTCGTCTCGGGACAGCCAGAAGCTGAACGCCTCCGGGCCTTCCCTGTTTCCTGTCCCCCGGTGGAAGCAGGTAGGTGCTGCCCCGCACACCCAGACCCCTCTCTCGACCGCAGTAATGCCTCCGGAGTCCGGTCCCTGCCTTCCACCGAGCTGCCCCTCCGCGGGTACGCCGGTGGTTTGCGTGGGCTCGTTGGTACGGTCTCTCGAAGCCTGGCTAGCGCTTCCGAGGCCGTCCCGCTGGCTCATTCGTACTATTCGGCTCGGCTATGCAATTCAGTTTGCCCGCCGGCCTCCCAAGTTCAGGGGCATCCGCTTCACCTGTGTGCGGAGTGTCGATGCCCCTGAACTTGGGAGGCCGGCGGGCAAACTGAATTGTACTGTCTTGAGGAAGGAGATCGACGTCCTACTGGCAAAGGACGCGATCGAGCCGGTCCCTCCAGCCGAGATGAGGTCTGGGTTCTACAGCCCTTACTTCATTGTACCCAAGAAAGGCGGTGAGTCACGGCCGATCCTGGACCTGCGAGTTTTGAATCGGGCCCTACACAAGCTCCCATTCAAAATGCTCATGCAGAAACGCATCTTCGAATGCATCCGTCCCTAGGATTGGTTTGCAGCGATCGACCTGAAGGACGCGTACTTTCATGTCTCGATTCTTCCTCGTCACAGACCATTTCTTCGGTTTGCGTTCGAGGGTCGAGCATATCAGTACAAGGTCGTACCCTTCGGCTTGGCCCTGTCGCCCCGTGTCTTCACGAAAGTCGTGGAGGCAGCCATTGTTCCCATGAGAGAACGTGGCATTCGCATTCTCAACTATCTCGACGACTGGCTCATAATAGCTCACTCGGGAGATCTTTTGTGCGAACACAGGGACTTGGTACTCCAGCACCTCAGCCGATTGGGGCTTCAGGTCAACTGGGACAAGAGCAAACTCTGCCCCACGCAGAGGATCTCTTATCTCGGTATGGAGTTGGACTCGGTCAGTCAGACTGCGCGCCTCACCGAGGAGCCTCAAGTCTTTTCAAGGCAAGTCCCACAGAGGCTCCGGGGGCATATGGCAGCCGCAGCCGCAGTAATGCCGCTCGGCCTGCTTCATATGAGATCACTTCAGCGCTGGCTTCACGATCGAGTCCCGAGATGGGCGTGGCAGAGCGGCACGTTCCGGGTCAACATTACCCCGCACTGTCGCCAAACCTTCAGTCCTTGGTCGGACCCTGCGTTTCTACGGGCCGGAGTTGCCTTAGTCCAGATGTCCAGGCATGCTGTGGTTTTCACAGATGCCTCTGCCAACGGCTGGGGGGCCACGTACAACGGGCATGCAGTTTCAGGTCTGTGGACGGGGCCTCAACTGCATTGGCACATCAACTGCCTAGAGTTGCAAGCAGTACGCTTAGCTTTGTGCCGCCTCAAGGGACTGCTTCTGCACAAGCATGTACTGGTCCGTACGGACAGCACTGTGACCGTTGCGTACATCAACCGTCAAGGTGGTCTACACTCCCGTCGTATGTCGCGACTCGCCTGCCATATCCTCCTATGGAGTCAGAAGCATCTGAGGTCGCTTCGGGCAATTCACATCCCTGGTGCGCTCTACTGTGTAGCCGACGAGCTCTCACAGCAGCCGCCTCTTCCGGGAGAATGGGGACTCCATCCCCAGGTGGTCCAGCTGATTTGGAGAACCTTCGGAGCTGCTCAGATAGATCTGTTTGCCTCTCCGGACACGACCCATTTCCGGCTGTTCTATTCCCTGACCGAAGGATCCCTCGGCACGGATGCACTGGCACACAGCTGGACCCGGTGCCTTCGCAAATATGCGTTTCCCTCAGTGAGACTTCTCGTACAGACTTTGTGCAAGGTCGGGGAGGACGAGGAGCAGGTCTTGATGTTGCGGCGTATTGGCCCAATCGGACTTGGTTCGTGGAACTCCTCGCGACAGCCCCTCCTTGGCCCATTCCTCTGAGGAAGGATCTACTTTCTCAGAGACGGGGCACTCTATGGCACCCGCGTCCAGACCTCTGGAAACTTCATGTCTGGTCCCTGGACGGGACGCGGAGGTTCTAGGTGGCCTACCACAGGCTGTGGTAGACACCATCACTTCCGCTAGAGCCCCCTCTACGAGGCGCCTCTATGCGTTGAAGTGGAACCTATTCGTCGATTAGTTGTCTTCTCAGCCGGGAAGACCCATGAACTTGGCCGATCAGAGTCGTGCTTTCCTTCCTGCAAGATGGGTTGGAGAGAAGGCTGTCTCCCTCCACCCTCAAAGTGTATGTTGCCGCAATATCCACTCATCACGATGCAGTAGGAGGTAAGTCATTGGGAAAGCACGACCTGGTCATCAGATTTCTCAGGGGTGCCAGGAGGCTAAATCCGCCTCGCAATCCGCACCCCGTACCCTCTTGGGACTTAACTCTAGTGCTCAGAGCACTCCAGAGGCCCCCTTTTGAGCCATTGCAAATGGTTGAGTTTAATATCCTGTCTATAAAGACAGCTCTCCTGTTGGCTTTAGCTTTCTTTAAGAGGGTAGGGGATGTGCAGGCTTTTTCGATCGACGAATCGTGCCTTGAGTTCGGGCCGGGCCTTTCTCACATTGTTCTGAGACCCCGGCTCGGATATGTGCCCAAGGTTCCTACCACTCCATTTGTAGATCAGGTAGTGAACCTGCAAGCGCTGCCCCCGGAAGAGGCAGACCCAGCCCTCGTTTTTCTCTGTCCCGTCTGCGCCCTGCGTTGTTACGTGGACAGAACGCAAAGCTTTAGAACCTCAGATCAGCTCTTCGTCTGTTACGGAGGCCAGCAGAAGGGGAATGCTGTCTCCAAGCAGAGGTTAGCCCACTGGCTAGTGGATGCTATCGTCCGGGCTTATGCTTCCCAGGACGTGCCTTGCCCACCTAGGTTGAGGGCACACTCTACTATGAGTGTTGCCTCCTCCTGGGCTTTGGCGCAAGGCGCCTCGCTGACAGACATCTGTAGAGCTGCGGGCTGGGCGACACCTAACACGTTCGCTAGATTCTATAGCCTCCGTGTTGAACCTGTTTCCTCCCGTGTACTCGCTACGGCCAGTAACACGAGGAATTAGGTTATGTCGGCTTGCTACGCCATTCCTGCCTCTCGGCCGGATACGTTCGTCTTCTTACTCCGTTGGTTCCCCAACATACGGCTAACCTCGTGAGTTCCTCCATCACCTCTTCGGCACCAGGCGAGGCGGATCGCCCGGTGCCAGGTCTATTACCTCTCGTAGGAGTTGTTTGTAGACTGGGTGGCCTACAGTGGTCCCTTCGGCAACCCATTTCTTCCACGATCAAGCTACCCTCTGGGCTAGCATTGTGTCTACCCCTCGACAGACCATTCTGTCGTCCTTGCTGAGTACGCTCCCACCCCTCGGTCACTACCCCACGGGTTAGTACACATGTGTATTCCAGTGCCTCCCTTCGGGCGGGCAGGGGCTTCCGCAGCGTTCCCTCCCACAGGTTGGGCATGCTTTCCCAGTGTTATCCATATCCACTGAGAGGGTCTAAAAGAACAGCAGTGTGATTTTCCTAGCTAGCTCCCGCCAAAGACGATAAGAAACTGCTCCGGCGGGTAGCTAAGCTGGGCGGGTAGCACCATGGCGTTTTATTAGGGATCCCAATTCATTGGAAACTCCTCCGACGAGACGTAGGAGTTCCCACGAAAGGGAACGTCTCGGTTACGTATGTAACCCTGGTTCCCTGAGTAGGGAACAGAGACGTCTCGTCCCGTCGCCATGCTGCTGTACCTTCGCGGAGGATTGGACACCGTCCGGCACCTCAGCGAAAAGCAAATGTGTGTGCGCTTGCTTCCGCTTTATACCCGCACTGGTAGGCGGTGCACGGAATGCAAATCTTGCATGCCAATATTCATTGGCTCGCTTTAGTTCACTCAAAGGCAATTGGTCTCCCTAGCGTGATCCCAATTCGTTGGCAACTCCTCCGACGAGACGTCTCCATTCCCTACTCAGGGAACGAGGGTTACATACGTAACCGAGACGTTTTTGTTATCCATCTCCTTCATCATGCACGTTACTATAGCCACACTGTCACACATGTCAATTAACTCTCATTAATGTGCAACTACATGCAACCAACTCTCATTAGAGTGTTAGTAGACTGGTATGGTTCGGGTTAGTATAAGTTGACATGTAGACTGTTGGGGAGCATCAAAATAAAGCGTTAGAAGATATTACAGTTTTTTCCAATTGCTAACATACAATTTTGTAAATTAGGCTGGTTTTATCAAAATACTTAACACAATTCACAAAACCACACACCCAAACTGCAAAATACCTCATATATCCTGTAAAATGAAGCACTTCAACCAAAACTACATATAGCATTACCAAATCAAACTTTTGCACGAAATGGTACACACTACATTCATATTACCTGATTTTTGTCTAGCCAACTACACACTGTTGAGGATAATGAAAAGCACTCTCATCTTTAGTATGCTTTGCCATAATACTAAAATTGTTTAAATTCTAAAGAAAATTCTTCAGATTGTTCACATGCACAGAAATATTTGCAGATACACAAACATGCTGTTGAAACATTTGTTTTTTTATTTTACACCAAACAAGTCAGTGCAACATATGCACAGCAGATATATTTACATTGGACTGAACAAAAATATGCTCATAAAAAAACAGTAAACTGAAAAAGAAAATTGCAGAAAAAATATATAGGAAAAAAAAGAGGCAAGACAAATAATTATTATAATAATAATAATTCAATTGTTTTTGTAAAAAAAAAAAAAAAAAAAAGGTGCTTACCTGTGGTCTTTTCATAGTGCTTACATCCTGATTGAAGTGTTAACAATTAACCATTGAGGTGTTTGGCCAGGTGGCACATGTATTGGCCAATTAGCTCATGTATGGCAGTCATCATTTTGAATGGCAGTGTTTTGAAATGGCAAACATGTGTCTTATGCAGAGAACCGTGTTCAGTGCATTTAAAAAGTGCCATTTTGAATTGCAAAATGTGTGTGAAGCAGAAAATGTGTTTAGACTTTTGGAGACTTGAGAAGAGGTTTTACTCTCTGTGTGTCAGTTTAAATAATTGTGCTGTGCATGTTATTTTGGTGTTTTAGAAATTGGAAAAAACTGTAAGCAGACAGTCTACTGAAACTCTAATGAGAGTAAGTTGACATGTATTGGTAAATTTACTTATAGTTAGTAGAATGTCTAAATTGGACTATTGAAATAAAGTGTCACATCATCATGTAATCATTTTTACAGGCAACATTTGATCCTCTTTTTCATTTTCAGCTGTATTTTCCTCTCTGCTCCTCACCTCTCGACCAATCTTGATCAAAGTTTGAGTCAGTGGAAGTAAGTGTATATTGATGGCAGCACTGTGCTTTATCACAATCAAGGTTGCAGCTCCTGGCAAACACACGCATCAGTCATCACACAGAGCTGCCACACACGGACATCAATCTAACCGGCCAGCGGCCAGCACTGAGAAAAGCTCCATCACAGCCAAAAACAGCAGAGCGTTTCACACAAACCTACACTCACAAAGTCTCCGCACAACACATTTTTGTCTTTAAAGGGGTAAAGCAGTTTGGCAGCTCATTTGATTTTTGTTTTTCTAACAAGTACTGACAGCTCAAGTATATTTCTGACTCTTTCCACAAACAGGGTACAAATTGATATTCCATTGCATGTTTATTTACTTAATATATGTATTTGATATTAATATTTATTAAATTTTTGAAGAAATAAAAGGAAAAAAACCTATGTTCTTGAGAAACAGATATGCTAGATCAGTATTTTTTTCAAAATGCGAGGCACATATCAGGAGAGGCACAGATAATGATGATATGAGTCTCTATGAAAAAAAACCTTAAAATTACACAATTTTATCCAAAGAGGACTGGAAGTGAATAGTAGGGAATGGTCTGCTTAGATGTGGGAAACCGTCTCGGTTACTGTTGTAACCCTCACTCCCTAAAGGAGGGAACGGGAGATGTAACGTCGACGTGACGACGTAATTGGGATCACTTCAGGGAGCAATATCAATTTCGAGTGTTTACAGAACAAGCCAATGAACGTTGGCGTGCGTGAAAAGCGTCACGCGCCCTGCCCCGCAGCGCGGGTATAAACAGGAAGCGGGTGCACGCACTCATTGTTTTTCGCTGAGGAGCCGAGATTATGACGGCCGTACAGCGATGGTTAGCAACTGTGGCGACGGGACATTTTGTCTCCCGTTCCCTCCTTCAGGGAACGAGGGTTACAACAGTAACCGAGACGTTCCCTTTCAGTGGCTCACATTCGACGTAACGTTGCTTGACAACGTAATTGGGATCCCATGGAAAACGCCATGGTTGCTGCCACATCCAGCGCCCTATGGAGGACTCTCAGACCCCCATCTGGCTGGGGCGGAAGACCTGCGTAGAGGGAGTTCAACTGCTGTTCCATTAAACCCCACACAGTGGAACTCTTGGATAACACTGGGATAGCGTGCCTCTCTAGGGGAGAGGACCCAGAGGTTTCAGAAATTGCTCTTTTATTGAAAATGTGGGTACCACTGGCCTGTGGGTCAGTGGCGGAACAAAAAGAAAAGGAAACAAAAGATTCTCCGCCTGGCCCTCCACCGGGGGAAGGAGCGGTGCATTCACCATCTCCTGAAGAGCAACTTGATCCACCTCTGGGTCGCCCTTCTCAGGGTCGTTTGCACCTGCGCTTGCCTCCTGGTTTGGTAGCGGCATGGACGGACGTGGTCGACTTCCTGCGGCCTGCTCCACGCTGAGGCCTAGATGGTGGCTGCTGAGGCTTAGCGGGAGCGGAGGACGCCACAGGAGGTCAACCTCGGCAACGAGCGGACGGAGGTTCTGCCGCCGGCGGACGGGTGGGAGCAGCAGCAGCCCGCCGGGGCAGGATGTGTCGGATGGCCTCCGTCTGCTTCTGGGCGGCCGAGAACTGCTGGGCAAAGCTCTCGACCACGTCGCCGAATAACCCAACCTGGGAGAGAGGGGCATCCAGGAAACAATATTTATCGGTGTCCCTCATGTCCGCCAGGTTGAGCCAGAGGTGGTGCTCCTGGACCACCAAGGTGGACATTGCCTGACCAACTGAACGTGCGGTTTCCTTCGTCGCTCGGAGAGCAAGGTCGGTTGCCACACGGAGCTCCCGGAGGAGCTGGGTTGCATCGCAACGGCATGCTCCACTGGCGGGATATCCACATACCCCTTAGCTGCTCCGCCATTGAGGGTGGTGAGGAGGGAGGAGCTACTAGGGCGGCTTCTGGCCCTATACGGCGCCGTCCACATCTTAGTGAGCTCATCATGCACCCCTGGAAAGAAAGGTACCGGGCGGTGCGCTGAGAACCAGCATGGGCCGCCCCGAGAAACCAATCATCCAACCGAGAAGGTTTGGGACGTGGTGGAGGGTTCCACACAAGCCCGACCTTCTCGACGGCCCGGGAAAGCATAGCCGTCCATTCTGGATCGGACTTGGGCAACGCTACACTCCAAAGTGTGAGATCTGGCTCTGCTGGGAAGTTAATGAGCAAGTGCTCCTCAGCTGGTTCGGGAGTGAACTGCCACCACAGCGCGGACTCCGTGACGGAGGCTTCCAGCTCTAGCTTCGGGACGAACACGTTGGCTGGCTCTGGCTCCATGGTGGGAGATGGCTCTCACACATGGTCCAATGGCGAGCGTTGGTTCGGGCTCTAGTTCTGTGGTGAGTTAACAAGTCTTGGATAAAGTGTTATAATCCATGAACCAAACCAACAAGTTACGCAGTGAATCACAAGAAAACTAACTTTTATTAAGCGCATATATATATATCGAAAAAAACGGACAAAAAAACAAAGATAGAAGACTGTAAACGTAATGGCTTTAATAAGGGAAATAACTACAATCCCATTAAGCATTGCATATCATATTAAAGTAAAAAATCACATCATATAAAAAATAATGGCAAAATACAAAATTTTTCGTTGCAAAATTTTGAGACCGTAGGGAGAACATTTCGATTACACTTTTGGCGCAATTTGCTTGCCGCATCTGTCTGATTGATTGAATTCTCTACACAGCAGCATGGGTAATGTTATTTTCCACCATAAATTCAGCTGATTATTTTAAACATGAAATAATATAGCCTATATAATATAATATGATTTCACTTTATTTTGAAAGTCCCTTTAACACATTTTTTTTACTATTAGTAACGTTGCACCTACATGTCTATTAACTCTAATTAGAGAATTAGTAGAGTATTATTAGACTGGTAGGGTTCAGGTTAGAATTAACATGTAGTTACAAAGTTACTTTATAGTCAAAAGAATGCGTTAAAGGGATAAAGTGAAACAAAATAAAGTGAAACCATATTATATTAAATAGGCTATATTATTTCATGTTTAAAATAAGCAGCTGATTTCCTGGTGGAAAATACCATTATATAGGCTATATTATAGTCAGTATAATGTCAGCATCACAATAAAGAGTTAGCAGATATTAAGCAGACAGTCTACTAATACTCCATTGAGAGTTAGTTGACATGTAGTTGAAAAGTTACTTATAGTCAACAGAATGTTCAAAAGGGGCCATCAAAATAAAGTGTTACCAATATATATATATTAATACCAATATATTAATATATTGGTAACATTATAGAATACATTTTAATATTATTAAAATAATATGAATGGATGGCTTCAGCAAAAGTATATTCCATCAGTGAACAACCTTGGGACTTACAGTAGGTCCGTCTTTAAAGGTTTATAAGTTATCATTAAAAATCAGTTTCCCTATGGGGAAAATGAATTGAGTTTTTTTTTACTTCTGGAACCCGATTGTTGCACTTTGACTGCAATTTTATCTGAAATTGCACTGCATTCTTCAAGTTTAGTGATTTGTCCCTGTACCAAAGTTATGACTGTTCTAACAATAGTTTTCTTTAATGAAAAAATACTGCTCACGTTACCTTTATTTCGCTCGTGGAATAAATGAAAGCGTCTGACTGTGAATTAGGCATGTCTAAAGTGAAATCTGTAAATGAAAATTTGTGCTTCGGTTTGATCAAGGATAAATTAACCAAATGGACATTTGGGTGTGTGCCCAGAATTACTTCCAGAGATGAACCAAAACATGTCCAAGGAATAAAAAAAAAAAAAACATCTGAAATAAAAATTAAAAACAGATCATATAATATTTATTTTGTCCTCCTGAGGTGGATGATAAACAGTTTCTGAAGATAAAGCAGCCCCTTTCATTGACTATTTGATAAGAAAAGGAAAAGGAGTTTCAAGCCTTTTGTACCCTGTTTTCATGGAAAGTGCATCCTAACAGCCATAACATGAAACATACATGATAAATGATAAAGAATCATCCGCAGGTCTCCACTGAGCATTGTATCTTGCAGGAATTGTTTTTTTTTTTTTTTTTTACTGTGCAATAATTTGATGGGTTTATGATATGACTGTGGAAGGAAACAGACCTAACAACTCCCCCTGGGGCGCCTGACACCATCCACACTCTCATAAACAGGAAACACACAGATTAGAATTGCAGTCTGGGTAGCAAACACACACACAAAGGGCACAAACTGTCTAGACATGTTTTTTTTTATACTTGGGGTTCAGGACAATCAGGTCAAGAATTTCTGCAAGTGAAGCAATACATGCATATAAACACACGTGCAGCTGTGGAGGCACACACACACACACACACACACACACACACACACACACACACACACACACACACACACACACACACACAGACAGTCAAACGTATGAACAAAAGATGCAATTTGCCTTTGCTGTGGAGCAATACCCCTTTGTTTAAACCCTGTTAGAGGATCTTCAAATATCGCACATCTGCATGACTGCAACAGTCCACAATGAAGTCACTTTAGCGAGAGGTCATTCTATTCCCTATAACTAGATATACATATTGCTAGATACATAATGACACACATCAGCAAAAGCGGAAGGCAACAGAATGCAAGTCATCTTAAAAATTCAACGCTCATGCTACAAGATTCATTACCGAACTGCCATTGTATTTAAATGTGTGGGATCCGGATCTGTGTACATTGTGTTAATTCATTTTTTAAAATTTAATATTGAAAGGAGAAAAATTAGAAATCGAAAATGAAATAATGGAAAATCAAGAGTTCAGCATTATTTTTAGTTTTTATGTTTTAGGGGTAGAAAATGGATAAACGACTTGTATGTTTGATTTATATGGTGGGAATGAAACGCACCTTTCCGCTGATCAACCAAAGATCAAACCTTCCTGTCATCAATTTTTCCTCAGTTCTGCGCAACAGAATAATAGTCTTCTGCTGCTACAGTTGTACGGCTTCTTAGAGCGTTTATTGCAAATGCATTTCATCGCTTTCTCATTAAACAACCAGAATAACGAATGGCTTGCCAGAGAATTAGGGGTTTATTTTAGAAATAAGAATGTGCACATCTGCACCCACATTAATCCCTTGCCTATGTCTTTGGCATATCGCCTTTTTTATTTAGCTGTCCAACTCTCAAAATCTGAGTAGAAAAGGTCTGCGACACACTGGACAGAGCAGAGCTAAGTCATTTACAAATAATTGCAATAAACGCTTTAAGAATCTGCACAACTGTAGCAGAGTATGACTATAATTATGTTGTACAGAAATGAGGAAGAATTGATGACGGCACAGGCTGATCTTTGGTTGACTAATCAGTGGAAAGGGGCATTTAATGCCCGCCTACATGTGAAAATCGAATATTCAAGGTGTTTATCCATTCTCAACCCCTGAACATAAAAATGATTGTACCTACAGGGTACAGCAGCTTGTCACTGGGGCAGTATCCCCAAACAAAGGGGCATCTTTGTACCGTATTTACCCTCCTAAATGCTGGAGGTGTAACAGGCCCAGCATTTGCCCACTTGACAAATAGACAAAGGGTTGAATGTGTCACCATGACATGGCTCTAAACGCCACAGCTGAAGTAGACGGACAAATACGCTCTGCTTGCTCATAGCTTGTAACTTGATCAAAGATCTAATTAAAATTACAGAGGGGTCAAGCTCAGTGTGATGGGTCAGAAACACACTCACCTCTACGATACTGTCCAGAGAGAGCGTATCACAGTGAATAAGCAGTTCAGAGCCATAAACCAGAAGATGATTAGATTCTAATGAGAACTTGTGGCTGCCATATGGAGAAAAATGCACATCCTTACATTATAATATTAAATACCATAATCAAAAGAGTTTTGTTGATGAATAACAAACTTCTATTTAAAGTAATATTTTGAGTTTGCTTACAACTTAATATTATTTAACTTATCTTTGGTCAACATCTGTCACAATATTGTTTGTAAAGAAGAGAAAACGTGTTTACAGTAATGCAGTTGTAATGGAAGGAGGTAAGGGTTTAAAAGCTTCCCTTTTGCTCAAGCATTTACATAATACACCCCGTTTTCCAAAGGCATCAAAAAAGGCATCCAAAGTCACTATTTAGAACCCCACTTATTTTAATGAGAAACATTTGGCATCAATGCACGGATGTGAAGGGCATGGGAATTTTATTGTCATGACATTATATATTTTGGTATAATTTTCTCATTATGACATATATGTTGGGGTATGATTTTAAGTTTGAACAGGGGAATGGATTTGTCACCACACTGCTCCGGTAATAACTACCGGTAATAAATCTGAAATCAATGAGCCTGTACCGTGACAAGTAGAGTTCTCAGTGAATTGCTTCTCAGTTGCAGAGGTGTGGATGGCTGTAAATCAGGAATGTGTGTGTGTGTGCGTGTGTGTGTGCGTGTGTGTGTGTGTGTGCGTGCGTGCGTGCGTGTGTGTGTGTTTGTGTGTTTTGATGGTGTTTAAGAGTGTGTTGACGGCCGCTAACAGCACCCTTGCTGAGATTTACTGCAACTAACCGGAGCCTTTTTCATTAGGGACTGTGAGCAGCACCTGATTATGAGAATCCACCATAAATGACGCGCTGAGATTGCCAGTAGCTATGTTTCAAACCACAAATTTTTATGTGAATTTTGGGATATCGCATTAAAAAATGCTGGGTGGAAGCACCATTTGGAAGCACGTGGTTAATTGAGGAGGATAATCTTTTTTTATCCGATAAGAAGATATGCACATAAACTACAATGGAAACAGTTACTGAATAAACCCATTGATGTGCAACAACAACAAAAAAACTCATGTGGCTTTGCCTCAATATGGATGTGATTGGATAACTGGACTAACCATTGGACCAAACGCATTGCACAGAATCTCAAATGTTAAGTTGGTCGTTCTAAGACACCTGAGACAAAGTTTGTCATCAGAATGATTTGGTTTAATTCCCTCCCAGAAGTGCCGTGTAGATGAACACGTACAAATCAGAATAAATACCAAAAGTCTCTTTAATAAACCAGGAGAATATGCAGGAGAAAATCAACAAGGCACATTAACATAAACAAGACTGAACAAAGAACTGTGAGGAACTAAGGGCTTAAATACACAGAGTAAGGTAAATAAAGGGGTCCTATTATGCTTTTTCTCTTTTTCCAACTTTAGTTAGTGTGTAATTTTGCAGTTTCAAAGTCCACTCCAAAGGGCGATATTTTATTTAACAGAATCCACTTTCCAATAACTACAACGAACGGCTCATTTAGACAACAACGTGATTTTTCCTGGCTTTACGAAGTCATAATGTTCCTCATTTAAACAATCTCTGCCCATGGAATACGCAGAAAAGCAGAAAAGGCCTGGTTGTTTTTTCCACAACTCATTTGTTTGACCTTCTTAAGACTGACAAACTGGTTACAGGTGTGGTTAAAAAAAATTAAACACTGTTCCTGACCATTATAATCCTGACATTTATCTGTGCGCTGCACATTTTACGGAGAACAGCTTCCAGAACCACAATGCAGGCCATACGCACAAAAGCTTCTCCTGAAATGGAGCAGTTCCCACTTTTTCGGGACAATCTGTTGTTTGTTGTAATCTTGTAAGTATGTCTTATTATTTGTAGTTGGGTTTTCTATTAACAGTTCCAATTATAAGTTTTATGTTGTTCCGACGCTCGCCTACTAGCCAACATTAGTGTTGATTTTAGTGTTTACTGTAGCTGTTGTAAGCTCTCGCTTTTGACTGTTCACCAACCTTTAGGAAAAGTATCCATGGTTTGCTGATCGATTGCTGTTTGTATAACCATAGTTTTCCGACAAATATCATTCAATTGTGTAACATTGTATCTAAAATGTAAAAAAAAAAAAGATACCACTCTGAAACGTCCTGTAAAATCTGTACTTGAAAAGACTGTGCATGAAATCCATTCAGCACGATCCTCTTGTTTGTTAATAACATGGTCAGGGTCTGAATCGGGTTTAAAATTACAACCATCCTTCATATTTACAATAGAGCAGAACTGCGATTATGGAGGGGTGGGACATTTCCCAAACACATGCTGCCAATCACAACACACTGGGCCAGCTAACCAATCACAGCACATTTCATAATTTGGAAGGAGGGGCTTCATCCAAACTGGAACTAAACTAAGCGTTCGGGACTGGGGAGAGAGGAGCTGTAATAATGTAATATATGTGAAAAATAATGTGTTTTTAAACAATCAAGCATGAAATCAAATTCTAGTACACATCAAAAATAAAATCAAGACTTCATTCGCAATGTGTAATATGTGATATTCCAATTTTGCTCCAAATCCGCAACTTTTGGTTGGAAACGCAGCATTCATGGGTTTTAATGCTGTTAGTCAAACAGATACCAGTTTAGATTTCTATAGTATATTATAGTATATACTGTAGTTATTGTGTAATTTCTTTAAACTGTGTGATGACAACCAGAGAGTTTCTAGTGTTGCTGTAAAGGGCACTTTTACTCGTCAGCAAACTGTGTTACTCTAAACGCTGTGACTGTCCTCTTGGGTTTCAGTGCTTTGCTAAAGGGCAAATGCTAAAGACATTTCAGTAATTCTTCCAAGAAGAGAACAAACAAGACTGTATAAAATGTAATTTTCTTTCCTGTGTTATTAACGGGTCTAATATACTGTGAGAGAGCAATCCTTTCGCATTTCATTCTCAATAACAGTTACTTGGCTGGCACAATCTGCATGCTGCCCTCTCCTCTCATGGGCACTCTTGATATATAGATCAGCTGAGCCGTGAAGTCCACGTGATGGATCCCTCATACAGGTCTATATCACTCTCCCAAAAATCAGACATCTATAACATAATGGTGGCAGGTGGTGTCTATAATAATTAAGCTTGCAGGTTTCTGAATGTAGACATGTGTATATTTTTTTTCCTCATCCTGTCGTCTGGCCAACACAAACATTCCTATAAACTTGATTCTTTCCTATGGGTTGGACTAAGCAGGGTTTGAAACATTTCTAGGACTTCCTCTGCCGAGAGACTGCCACATTAGCTTTAGGATCAGTATTCTCTCAGGACACATTAACTCACACAGGAAGGAACAGGTTTCGGAAATAACACAAAATGAAAATATGGAAACTATAAACATGCATGCTTTGGAACAGTTTCCGAAACTCTTATTTCCATACCATGCTGAGCTTTGCACACAGTTAACTTTAATGAGAGATTTCAAGATGTCTTGACTTTAGAGGTAACAAGAAACAACATCTGCATATGTAGAGCTCTACAGAAACAATGAGTGTATCTGTGCATGTAGATTGATAACGGCAAGAGTTTATGACATTGCATTTTTTTTTTACTTGATAGATAGTATGGAAAGCAAATTATTCATTGCTTGTGCAGTTGATGCTTTATCTCTATAATTTAATTCTCAAACTGCCAAATGAATGACACAAAACTACATACTTGGCAAAATAAATATTATCTGCTGGACTTCATTGTCATTCTTCATCAACAGTACAAGAAAATGTGGTTCCACTTTACATTAAATATCTTTATCTACTATGCACTAGCATTTAAATTAACCATTTGATACAATGCACTTACATTTACTTTCATTTAAAATGACCTGCATGTAATTACATCTATAACGACACTGTTGACCCTTTAACCGACCCTTAAACCAACCCATCCCACCAAGCCTGTCCTAACCTTACCCGTATCACACCCCAATAGCAGCACACGTGTTTTACAATACAAGACCATAAATAAATTGTACCTTTTTATGTAAGAACATAATAGTTAAAGACACCTAATATAAAGTGGAACCGAAAATGTGTAAAGCAATAATACAGTCAATATTTACACTCAAAACTGAAGTACTATTAGCGATCTGGGATCTTAGTCTGCGATCAAAGAAAAGTTTCCCACAATTACTCTGTGGATGCCTTCATGTGTGCTCATCGTAAATTCGATGATTCTGGCACGAGGGCTTGATCTCACATGTGCTCTGCCATACTATGCAGTAACATTCATGTTCCCATGTAAGCATATGAAACAGTTCTTGTTGCAATGTCTCCTGGTAAACTGATAATAACGTTTCATACACTGAGGACAACAGAGAGAGGAAGCATGATGGTACAAGAAAGAGAAAATATTGGAATCAGACTTTCCTTTCATCCATTTCTTTTTGGCTCTTTAGACGAGCCGAACACATATCAGCCTATAAAACACTTCCATAAAAGTAGCTCAGACAATTACAGCAGGATGTTCAGCGGTGAATTGATTAACATCAAACGCTGCATGTTAAAAGGAATGAGTCCACTGTTTAAAACGCTGAATTATGGCTGTTTCACATGATTTACGACAGAGCTTCAACATGAGGCCCTTTGAGCTCCACATGGAAAGTTTTGCATCACAGAAGGGCAATTTTACTACCTATATGCTTTCGATGTTGTGATGTGACTCAGGATCAGTCTCTTTTGATTTTAGTGTGGGCTCCACCCTAATGATGATACCTCAGTAGTTCAGCAACCATTTCTGTGCCTCTGAAGCTCAAGGGCAAATAGGGTCAAAGTTAAAACTGATTGAACATTGAGCATCATGTTACAGCGCTTGACCTGTACGAAACAGCAGGAACATTGGTGCTTCGCTTCATAGACTTCAGTGCATGAGGGAATGTCGACAGCATGTCAAATGGCCTTTAGAGCTGTTAGACTGCGGTTTGCGAAGACTGTCTGTTCTCTCAGATCCAGTCTTTTTAATGGGCTCCATATGGAAGAGTTTTGGGAGAAGACTGGCATGTTGGGATGTGAGAGGATCTAGCCTTGCTTGTTCAGTTCTTCTCTGGCTTCCTGATATCCCAACAGACATACGTCTCCTACAGGATGAATTCACACAAAAAGTGACAATTTGAAATACATTCTTCTGTGTATATATATATATATATATATATATATATATATGTATATATATATATATATATATATATATATATATATATATATATATATATATATATATATATATATATATTATAGTAGTCTTCTAAAGCCATTTGATGCCCTAAAAGTCATTATTTAATGATGATTTGCTGTCAAAGCTATTTCTCCTTCCAGATATTCAAAATAAAAAGAATATTGTCCGAGAATAACATTTCAAACATCAGTCTGGGTAACACTTTATTTTACAGTCTGTGTTATGTTTAATGATAGTAAATGGTGTAACCCTAAACCAAACTCTAGTCCAACCCTAACCCTATAGTAAGTACATGTTATTTATTGATATTACTCAGTGCTTAAATGTATATTTACACTGTAACACCTTAAAATACAGTGTAACATCAGTCTGTTCCTGCTATCATATTACTTCTGAAGTTTACTTTTGAAGTTTAGTCATCAGGAACTGTCAATGAATGGAAAAGACTCTTCAAAGTGACTTCTTTTGTGTTCCTCAGAAAGAAAATAATAGCATTTGGATTAGGGACGATATGAAGGTGAATAAATAGTGACAAGAGCTTCTTTTTTGGGTGAACTATGCCTTTAAAACCAATACCAAGGTTTGACCAAAGGCAGTTGGACCTCCGGACTACATCCTGCCCTGAAAACACTGTCTTTTTTTTTGGCGAGTTGCAAAGAACTCAAACAACAAAGTGGTTTCCACTTCTAAGAGGCAAACATTTGTTGTAGTCTCCTGGCCCGTATGCTTGGTTCTCCAGCTCTCAGTCCTCTTTGATCTGGCATCTGAGAGGTGCTGATCTTACAGGGTTGGTGAAGGCAGAGTGTTTGGAGATTGTCTTGGCCGAGGACCTAAAGGTAGACTTTAGGTCCTCGGCCTAAAGTCTTTTGGTCTTTTGAACCGAAGACTTGCTGAGACCACCTCTGTGTCCTCCAGAAAGCCTACACTGCTCCAGTGTGATGGATTATCATGGAACTTTTCATAATTTGTGCACCATATCTTCAGAGATAAACTTTATGACATTCTATTTATAACTATATCATGGGGGTGTCTCATCATGGGCTGCTGTGACTGTAATGTCTCCAGTTTTCTGGATTTCTCGTTTAATGCATATATTGATGAAAAATCTCCAGTTGAATGATTAAAAATATGCTACTATTAAATTTGTTACTTTTGAGAAATCATATTTTTTTCTTCATGCAGATCATTTAATGAAATTAAACTGAAAAACAACCTTTTCAGAAATCGTCACGATTATGGAATCACAACCATGAGCTCGTTAACATTTGACATTTAACTTCACATGGGTTATCTAATCATAACAGAGGTAATTTATCAAAGTCCTAAGGGTACCCCTATCCAGTGGGCCATCCTCTGCTTGGAGACAGCCTTACCCTTCTGCTGGCCTCCGTATCAGACGAAGAGCTGATCTGAGGTCCTGAGGCTTTGCGTTCTGTCCACGTACAGGCGCAGAGCGCGGACGGGACAGAGAAAAGCCAGGGCTGGGTCTGCCTCCTCCGAAGGCAGCGCTTGCAGGTTCACCACCTGGTCCCGGAAGCCGGGCCGGGCCAAAGCTGGGCCGAATTCCAGGCACAATTCGCCGACCGAAAATGCATGCAGGTCCCCTACCCTCTTGATAGAGGCCAATGCAACCAGGATAACTGTTTTACAGGACAGAATTTTAACTCTGCTAACTGCAAGGGCTCAAAGGGTGGTCTCTGAAGTGCATCGTGATGTGCAGCAATCGCGGCAACATACACTTTAAGGGTGGAGGGATACAGCCTTCGCTCCAGCCCATCTTGTAGGAAGGAAAGCACAGCCCTGATCGAGCAAGTTCGGGGATTCTCCTCGTGAGAAGAACACCAGTCAATGAACAGGTTCCACTTCAACGCATAGAGGTGCCTCGTAGAGGGAGCTCTAGCGGAAGTGATGGTGTCAACTACCGCCGGTGGTAGGTCACCTAGAACCTCCGCGTCCCGTCCAGGGACCAGACATGGAGTTTCCAGAGGTCTGGACGCGGGTGCCATAGGGTGCCCCGTCTCTGAGAGAGCAGGTCCTCTCTCAAAGGAATGGGCCAGGGAGGGGCTGTCGTGAGGAGCACTAGTTCCGGGAACCAGGTCCGGTTGGGCCAATACAGCGCAACTAACAAGACCTGCTCCTCGTCCTCCCTGACCTTGCACAAGGTCTGTGCAAGAAGGCTCACTGGGGGAAACGCATACTTGCGTAGGCCCGGGGGCCAGCTGTGTGCCAGAGCATCCGTGAGGAGGGTCCCCTCGGTCAGGGAATAGAACAACTGGCAGTGAGACGTGTCCGGGGCGGCAAACAGATCTACCCGTGCAGTCCCGAAGCACCTGAAAATCAGCTGGACCACCTGGGGATGGAGTCGCCATTCTCCCGGTAGCACCCGCTGCCGTGAGAGCTCGTCGGCTGCACGGTTGAGCAGGCCCGGAATATAAACGGCACGAAGCGACCTCAGATGCTTCTGACTCCAAAGGAGGAGATGGCGGGTGAGTTGTGACATACGGCGGGAGCGTAGACCACCTTGACGGTTGATGTACGCAACGGTCGCAGTGCTGTCCGTACGGACCAGTACATGCTTGCCTAGTAGCGGCGTTTTGAAGTGGCCCAGCGCAAGATGTACTGCTAACAACTCGAGGCAGTTGATGTGCCAATGCAGTTGAGGCCCCGTCCACAGACCTGAAGCTGCAATCATGTTGTATGTGGCCCCCCAGCCGGTGGCAGAGGCATCCGTGGTGACCACAGAATGCCTGGACACTTGTTCTAGGGGAGCACATGTGAGCAATGGCCACCTCCGCGACTTTCGTGAAGACACGGGGCGACAGGGCCAGCCCGAAGGGTAAGACTTTGTACTGATATGCCCGTCGCCGAATAACCCAACCTGGGAAAGATCCAGGTACCCATCCAGGAACCGATATTTATCGGTGTCCCTCATATCCGCCAGGTTGAGCCAGAGGTGGCGCTCCTGGACCACCAAGGTGGACATCGCCTGACCGACTGAACGTGCGGTTTCCTTCGTCGCTCGGAGAGCGAGGTCGGTTGCCACACAGAGCTCCCGGCGAAGTTCTGGGTCAGAATCACCCTCGTTCATGTCCATGAGCGCCTGGGCCTGGTGGACCTGCAGAAGCGCCATGGCATGGAGGGCATAAGCAGCCTGTCCACAGGCTCTGTAAGCCCTCGCTGTGAGACCGGACGAAAACTTACATGCCTTGGACGAGAGGCGTGGATTGCCCCGCCAGGAGGAAGCGGACGCCGGACACAATTGCATCGCGACGGCACGCTCCACCAGGGGGACATCCACATACCCCTTAGCCGCCCCGCCGTCAAGGGTGGTGAGAGGGGAGGAGCCACTAGGACGGCTTCTGGCACTATACGGCGCCGTCCACGTCCTAGTAAGCCAGTCTTCAACGTTGCAGCAGTCTGCAGAAACTCAGAGTCAAAACGAAAGCTCGGCTCCGAAGCGAAAGACAATGAGTGCGTGCGCCCGCTTCCTGTTTATACCCGCGCTGCGGGGCGGGGGCGCGTGACGCTTCTCACGCACGCCAACGTTCATTGGCTCGTTCTGTAGACACTCGAAGTTGATAGGGCTCCCTTAAGTGATCCCAATTACGTCGTCACGTCGACGTCACGTCGAACGTGAGCGACGGAAAGGGAATTGTTGGTGCCAGATTTACTAAACAGGACAAATTTGTGTTGGAGTGGAAAGTTCTGTGGATGATCTACTGACAATGCACAGGTTAAAGAACAGATGCAGCAGCTCATTTTCATAATGACCAACGCAATCTACGAAGAGCAACTATCACAGCATGTCAAGCGCTAAATGGGTTAAGACATGCTTTTTTGGGCATTAAATAATGGTGCAAACAACAGTGTATTGACAAGCGCAAACCTTAGTAAATCACCTTGCATGATTCATTCAAATACTTCCCTCCCATAAATTTTGCGTCTGAAAGGGAAACTCCTACAAATGCATATGCAATAAAGTCACCCACAAAAATGCCTTTTCATTAACGTTAATTTTACACTGCATGTCTTTAGTAAATCCAGACTGTAGTATTTGTGTGTGTGCTGGTGCAAGCTATTAGTAAAACTGGCCCTATGACTGTTTTTGGGCCACGAAACCCTAGATTACAATAAAAGTGTTGAATATGAATGCTTGAAAATCTATTTGATATTGTTGAAAGTGTTGAAAAGTAATTAAGCATGGTCCTAAAATAAAAGAGAATGTACAGGTGTGCATGCGTGTGAGCGTGTGTGTGTGTGTGTGTGTGTGTGTGTGTGTTTGAGGACGCTTCTGGCTCATTGTGTTTTACAGAAACCAGTCCTTGCAGATAAAGCCACAAATCCACCTACACCCTACACACGATTCTATATTCATAACATCATAACACGCTTTGGGCCGGTAGTTGTGTCTCCTGAATTGCGTGTGTGTATCTCCCATAAGAAACTCTCTCCCACACACACACACACACACACACACACACACACACACACACACACACACACACACACACACACACACACACACACACACACACACACCATATAATAGGCCCTTGTGAGAAGAGCAGAACAGTGCACATCTTGTACAGGCTGTTCTTGTCAAGCCCACCTCCTCCAAGAACACAACACATGTCCATCTGTTAAATCCATTACAGCAGGCCAGACCCGCACAACAAGAACTCTGTCATTTCCTCCTGCTGCGTCCCTGGAGTTTGAACCTCGTGTCTGTGAGGTGAATCACGGCGCCGATCCTCACTCTTTCACTCTGTGAATGCATCAGACTGCTGTTTAAAACAACCTACCTTCAGCTATGACTAACAGGTCCACAAAGAAACATGAAGATGACACTGAATAAAGAAGGCTCTAGTTTCTTCCCAGCTTTGAGTCTGCAATCTTATATTAAAACCAGCAGTAGATGAAAGGCTACTCAACAAGTGAGTCATTTGCAGATATTCAAACGTACCTACACTACTAGTCAGAGAACTGGAAACCTCTACTCATTCTGACTATTTTCAACATCTTAAAGTACTAAACAAAAAATTTAAATCTGGGAATAATGAAGTCACATGAATGAAAGCTCTCTTATATTTGAGCTCTGCTCATTTTTGTTTTGTTTACTTTATTATTAAGAATAATCACTACTGGGAAACTGATTCTAATTTACTGCCATCGTGTGAATAGTATGTACTCATGTAATCCATAAAAAGTAACTGTGATCTGATTAGGAGAATTTTTAAATATAATATAATATGATTACAAGTATTTACTCAGATTCCAAACAGTAAGTACTTTTAAATTAATATAATATATATATTAGTGCTGGGCAACGATTAAAAATTTTAATCGCGATTAATCGCATGGTTTTCTTGCGATTAATCGCGATTAATCGCATTGTTATGCGCAAAATTGAATAATGACTTCTAAAGTAGTGTATTGCGCACTTTTGATTTAAATGTACTGCTATATACACAAAAGTGCAATAACTTTAAACAAATAAGGTGCTTTTATACCAGCAGTATTCCCTTTACACAGTAATCTCAAATCTCAACTTAAACATTAATGTAATCAAATAAAATATTTAAACAAAGCTATTTGCCACTGCCAGGGCATTACCTTTTATCTAGTTTGTTAAAACGAGTCCAGTTTTCTTGTTTTTTTTCTGAACAGGTATCAACAGGTATCTTTTATCAGGGAGCAGCAGAAACAGTCTATGTAGTAGTCAGAGGTCATGATCACTACTATATAAGTCGACCAACGTTACTTATAGTAGCATAGGTTTGGTCATGCCATGGTTTCCCACGTAAGATTACATTAAAAGGAGTAAAAAAAACAATTTATACTTTATACTCACGCTGTTGCTGTGTAGCGCGCGTACACTTCGGCGTACCCTGACGTGCACCTCTCCAAAAATGTAACGTCAATTCTACGCGTACCGCAAGCGCTGTGATTGCTAGAACCGCTCCCCGGGTTTCACATGCTCCCTCTGCATGTGTAATTGCGCGTCAACGCGGACAACGACGCAGAGATATAAATGAAAACCAACGCGTAGTCTATAGCGTATTGTCTTCGGCGTAAGTCCGACGCAGAAGTATAAATCAGCCAAGAGTGAGGTGAAGTGGTCGAGCACAAGGTGCAGCGACAAGCGGGTGCGTTCCTGTGAAACTGTTGCGGTCATGCTCGCCTCAAGCACGTGCCCGCGCCCGCTCGTTGCCGAAGTTTAATTGTCTATAACTTTTTATAAAGGACGCGCAGCACAAATCATTAGAAGAGAGACTGATCCTCGGCTCGCTGTTAGTGAGTTTCCAGAATCTAAATAGTTATTATCTATAGGTTTTATAGGTACTATCCATAGAGCGCCTGTCATTCACTCATGGAGCGCAACCCTTTAACTGTTCACCAGAGAGAACCTGCCTCTCTCCACTGCTTGTTTGGGTGGGTTATTTGCTGGCTGACCAACATCCCACCCCTCCTGTGATCATGGTTTGACTGTAGGCCTATGTGTATTCAGAGCCAGTGAGCAACGGACTTTCAAAATAATAATAAAAAAAAACTGCATTAACGTGCGATAAAAAAATTGTCGGCATTAATTAATAAATGCGTTAACGCGATAATAACGCGTTAACTTGCCCAGCCCTAATATATTTATATATAAAATGATTTAATTTATATTTATATATGGGGTGGTGATGGCGCAGTGGATAAGACACATGCCTTTGGTGTGAGAGACCCGGGTTCGAATCCACTGTGAGACACCAATGTGTCCCTGAGCAAGACACTTAACCCCTAGTTGCTCCATAGGCGTGCGACCTCTGACATATATAGCAATTGTAAGTCGCTTTGGATAAAAGCGTCTGCTAAATTAATAAATGTAATGTAAGATATATATATTTATATATATATATATATATATTTTTTTTTTTTATGGATAACATGATTACATATTAATCACATGATGGCAGCAAATTGTTCATAAATTATTGATTCTCCCTGATTCTTCTTTTTTCTCTGCTTAATTCACTTCATGATGTTGATAACAAAGAATGAAGCATATTTTCTTTCTTGTAGTTTATTATTTATATGGTACACAATCCCAGTTAGTAAAAGTAATCTAAAAGTAATCAAAATGTAGCCTGAATACATTACCTATAATAGATAATCTAATAGATTACATTACTAATTATAATTTTTGTCATGTATTTTGTAATTTGTAACAGACTACAATTTGTAAGTAATATACCCTGCACTGAGAATAATATCCTCATATGATGTAAAACACAATTACTGACTAAACAGCAAACAGATGTTTAAACTCTGTTGGACAAATTAAGGCCGTTGGCTTTTTAAAATCGTTCTTAAACAAGGTCTAATAAATGAACAGTAGAAGTCCTCTGAGAAACAGCAGAAATGGGCTTTGGAAATGTGAACTGAACGCTTTTCATGAAAATGGTGTTTGGGATACAGGCACACATTCGTAACAGAAATCTTTTTTCTTGACATTTTAGACGTGAACAAGCCATGAGGAGCTTGTGTGTCGATGATACGTTTTTATTTCCCATGAATCAAGCAGGTAATTTCAGCTTTTGGAACTGCTGACCGGCTGGACAGGAGTGTGTAAATGAGGGCTGGTGGGTAATAGACCCTTGATGGCCTCTGTAACCTCAAGCTGAAATACACTTTCATATTCTTCTTTTTTTGCTATATAAATAAGTGTAACGATGTGGTCAGCAGCCACAAAGACGAAGGAGATTCAAAAACAAAACAGGCTTTATTAATAATCCAAACACTCTGAATGAACATGCAGGAGAAAAACACAAAACACACAATGCATACAGGGCTTAACCATAAACAGTGGCAACACATGTGAAAATAATACGCAACTATTGCAACAAACAAGGACATAATCAGTAACCAATGAAACCAAGACGAATCAGAGCAGGGAAACAGCAACTAAATGGAACTGAATGTCAAAATAAGGGTCCACTTAACAGAACATAAACCTGACAATAAGCTCTCTGAGCTATTGTTTGTGTAACTGTTAGTTCCGATCCTCGAATCTGCGAGAGTCTTTCTAAGACTGCTGATATTTCCCAACAGTATCTAGCATCAGCACTGCTTGTCTCGTTCTAGGCTATCAGTCAGTGCAGTTACATTGTTACGCCACTAGGTGGACTGTCTTTAGTTGAATTAACGGTTTATTGACTCAAAGGCAGGCATAGACTGTGCGATTTTCGTCCGATTTTTAGCCGAATTCTGACTTGTGCGACTCTTTTTTGGGTCTTGCCGATTTTCAGCGTTGTGGTGTGCCGTGCAGTGTTCGTGCAGTGTACAGGGGGAAACGAGAGGCGATTAACCTCTCCCGACAGGCAATCGGATGGTCGGAAACTTTTTGGTCGCTCCTCGTGACTATATTGCACATTTGAAGCAGAGCTGCGAACCGACTGCCCTAACCCCAGTGTTTTTTCCCCTCACTGCTTCTGCACGAAAACAGAAGTTTAACCATTTCATCTTTAACCCTCTGGGGTCCAGAAACGCGCCGGCGCGTTTTGCTCGATTTTTTTCACATAGCAGGAAAATAGACTTAAAATACTCTGTCATTTTTGGTCATTCAGACTTAAGAAACATAAAAAATAAACTGTTGAATGTCTATTTTTTATGTGTCCACTTACAATCGAAATAAAACATTGTGCTTTTGTAAAATAAAGAAAATAAACAGGGTGTGCTTTCTGTCTCTCCATCTCCGTTAACCTTTTTTCTGGAGCACGTCTCTAAACTTAAACAAAACTCAGCGAATACTATTCACCCAAGCATGGGCAATATATCTTTATAATCATTTAAGTTTGTACTTTTAAAATATCTAATTCAAAACTAAAATAAATATTCTCCGTTTATGTAATCTATAAAAAAAATAGAGGTGTCAGCCGATCTCATTATCGTTCTCTCAGCTCATTATTCTGCTAATGTGACACGCCCACGGAGAGTGCGCGGTATTCAAACGCAAATGATCTAAGCCAAGCCATTCAAACATGCCAACACCCACCAGCTGGTTTATAAAACACATCATGTTTAATAAAAACTTGTACTTGTCAGGGCTCACAGAAGGAACAGACTGAATGGTAAGTATTAAACATTTATTTGTGCAGATGGAAACTCAGTAGGAGATAACAGGTAAGGATCAAATGACTTAAACAGGCTTAGCTGAATGATAATGTCCTTTTCTCTCTTGCAGATGGGTAGAAAGCAGTCACACTGGAGATGAATGGATACGGAAGGATCGGGAAGCTGGTAAGTGGCAGGTTGGTTGAAGGAGAGTCTGTGAGTCATGTATAGACGAGACCAGACAAGGGACTGCAGTGAAGGTGAGTGCTTTATAGTGCAAGCTGGTGATGGGACACAGGTGACGGTGATCATGATGAGGATGATGAGGTGCAGGTGCAGGTGATGATGACCGGGAATGCTGGGAAGTGTTGTGAAGACACAGATGAAGAAGGTGAAGACACAGATGAAGGAGGTGAATGTGACATAACTCCCCCCTCCCGCTAGGCGCGACCCGCGCCGTACAAGGCAGAAAACGGGAGGGGGCATCCTGGAGTCTGTGACAGGAAGGTGGACCGGGTGCAACTGGACGGACTCCAGGATTGTCCAGGCGGCCATGGCGGAGCAGGACGAGAGGGCGGCCAGGGCAGAGCAGGACGAGCGGGCGGCCAGGGCGGAGCAGGACGTGGGCGTGGTCACGGCGGAGCAGACGAACCCTCGGGCATCCAGGGCGGAGCTGTTGGACCCTCGGGCGTCCAGGGCGGAGCAGGCTGTGGGCGTAACCACGGAGGAGCAGTAGGACCTTCAGGTGACCACGGCGGAGAGGACCTTTCGGGCGGCCGTGGCGGCGAGGAACCTTCGGGTGGCCATGGTGGCGAGGACCCTTCGGGTGGCCATGGTGGCGAGGACCCTTCGGGTGGCCGTGGCGGTGAGGCTGGTAAGTAGCAGGTTGGTTGAAGGAGAGTCTGTGAGTCATGTATAGACGAGACCAGACAAGGGACTGCAGTGAAGGTGAGTGCTTTATAGTGCAAGCTGGTGATGGGACACAGGTGACGGTGATCATGATGAGGATGATGAGGTGCAGGTGCAGGTGATGATGACCGGGAATGCTGGGAAGTGTAGTGAAGACACAGATGAAGAAGGTGAAGACACAGATGAAGGAGGTGAATGTGACAGTACTTTACCTCGTCTTGCTACCTGTGAGGAATAATACTATCAAATAACCCTGGAAAATGTACCAGAAGTGCTGGTAGTTTCATTTCGAGGAGCAACGGATCCAGCTGATGTAGTAAGTCATTTATTCTTAAGTGCTTTGTTCTAATCGCGATATTGAATAGTGTCTATAAACTGCAAAAAGACTGTTTAAATATGAATTGCGTGTCTGTGTGTAGGCTAAATGATGAATGAACAGCACAGACGCACGCGCGTTGTTTACTTGAGTTATACAGCGCGTGTCTGTGCCGTTCATTCACTCTCGCATCTACATTAGTAAACGTTATTTTTACATGAACACATCCAAACTATATTGCTATAGCCTACTAAGATGAGTAAAAATAGACTGAAATATGTTGAAATAAAATGTCTGTATAAGCAACAAACTGCAAATTAACATGTATATGCTAATATATCATACACAATATGTTATAGACTAAATATGAATGTTTAGACAAGATTTTGTGATTAGTTTTGGATAGATTATAAAGTTTTGACTGTAAAAAAAAGACTACTGTCACATTAAATAGTTAAACTTTTGTTCACCAATTTCTGCTCATATGTTAAATATACTATAGTATGATGTTTTGTCAAAAATAAAGTAGGTATATTGAATTATCAACTAAGATGTTATTATATTGTTTGTTCCAATATTCAAACTAATGAATCCTTACCTCTTTTAATACGTATGATAAAATGTATACTTTTTACAAAGAAAGAATACACTTGAAATATTGTTAAAATTGTAATTGTTGTTGTAAGTGTAACCTATTTGTAATTGGTTACAATTTCTAATTGTAAAATATGTATAGCTAATTTCCTTTGTCCTAGCATTCTTTGGGACCCTGTGACACACCTGTGTGAAAGGGCTAATTAATATGCAGCTCATTATGTATGTGGCACATTATCCGGCCTTTGTCTTCTCAGGTGTGAACACGCCTCCACGCATATTGCCTTTCCAAACAAAAGGTGTCTTATAAATTTAAACCAATGTATTGTTTTGTGTAAATGATTAGGCAGGATGATTTTCAGATCATTTTGAAGCAAAAACTCTAGGCAACAACACCCATTAGCCACGCATTCACTGGTAAGCTACGAGGTGGTGGAGTAGCAATTTTCATTAAAAACAATTGGTGCACTAATGTTAAAGTCATTTCAAGACACTGTTCCAAGGACAGTCAAATGCCGTCCAGTATACTTGCCAAGAGAATTTTCAGCCGTGATCATTACAGCCATGTACATACCACCCAGGGCGAATACAAAAGACGCACTTTCTACATTGTATCAATCTGTGAGCTCAATGCAGGACTCAAACCCGGATTCTGCCTGTGTAATTGCGGGTGATTTCAATCAGGCCAAATTGAAGACAGTACTCCCACACTTTCAAAAATATGTGGACTTTGCAACTAGGGGAGAAAATATTCTAGACCAGGTCTATTCTAACATCAAACAGACATACAGAGCTGTCCTATACCCCTATCTGGGAAACTCGGACCATCTTTCTGTTATGCTAATGCCATCTTACAGGCCACTGCTGTTGAGGAACAAACCATCTGTGAAGTGGATTAGAACTTGGCCAGAGGGGGCCACCTCAGCGCTCCAAGACTGTTTTGACTGCAAAGACTGGACTGTTTTTAGGAAGGCTGCCACTTCCAACCAGCATGTCAATATAACTGAATACACTGAGTCTGTGACAGGATACATATCAAAATGTATGGAAGATGTGACCGTCATAAAACACAAAACCACAAGGGCAAACAACAAACCATGGTTTACCAGGGAGGTATGCGAGCTCCTAAAAGCAGGGAATGCGGCTTTCAGGTCTGGGGACAAAGAAGCCCTCAGAACTGCCAGGGCCAACTTGAACCGAGGCCTGAGAGCAGCAAAGCATGCCTATTGACAAAAAAAATCCAGTCACATTTTACTGATACAAAAGATCCTATCCTATGGCAAGGCATCCAGTCAGTAACGGACTACAGGCCTACACCCTTACCGTGCGAGGACAGCACAGACTTCCTAAACTCACTCAATTCATTTTTTAGTCGTTTTGAGGAAAACAATAACACCACTCTGACAAAAGCTCTACACTGTTTGGACAATGCAACTCTTCAACTCGACCCTACCGACGTGCGGAGGACTCTTCAAAAGGTGAATCCCAGGAAGGCTGCTGGTCCCGATAATATACCTGGGCGTGTGCTTAGAGACTGTGCTAACTCACTTACAGATGTTCTCACAGATATCTTTAACATCTCTCTGAGCAAAGCCATCATACCAGAATGCTTCAAAGCCACTACTATCATACCGCTACCAAAGAAATCACCAGTCACAACACTGAACGACTACCGGCCTATAGCACTCACGTCTGTTATGATGAAGTGCTTTGAAAGGCTGGTTAAGGCCCACATAACATCCAGCCTACCTGCCACATTTGACCCTTTCCAGTTTGCATACCATCCCAATCGCTCCACTGATGATGCCATAGCAACAGCACTTCATCTCAGTCTGGCTCATCTGGAGAACAAAAACAGCTGTGTGCGGATGCTGTTTATTGACTTTAGCTCTGCCTTCAATACAGTTATCCCACAACACTTGGTGAACAAACTCAGTGCTCTAGGCATCAGCACTCCACTTTGCAACTGGCTACTAGACTTTCTCACCAACAGACCAAAGACAGTAAGAGTTGGCAAAAACTCTTCGCAGACCACCATCATGAACACTGGGGTCCCTCAAGGATGTGTGTTGAGTCCACTGCTGTTTACACTGATGACCCATGACTGTTGTGCCAGATACAACTCAAACCACATCATCGAGTTTGCAGATGACACAACAGTGGTGGGTCTCATCGGCAGTGACGATGACTCGGCATACAGAGATAAGGTATACCAACTCATCAATTGGTGTGACTCTAACAATTTACATTTAAATGTTAATAAAACAAAGGAAATAACTGTGGACTTACAAACAAACACTGAGACGTGACAGCTCTCCCCCTTCCAGGTAGGCGCGATAGATAGGCCAACTGCAGAGGGAGGGAGGGGACTAAGGAGGACGAAGAGCAGGTGAAGGGCAGACAGAAGATAGGCGGCCAGGGCTGTGCAGGCGGCCAGGGTGGAGACGATGGAGGGAGGAGCCATGGAGGAGGCAGGGCTGACGACACTAGGGGGCCGACTGAAGGGGGAGGAGCAGGTGGGAGAGGAGACCAGGGTGGAGCCAGAGAGCCGACGAGCCCAGGCGACACAGAGGATACGGCGAGACATGGCGAAGCCGCCGGCTCTGGCGACTGAGATGCAGGCGGGGGACACAGAAGGGCGTGGTGCAGACAGAGGGAGTGAGGACCAAGGAGGAACAGAAGGGAGTGAGGAGCCCAATGGAGCCAGAGGGACGAAGGGACGAGGCGTAGCCAGAGGAGTGCAGTCCAGAGGCGAGGGTAGGTCGATGAGCGACCAAGGTGGATCCGATGGGACAAGGGAGCCTGGCGAAACTGGTGAACTGATAGCCCACGGTGGAGCTGAGGGAGGTAGGAGCCGAGGATGAGCTGATGGATTGACGGGCCGAGGTAGAGTTCTGGTCGCGGAGGTTGGAAGCGGAGACCAGGGATCCACCGACCAGACTGGAGCTGCAGGCTGGCAGACCCACGGCAACCACGCCTCTGCGAAGGTGGTTTGAGGAGCTGAGGGGCTGACAGGCAGTGGCGGAAGAAGGGTTGAGAAGTGGTAGATGGGAGGAGGTGGGAGAGGGAGGCTGGGTGGGAGTTCAGGAACCGGCTCAGGATCAGACTCAGGCTCAGGATCAGACTCAGGCTCAGGCTCAGGCTCAGGCTCAGGCTCAGGCTCAGGAACAGACTCAGGCTCAGGGACAGAAGACTCAGGCTCAGGGACAGATTCAGATACAGACTCGGGAACAGATTCAGATACAGGCTCGGGAACAGAAGGCTCAGAAAGGGCGGTGTCGGCGGGACGAGACTCAGGAAGGGCGGTCTCAGCGGGACGAGATTCTGGACGGGCGGTCTCGGTAGGACGAGATTCTGGACGGGCGGTCTCGGCAGGACGAGACTCTGGACGGGCTGAGGGCTCAGGCGCTGAGGCGGCGGCCATCTTGGCTGAGGGTTCAAGCGGTGTGGCGGCGGCCATCTTGGCTGAGGGCTCAAGCTGGGCAGGCATGACGTGAAGCCTTGGATCTGGCGGTGTTCCGGATCAAGGCACGATGCTCTCCAGACACCGGATGACGGTCTCCCTCCAGTCTGTTAGGTCGATTTGATGGTTGAATGTGGCCCCGATCCGGAACAAGGTGCTTAGGTTCATGTCATCAAGGGTGCTGGTGATGGCAAGGCGGCAAAAGTCCTTGACAAATAAAAAGAAGTTTCGCTCTCCTGAGCCATGACTAGTGATGTGACATTTGAACCGAGGCGTCGGAGCTTATGTCGAGAAAAAATGGGCGTGCTAGATGAAGCCGCGATTCGAGGCTTGTGTTGTTAACGTGAAAATCACATGACTAATGACAAACGAGGCCTCGGTTTGTGTGGATACGTCATCGGTTCGGCCTGAGTGTCGCTTCCGGATAAAGGGGGTTCGAAACTCGCGCCACCATCTGGGTGTTGTCAGGAGTAATAGAAGCAGTTGTAGTAGTATCAGAGAGTCCAATGCAAAAATTTTTTTTTAAAAAGTTCCAATGCAAACTTTTACTAACTCTCACACACTCACACACACTCTCACTAACACACACTCACACACACTCACACACACACTCTCACACACGTGAGACATGAACTAATGAGGGTTGCCATGGAAACAAATGAGTGGCGGGAAAGCAGAACAAAGGAAGACATGTGACTAATGAACATACAAACAATACAAACAAACAAACACTGAGACGTGACAGTATCTACACCGTACCTCTTTTATTAATTTGTTAAACAAAGTTTTTGAAATAAAGCTGTTTTTAATTTTCATTGATGACTAATTATTGCAGTGTTCGGACATATTATAGACTGTTAATAATTTTAATTATATGTCTATAATTCATTGTAATCGACCTAAATGTTTTAGACAATTTTCAATGAGGCGGAGTAAGCTTCATGTAATCTTTTATTATCCTCAGCGCGTTGGTTATGCGTGATGCGCTATGAAATTTTTGCTTAGCAGATTAATTATAATAACCTTTCAATTTAATAATAAAAGTAGCCTAGGCCTGCCCTAATAATAATAATAATAATAATAATAATTGAATACATAAATTGGAAATGCTAAATCATCTTGATATTGGTAGCTGATGCTTGTTTTGACAATATCTCTGGATAGGCCCTACATGATATCGTCTATTGGCGCAACCCGGCACGAGGGTTTATCGTGCATATTTCACACGTAGGCCGTGTGAGCATTCAAGTCGCAGCTCGACGTTTGGACCGTATAGTGTGAGCACATAAATCCTGAGCATTGGCTTTACATCGCATGCGATTTGCTCGTTCAGTGTGAGTAGGTAACTTTGCTGAAATCACACAGACATCGCACAGTGTATGCCCGCCTTTAATGCGTTCAAAAACACTGATTCATTCATTAATGATTAATTTAACGTTGAGCGCCAATTTACGAGGCTCAACCGACCAGCAATGTGTCACCAGGGTAAGGCTGAAGCTGATGCTTCACTTCATAGAGACCATGGCATTGATTCAATGCATTGACTAGCACTGACTTCATCCATGGGAAATACTATTCAACGTTGACAGGATGCTACGACAAAGGTTTTGCTTTCCTCTTCGGACATGACAAACATTTTTTTTTTTTCACGAATATATGACTTGACCTGAAGAAGGACTGACTCAGGTAATCGCACATCTTCAGTCAATCTCTCTCTCACTCACTGTCTGTTTAGGCTTGTTTAGTGCAAATCACAATCGTAGACAGAGTCTACGTAAAAAAGAGCAAGTTGGTGGAAAAAAAAATTCTTCACTCTTGTTATCATTAACATATTTAACATTCAATGCACATGCACGAAGTGTAAAACAAGAAGGGATGAAAAAAAAAAAGAAAACACGTGAACATCTGTGTTGTGGTGGTTGCTTGCATTCCTCTGCAGTCGGCTTGTCAGTATCACTGTATTACAATATTGCAGTTATCACAACAGTCCTAGAAACCTCTCCCAGTTCCAAAAGTCAGGAGACAGAACTGTGCTTCAAATTAAGTTTTTTTTTGTGTGTTATTCTTTCGAAAAGAGTTGGAAGGACATGAGTGTGGGTAAATACTGTAATGGCAGAATTTTTATTTTTGGGTAAATTATTCCTTTAACCTTCACAACTTAATGACACACAAAAATACCTCATTTAGGAATGAATATTGGCTAGGTCAGTGCTGGAAGCGTTTACAGCTACAGAATGAACCGCAGAGCAGAGAAAAGCAGAAACCCGGGACATTAAATACCACATCTGTCCTGAACAATAACAATAACAATAACAATAACACAATCCATTTAGCACAACACAAAACTTAGAGTCATTTAGAGCAGGACAAACATGAAGAGAACATTGATATTCCATCCTGGTCTGGCGAGTCCTATGCTTGAAAGCACTTGCAAACAACAAGAAGATCATCAGATGAACTGATGCAATACTGCATAAATGATTTACAAGAAAAGCTTCAGCAAATATAGCCAACGTCACTGAGACCTAGAGCCAGACCTAGCGCAAACCCTCTTTTGGCATTTAAAAAAATACTGTCATGATTTACTGAAGACACACGGTGAAAAATTAGAGATGGAAAGGCGTGGACAGGGTTATTTTTGCGGCTGATCTTATTGCATCTGCATTTGTTGGAGTTTCCCTTTCAGACGCAAAATGTATGGGAGGAGAGTATTTAAATGAATCATGTAAGGTGATTTACATCAATTTACTGCCCAAAAAAAGAATGTCTTAAACCAGACGCTAATTTGTGTTGCTCTTGGTAGATTGCGTTGGTCATTATGGAAATGATCAGGCTGCGTCTGTGTTCTTTAATTTGAGCGTCGTCAGAAGATCATTCGCAGAACTTTCCACTTCCATCTGCATTTTTTTGGGATTGCACTCTCACGCTAATATGCCCTGTTTAGTAAATCAGGTCCCTAGATTTAAGCAGCAAGCTTAAGTAACCGAAAAGCTTAAAGCTAGCTGTGATCATTGTGATTATATATTAAATATCACATCTTTTTAACGCTAGTGTATAGTTTTTGTAATTTCTCTCAATAGTAACAGTTTTCACAAGTAACCGAGGCCTCTGACTGCTAGTCAATTTCGTCTCTATATCCTGCAAGACAAGGAGCCTCTAAAAAGAGACCCTAGGCCCAAACAAGATCTTAATCCTGCCTTAGCGCAGACTTTGCTATAGTTTAGAAAGGCCTCTGGATCTGGACCATACCTAGTGCCTAAAAATGCTGTTTAGCCAGTCATGCCTCATCTGATTAAGAGCCTTATTTTCACGTTACCTTATGTAAACTTCTCTCCAGACCAAGACGATATCAATTAGCTTAAGCTATGTGTATATTACTCTGCATCAGGTCAATAACTAGTTGGCATGTCTGTTCTTTCTTAACAAGGTATATGTGGATAGAGTTTCAAATTAATTAATGTAGAATTCTATGCGTGTATCGTGTGTACTTAGAGCCTGTCAACATTAGAGAGCCACCCTCAGGCTGAATTACTCAAGGACACTAGACCTCTGCCAAACGTGTGTGTGCATGTGTTCAGCGATTACAATATAAAGCTTACAATCTGTTTATCCTAAGACCCAGAATCTGCCCTACCTAAATTTAAACTCAGGAGCCACAACAGTGTTTAGCAAATATTTTACTTTGGAGATGAGATTTGGTCCCCCAGTCCCATGTCTCTATGACCACTTCCTGTCTGCTGGTCAATGGCCCTTGAAATATCAAACTTAAATAATGCATGGACCAATCACAACATTGGCTTTGAGCAGCCTGCGTCACATGACATTTCCACTGTAATAGATCACCTCTGATAAATGGCACGGCACGCTACGAGAAAACCATGAGTGCAGACAGCATTCATATTTCATAGATCCGTGTCTCTTAACATTTGCTTTGTCGTAGGTCTCCGATGCGGCGCACCCACATTACATTTGTAATGCGTGGCAAAATACATAAGCCAAATATAATAAACATTTTCTCTCCTCGGCTAACAGCATGACTGTGGTCTCATTTATCTTGTGAAGCATTATGAATTCAATCACAATTTCCGAAAAATGAAATTGAGAGTGATAACAATGTTAGCTGCGCTCTCATTGTTACACACACACACACACACACACACACACACACACACACACACACACACACACACACACACACACACACACACACAGCATACTGACTCCA
The DNA here is from genome assembly GCA_026230005.1 of Gila orcuttii. Lineage (NCBI taxonomy): Eukaryota > Metazoa > Chordata > Actinopteri > Cypriniformes > Leuciscidae > Gila > Gila orcuttii. Next base: position 12,408,410 of record JAPDVR010000012.1, read on the forward strand.
CAGAATCCCTCAGCCACACGTAAACATGGCAAATGACAAATGTATAATATCATCATTATTCTGCTTGAGCAATGACATTAAAGAGGCCATCTTATGTTTTTTAGAATATGACTTATCATGTAGTGTATAATATTGTAACTAATTTGCATACTTTCTGATTTCCGATCTTCATTGACTGAACAAGAACAATGTCTACTTTGCCTCTTCATTTTCATCGTTTACAGTTTTTTACAATTGCTTACACACTAAAATTAAACTTTTCCCACAATTAGCAAAACCTTACACTCAAGGAGCAAAACACAAGGCTAGATTTACACAACTGTAAGCACATTGTCAGCTTCACACTATTTGCAAAACATTACACACAGTGATTTGCAAAACACTAAACATACTTGAATACATCAGACACAGAAGTGTATCATGATGTCACTTCCTTGCAATTCCAAAGCACTGACAATCTGTTAAACACAGCCATCAGGTGCACAAACACATGATTGCTAAATTGTAGAAACACCAATCAGGTTTGGGCACTCTAAAAAAGCAGCAGGTAGGTTCACCTGCCTTCAACCAAAATAGAAGGAGTCAGAAGAAGAGTGAGGGTGAGAGGAGGAGTACACAGAGGAGGAGAAGGAGGCAGAGGAAGAGGCAGAGGCCGAGCAAGACCTGAAGCAGGAGGAGAACGTGCACAAAGAAGAAGAGGACCAAACTTATCAAATGACATTCGTGCAACACTAGTGGACCATTTTGTGAACCACGAATTGACGCTGAGGGAGGCTGGACTGAGAGTTCAGCCAAATCTTAGCAGATATACAGTGGCAACTGTCATAAGGACTTTTCGACAGAAAAACAGGTAAAAGAATATCTGTCTACAGTTACAGTAATCAGTCGCTTATGGCGCTTTTCCACTGCATGGTACGGTACGGCACGATTCGGTATGGCACGCTTTGGCGATTTTCCACTGCATGGTACGGTACGGCTCGGCTCGGCACGGCTCACTTGTGGCGCTTTTCCACTGCATGGTACAGTACGGTACGGCTTGCTTCGGCTCGCTTAAAATGGTACCACCTCTGTTGAGCTTCCAAGCGTACCGTACCGATACTAAAATGTGACGTGAAAACACTGCAGATCACTGATTGGTCAGACAAACAGAATCGTCACTACCAGCGTCATTGTATTTGCGAGACATCAAACCCGCTAGATTTAAATAGCCAGTAACAGCCACTGCTGTAGCACCGGTTTTAAAACTACTTGCTTGTCACTTGCTTGAAGAAGAAAAACTTCCAAAAAAGAAATGGCTGAATCGTGGTCAGTGGACGAGAAGTGCAGACGTTCCTCTCGTTGTTTGCCGAGGAACGGATAAACTAACGATCAGTCATAATCCCACCCACTTTGAAGCGGCACTATATGGACTATATGCAGTGGAAAAGCAAACCAAGCTAAAGCGAACCGAGCCGTGCCGCGCCGAGTCGTACCACGCAGTGGAAAAGCAAAGCGAGCCGAACCGTGCCGCGCCGAGCCGAACTGTACTGAGCCATACCGAGCCGTACCATGCAGTGGAAAAGTGCCATTATTGTATGCACCATATCAGCACTTGTGATACCCCTTCCTGAGACATTGTACAGTAAGTTACATGTATTAATCCCTACATAGGATTGAGGGTTAGGATTCTCTACAAGGAGGAAGGGGGCCCATATTCACGCAAGAACAAGAGAGAGAGATAATAAACATGGTTTTGGCCAATAATGCTATCAGCAAACATTATCGGTGACCATGCCATTTTCAATAATGTCCATCAAGTCTCTCAGTCAACACTGGCACACATACTGAAAAGACGGAAATCTGAGCAGAATTCAGAGAGGGTCAAACGGCTGCGGCATGAGTATGTGGAGGTTTGTATTGTTCACTTTAGCACTGTGATGTCGCATACTGCACACATGACTTTTTTACATTGACTGTATACTAGACCTATCCTGAACTGCACAATCTCACATCGTCACAGCAGGTAATGAAATGCACCAGATACAGTACACTGTCATCTGGGACAATGTGTCATTCCACCGCTCTGCTTTGGTGCAGAACTGGTTTCAACACCATCCACAGTTGACAGTACAATACCTCCCACCATACTCTCCGTTTCTAAACCCTATCGAAGAGTTTTTCTCTGCATGACGGTGGAAGGTTTACGATCTCCAGCCCCAGGCTCAGGTACCCCTCATTCAGGCCATTGAGGACACCTGTGACCAAGTCGACGCCGCAGCTGTGCAAGGATGGATTCGACATTCAAGACGGTTCTTCTCGCGTTGTCTTGCTAATGAGGATATTGCTTTTGATGTTGATGAAATTCTCTGGCCAGATCCAGCTAGGCAAAGAGATAATGTATAGTATGTTTACTGTAGTATTTTCTGTACAATATTGTCAGTTTTTTTTCAGATTATTTTTTATGGTTGTTGTTATTTACGGTAATTGTAACCTGTACTGGATACAGTATTTTACGTTTGTCTGTTGTTTGCTGAGCTAACAGTGTTATGCACACTACTGTAGTAGCATGACAACTGGGACATGTTTTGTTGTGATTCTCCATGTTGACATGTTGACTGATTTGGGTATACGGAGAGAAATCAATGATATTTTCCTCAGTCTGCAGCATTGGTCTTGTGTAGTGCTTGGTGAACTATTGTATAGTTGCACTTTCTCTGTGTAATTACAGTACTCTAATCACTGAGAATTAGACTTGCTAAAAGTGTTTTAGGCTAGCAACAGCAGTGTGTAACTGGTTCAAAAAGATTGAAGTCATATGAAATGTGTGTGTTTCGTAAGGTAACAAAATATTGTTATTATGAAGTCGTGTATAGTTTTGCCAAAAGTGTTCCATTTTGCTAATTATCTGAAGTGTTGTGCTACTTTGGTGTAGGGTTGTGCTAATTGTGTGTAGTGTTTTGACAAACCGGGCCCTGCTTTCAAAATTGTGCTTAAGCAATTGAAAAAAAAACTGTAATAATGTTCCATTTTACTATTTGTGTTCGGTTCTGGAAGATGTGGAAGATTTTATTTAATTTGATTGAATGTACACTATTGGCATACACATGGAAAATTATACATTCCTATTATTCAAATCAGTTAAATTATTATTAGGCTGCATAAATTAGGTCAGCCACAACCAGGAACACTTCCTATAACACCCGATGTACTCGCTACATCATAAGAAGAATGGCATCTACGCTAATGTTAGTCTTTCTACTTATTCCGAGGTTAACTGTAGTCAGCCGGATCTGGCCCGTATCCAGACCAGAGGGAGGACCTGCGCCTGGAAACGACCTCAACGCATCCCTGAAGTGTAAGCAGAGATTGTGTCAACTAGACTCTCCCCTGTGAAGGCCTCATCGACACGACAACCATTAGCACTGATCCTCAACAAACTCGTCTCCATACCGGCGTGATGATTCCGGTCTTCAACCAAATGAACTGGATAATATTCTGATTGTTAAAATCCAATCTGACTTCTGACACTGTTGCCTTTTTCACCTTTTTTCACGTTTGTTGTCATTGGCTTTTGGCTTGCTTAGTTGGGGACATTAAATTTAACATTTAATTTAATATTCAACAATATTATTGATCTGCCTGCATTGACACCATTATATGAGAACTGAACTGTGCTGGACGATGACATCATGGTTTTCTCCAGAGCGGCTATATATAGTAACATGAAACTATATTAACATAATGTGAAAATAAGGCTCTCAATCAGATGAGGCATGACTGGCTAAACAGCATTTTTAGGCACTAGGTATAGTCCAGATGCAGAGGCCTTTCTAAACTATTGCAAAGTCTGGGCTATATATACATATATATATATATATATATATATATTAGCCTGGCTAACGCCAGACCCAATTCTCGTTGAGACTTGGGTCTGGGAACCACATGTACATTTTCTCGTATTTGAGGCGTGGTTTACGAATGCCCGGCGCCGTTTATTGGGTGCTAAGAATGTCTATCAAATGCGCCTGTACGTAGCTCATAGCCAATCGTTTCAATTATACCAGATGACGTCTGTAGAGCGACAGAAATTTGACGAGGAAGAAGACGAAATAAACTTGCGTTCTAAATTACTTAGAACATTCTCTAAGGCTGCATCGAAAGGTAGCTTCGCTTCTGCTACCATGTTGAATCCATAGAAATAAACAAACTGCTTTGGTGTGTCGCATAGATGTCGTCATCGTCTTGCTGCTCCCCCGTTCTGTGATTGGTTCCCTAAATGAGGCGAAAATCTGGACCATGGTATCCATACTGCCTTTCAGCGTGAATAAAATCGCGCTGCGGGAAGGCAGCATGGGGAAACCCAGACTATATATATATATATATATATATATATATATATATATATATATATATATATATATATATATATATATATAAATTAACTAAATGAATAACTTTTTTCAACAAAAATTAAACATCACTGAACTTACTTAAGCTGGACTGTGATGCTATTTTCTTCTGGAAATAAACTTTGTTGCATTACTATTCTGTTATCAAACAATCTGTATTGTAAAAAGCGCTATACAAATAAAGGTGACTTGACTCGACTATTAAATAAAAAAAAAAAAAAAAAAAAAATATATATATATATATATAGCCTATATATATATATATATATATATATATATAATTTTATAAAGTATTAAATTGTTATAATACTAGATAATCATTTTAACTCTAGTGTTTTGATATGACAACATGTAAAGTTAATATATTTTAAATGTACTAAATTGCAACTTCATCGTTAGAACTGTGTCTAATAATGTCCCAGACACATTACAGTTCATGCTGACTCATTTAGTTGCTTTATTCTGAGGAGAGAGAGAGAGAGTCAGCAGCCAGATGGACAGATAGGGGGAAGAGACGGAAAGAAACTGGATACATCATCAAAGATTGAGAGAGAGACGCATGCAGGGAAGGGGAATAATGGAGTGGAGCATCAAAAGGAAGAAAAGAGGGACTTCCTGGAGAGTTTATGAATCTTGGAAGCTTAACAAGCCACCTATGAAAACATTGATGATGGTGTGTGTGTGTGTGTGTGTGTGTACGTGTGCGCGTGCGTGCGTGTGTGTGTGCGCGTGTCAGGGTAATTCATTTTTCCCCCATATGACTCTAATGCGGCCCCTGCATGAGGCAGAGGTCAAAGGTCAGGATCCTTCATTCAATTCATATGTGATTCAGCTTACTGCGCAACACTGCATTCATACTTAGGAATTCATTCCTCAATGAAGAGTACGTTAATAACCCGAGCAAATGTGCATTCTGAAAGAAATAGTCTATTCGTAACATTAACATTCTTTGAAACTTTAAAACACAGTGAAAGTCTGGAATGAGGACAGAAGCTGTAAAGCTCCAGTAAAGTCAGGACATATGCTCAACATGTGCTCTAGATCACGAGTCTTCTGAAGACATTTGAAGAACAGCAGAAAGTCATGCATGTTTGGAATGACATGAGGGTAAGCAAATGATGACAGAATGATCATTTTTAAAGAGTTGGTAAAACACGATTTCACTTTTCTAACTTTAGCTAGTGTGTAATGTTGCTGTTTGAGCATAAACAACATCTGCAAAGTTACAACGCTCAAAGTTCAAAGCAAAGAGAGATATTTGCTTTTAAAGAAATCAATTTCTAAGGACTACTGCAAACGGCCTGTAGGGACTACACGACATTCCTCCAGGGTTGCTGACATCACTAACCCCAATATTTACATAAACCCCTCCTCCGAGAATACTAAATAAGGGGGGCGAGGCCATTTTATATTGCTTTGGAGAAGAGTTGTTGTGGTTAATGGCGCTTTTCCACTGCACGGTTCGGTACGGTTCGGTTCGGTACGGCACGCTTTGGCACCTTTCCACTGCATGGTACGGTACGGTTCGGTTCGGTACGGCACGCTTTGGCACCTTTCCACTGCATGGTACGGTACGGTTCGGTTCGGTACGGCTCACTTGTGGCGCTTTTCCACTGCATGGTACGGTACGGTACGGCTCGCTTCGGCTCGCTTTAAATGGTACCACCTCTGTTGAGGTTCCAAGCGTACCGTACCGATACTAAAATGTGACGTGGAAGCACTGTAGATCACTGATTGGTCAGACAGACAGAATCGTCACTAGCGTCATTGTATTTGCGAGACATCAAACTCGCTAGATTTAAATAGCCAGTAAACAGCCACCGCTGTAGCACCTGTTTTAAAACTACTTGCTTGACTTGCTTGAAGAAAAAAAACTTCCAAAAAAGAAATGGCTGAATCGTGGTCAGTGGACGAGAATCGCAGACGTTCCTCTTGTTGGTTGTCGAGGAGCGGATAAACTATAACGATCATCAGTCATAATCCCACCCACTTTGAAGCGGTACTAACTGCAGTGGAAAAGCAACCGAGCTAAAGCGAACCGTGCCGAGCCGTGCCGCGCCGAGTCGTACCACGCAGTGGAAAAGCGAAGCGAGCCGAACCGTTCCGCGCCAAAGCGTGCCGTACAGAACCGAACCGTACCGTACCATGCAGTGGAAAAGCGCCAATAGTAGGCTGGAGTGTTGTTGCCGCAATGCCGTCGATGCGCTGTTATTTTTATGGAAGTAAAATAATGTCAAATGTTTTTTAAATAAAAAGCATAAAAATTCATGTTGAATTATTAAAAATTCAATAATCCATATTCACCATTCATATTTCATTTCCAAAATATTCAAACTTTTTAAAAATACAACCAATAATATTCAACAGGCAATTTTCGGTCCATTTTATTTCGCTTTGCAAATTCGCTTCCACAAATTCAGTGGTTCAAATTCGACAGTAAATTCAACTTTGACGTCCAGGAACTGCAGGAAAAGCAGTAGATTGCCGAGCATACTCTCCATCTGCTGTTAGTCGACCTCACCAGCAGATGATGCAAAAGCGCTTGTTGTTGACGAAGACATTCATTCATAAAATGGAAATAATTATCTGTGACAGTATATGCGGAAAAGATGATAAACACACAAAAGCTGTGTTTATGTTTCATTCAATAACTTCATTGTTACTTTCCCTGTGTATTCTACATGTCATCAGCTTTCTCTACCATGAACAGGATTATAATCGGTTTCCCTCAATACCTCATACTCAAGGATTCCCTTTCCGTTGGGACAAAACGCTTAACACATACAGTGATATGAAAGACCAATCTTGCACCTTATTGGGGATGTAGGCTGTAGGCTACTATATAGGCTACAGGCAAGAAGATGGACTCAGATTATAAACTTTACGCGCAAAGTTTCATGCTGAGCGTTTCGTGATATACTGGCATAAAATCAACACTTGATCAATTAATACTAACACTTTCTATTCTATTCTATTCTCTCTCTCTCTCTCTCTCTCTCTCTATATATATATATATATATATATATATGTCCTAAAATGTCTACGTGTATTGCATTAGCTTAAACTGGGATCATAGCACTTGCATATTGTTGTCCTCCTATTGTTAGTTTAACTGTAAATCGCTTTGGATAAAAGCGTCTGCTAAATGACTAAATGTAAAATTGGCTTTGTTGTGTCTTTACCCCAACATAGTATATTAGAATAAAGGATTCAACTCGGAGGTAAAATGAACGTGCCTTTACTTAGCTTCATCGGTAAACAATGACACAGTATCAATGCATCAGCAGATAACCTATAGGTAAACTCAGTAGCTAGGGGACTGGTTCCGCTGAAGTAAATAGATCCACTTTATATACTACACTCCTCCCTTTTAGATTAATGCTACATAACTAAGTAACATACAACATTGCCAATGCATTAAACACAATTTGTTATTCAGTTGACAAATATTGAAACCCTTTTTTTTTTTTTTTTTTTTTTCAGTCCATAAGTCTCATAAGTGACTCATAAATCCAATCTTTTCGGTGGTGCCCTGAGTCGTTCAGGGTTACGCCTGGGCACTTGGGGAGTGCTCACTGCAGGGGGCACTTCCTCTGTAACTGTGGGTGTCACTGTACTGTGATCAGAGTTGGTTCCAGGATCAGGTGGACGTCCTGGTTGCTCCGGTGTCTTTGGTTGAGCATTCAACAGCTGAATCCACATGACGTCTCCAGGTCTGCTCGCCAGTGTCCACCTCGTACATCAGAGGGCCGCTCCTAGTGACAATCTTCCCAGGCGTCCACTTGTCCCCTCGGTAGTCACGTGCCAGTACCTGCTGTCCCACATCGAAGCTCCTTGGTTGTTCACTTGAAAAGCCACTGAACTGTTTGTTCTGCACTTCTCTCCTCAGGTTTGGTTTCAGAAGGTCAATGCGAGATCTCAGCTGTCTGTTCATGAACAGCATTGCAGGTGTCTGATTAGTTGTTGCATGAACAGAATTGCGGTACACCAGGAGGAAATTGTCAATTTTGTGTTGAAGTGAGATGTCTTCTTTTGTCATTGCTTTTATGGACTTTTTGAATGTTTGTACGAACCGTTCTGCTAATCCGTTTGTTGCTGGATGGTGAGGTGCTGACTTGAAATGCTTGATACCATTCTTTTTCATGAAATCTTGAAACTCTTCAGAAGTATACTGTGGACCATTGTCACTCACAATTTGCTCAGGCAGGCCATTCCTGGCGAAGATGGTTCTCAGAACAGAAACAGTCTTTTCTGATGTTGTTGATTTCATTGGGACTACTTCTGGCCATTTTGAGTGAGCGTCCACAGCTATGAGAAACATAGAGTTCATGAAAGGGCCAGCAAAATCAATGTGCACTCTCTGCCAGGGTGCAGACGGCCATTCCCATGGATGTAGGGGAGCCTGTGACGGTGCGTTTTGAATGCTCTGGCATCCTGGGCAGGTTTTGGTGATGTCCTCGATTTGTTTATCTATCCCTGGCCACCATACGTAACTACGGGCCAGACTTTTCATCTTCACCGTGCCCACGTGACCCTCATGTAGACTGTCCAACACTCTGGTGCGAAGCCTGGAGGGCACTACCACACGTGATCCACACATCAGGGTTCCCTGGCAGACTGACAGCTGATCACGTCTTGCTGAAAACTCAGGGAAACATGGATTCCCATGGGCAGGCCAACCTTGTACTGTGATGTCATACACCTTGGAAAGTGTTGGGTCATTCCGTGTTTCTTTTCGTATCATGGCATTTGTAACTGGCAACTGGTCTACCAGTGTTGTGTGGAACATTTCGGGTCACTCTTTGATGGAATTTCTTTCACAGATGTTGACAGTGGGAGGCGTGACGAACCATCAGCATTACAGTGTTGTTTAGTACCCTTGAACTCAATGTCATATTAGTGTGCTCCTAAGAACAGGGCCCATCGCTGCAGTCGCGCGGCTGACATCACTGGGACTCCTTTTCGTGGATTGAATATTGATACTAGGGGCTGATGATCAGTTACTAAGGTAAACCTTCGGCCATAAAGGTAATGGTGGAACTTTTTGATACCCCATACTAGGCTAAGGGCCTCCCTGTCTATCTGTGCATAATTGCGTTCGGCACTTGAAAGGGACCTTGAAGCGAATGCGATTGGGCGTTCCAGTCCATTATCCATTGTGTGCGATAGGACTGCACCAATGCCGTACGGGGACGCGTCACATGCTAGACGGATGGGTCTGAATGGATCATAGTGGGTCAGTAGCTCGTCAGATGTTATTAGTCTTTTTGTTTCTGCGAATGCCTTTTCACATTTTCTTGACCAATGCCATTCCACTCCTGTCTGTAGTAGTGCATTTAGTGGATACAGCACTGAGGCAAGGTTTGGTAGAAACTTGTGGTAATAGTTGACAAGACCCAAGTACGATCTGAGTTGTGACACATTTTCAGGTTTAGGTGCTTTCAACACTGCCTCAATCTTCTCTTGTGACTTATGCAAGCCGTGCTTGTCAATGACATGCCCGCAGTATGAGATTTCACTTTTGAAAAACTCACATTTCTCACTCTTTGCCCGTAGGCCATACTCATTTAGCCTGGTGAGTACTTTGCTCAGGTTTTGGAAGTGATCATCATCATCTTTTCCTGTTATGATAATATCGTCCAGGTAGCATTGTGTTCCAGGGATGTCCTGGAGCACCTGGTCCATGGCTCTTTGCCAAATGGCTGGGGCGGACGCAACACCAAACACAAGTCGGTTGTATTGGTAAAGTCCCTTATGCGTGTTGATGGTTAGGAACTTTTTGCTTGACTCCTCCACTTCCATCTGGAGATAGGCCTGTGACAAGTCGATCTTTGAAAACTTCTCCCCACCAGCCAATGCTGAGAAGATGTCTTCGATTCGTGGAAGGGGGTACTGCACCGTGCGCAGCACCGGGTTGATGCTCACTTTGAAGTCCCCACATATGCGCACTTCACTTTTCCCTTTCTTCATCACGGGAACAATGGGCGTAGCCCAGTCACTCCAGTCAACTTTTGAGAGAATGCCGGATGCCTCCAAGTTCTGCAGTTCGGCGTCTACCTTGGGACGTAGTGCATACGGCACCGGGCGCGCCTTGTGGAATCTCGGGTTGGCATCTTTGTCAAGTTCAATTTTTGCTTTCAGGTGTTTAAGTTTACCAATGCCTTTCTCAAACACGTGTGCATTAGCCTCCAACAACTGTGGCAGTCTCTGGTCAAGCCTGCAGGTGGAGCTCTTGAGGCCTGTTGAGATATTCAGGGCTTTTATTGCATGCCAGTCAAGCTGAATTTTCCTCAGCCATTCACGCCCCAGTAGTGCTGGGCCTGTGGTTTTCAGGACATAGAGCTCTAACTTGTGTGTTTGGTCAGCAAAGACCACGTCCACGTTAAGCTTCCCTTTTGGTGACACTTTTTCCCTTTATACGTTTTTAACATCACTGACGTTTTTTTCAGTGATAAGTGGGAGAACAGCCTGTCATAGTCGGTCTCAGAGATCACTGATAAAGCTGAACCTGTGTCCAGTTCCATTTTGAGTTTCACTCCAGACACTGTTGTTGTGACCCATATTATTTTTCTGTCTTCTTCAGTTATGCTATGCAGCTCTAAGCATGACAGGTCATCTTCCTCACTGCTGTTTGTGTTGTCTGAATGTTCTGTTACTTTGTGCATTTCATTTGCTTTGGTCTTTGATTTGGGTTTAAAACCTTTGTTCTTTCCAGATTTTTCCTTTTGGGCATTGGTTTGGTCTGATTTGCATGCTCTTTCTATGTGGCCTTGTTTGTGGCATTTCCTACATGTCTTTTCTTTGAACCAGCAGTCGTTTGCACTGTGAGATGATTTACCACACCTGTAGCATTTTTGCTTTTTGCCATTCGAGGACATTTGATGCACTTCGTCTTCTAAGCTTTTCTTCTGTAGCTCTGATGCACCCTTAGCTGCTGTTTCCATTGAGATAGCTAGTTCGAGTGCTTTCTTCAAATCTAGCTCTTTTTCGGACAGTAGCCTTTTCTGTGTGCTTGTACAGTGAATGCCACATACTAAACGATCTCTCAAGGCATCGCCAAGTCCTTCTTTAAAGTCACAATGCTGCGAGAGTCTGCGCAGTTCGGCCATATACTCGGATATGCTTTCATCCTTTGTTTGATTCCTCTTATGGAATCGGAATCTTTCCGCTATCACTAGTGGTGCGGGATTTAAGTGCTTCTGTAACGTGTCAACAATGTCTTTATATGACTTGCTCGACGGTTTAGCAGGGCTCAGGAGATTACGCAGCAGACTGTAAGTTTTAGCTCCCATTAGACTGAGGAGGACGGAACTTTTTTTTGCATCCTCGATATCATTGGCAGCGCAGTATAACTCCACTCGCTCTATGTATGATTCCCAGTCTTCACTTGAACTATCAAACTCCTCTACTTTTCCAACGTAAGCCATTTCGGACATGAAATCCAGATCTTATCCGTTTATCCTTTCACTGTGTGCTATGCACTGTTACTCACGGATCCTTTGCTAGGTTTCGTTTCCTCTCCTTTCTCCTTCCCTCCGGTTTAACTTTTTATTTCGTGCAGTTGTTTAGGGTCCGGTTTACTCGTCGCCAATTGTTGTGTCTTTACCCCAACATAGTATAGGATTCAACTCGGAGGTAAAATGAACGTGCCTTTACTTAGCTTCATCGGTAAACAATGACACAGTATCAATGCATCAGCGGATAACCTATAGGTAAACTCAGTAGCTAGGGGAGTGGTTCCGCTGAAGTAAATAGATCCACTTTATATACTACAGGCTTGACATTGGACATTCGCACATTTAGGGACCGTCTCTAAAGTTGCATACAACATTGGCATGTACGTTTCTAACTTCAATAGCTAACTTATTTTTTTAACAAAATTTATTTGAATAAATATCAAAAATCCAAAGGGTGCGCATTATGCCTGACACTACATGAACACTTTACAGTTGGTTTTATGACTGTAAGTCGTTCTATTCAAATGCTATTGAAGTTAGAAATGTGTAGCCTATACCAAAGTCGTATATACACTTTAGAGACGGTCCCTAAATGTGCGAATGTCCAACATCAAGCCATCTTTATGCCAGTCTATCACTGGGAAACGCTCAGCTGTGCGTGTTATTCTGAGTCCATCTGCTTGCCTGTGAGTTTGGACTTTTACATCAATAGTCCATTAAGCTACGTTAAGCGTTGTATATGTCCAGCAGGGGAATCCTGAAGTATTGAGGGAAACCCTAATAGCCTGCATGCAGCACATCGCCACAATATAAAGTTAAGGCAACTAAACAACCAAGAGAAATATATGTCAACCTCAAAAATGTAACATTGGATCTGTATATCCGCATCAGGGAATAACATTATGATCTCATTCACGGTAGAGAAATATGCATGTAGGCTACACAGGAAAAGTAACCGTGAAGGCACCGAATTTAACAAAAACAGCCGTCATAATAATCACAAATAAACTTACATTGCTGTAAATGAGTTTTATGAATGAATGACTTGCTCTAATTTTTCTGGTCTTCGTCAACAACACGTGCTTTTGCATCATCTGCTGGTGAGGTCGACTAACAGCAGATGGAGAGTATGCTCGGCAATCTTCTGCTTTTCCTGCAGTTCCTGGACGTCAATGTTGAATTTACTGTCAAATTTGAACCACTGAATTTGTGGAAGCGAATTTGCAAAGCAAAATAAAATGGACCGAAAATTGCCTGTTGAATATTATAGGTTGTATTTTTAAACAGTTAGAATATTTTGGAAATGAAATATGAATGGTGAATATGGATTATTGAATTTTTAATAATGAAAATGTGTTTGAATTGTTTTTAATTGAAATATTCACAGCTTAAATATTCAACCATGTTGAATTTCAGCCCATAAAAATGCAAGCCCTAAAAATACAATGCATTAAAATGCAATCATGGTTAATGTAATGCCTATTTTTTTTCAAGTAGTGCAATTCAACAGGCTTTTTATTTCAAAAACATTTGACATTATTTTACTTCCATATATTTTCATCCGGATTGCAGGTCGACTTTGTTCAGCCTTCCTAGGGTCGGGGGAGTTAGGGATCAATGGTTAAAATTTATTTTTAACTCAGTCCCTCATAATTATTACCCAAATCTCGCTCTCTGTGCTGCACATTTTCCGGAGGAAAGCTTCCACAATCTTCGCGAGTTCAATGCAGGATTCACACAACGGCTTGTCCTGAAAGATGGAGCAGTTCCAACTTTAAGAACAGAAGCTGTTGTTTACGGGCCACAACCTGTAAGTATGATTTATTTTTCATCTATGTGTTTTCCTGTAATAGTTCGTATTGTTAATTGTACGTTGTAGCAAGGAAGTAAACAAATGACAACGCTGTTTGGCTCTGCAAACCAGCTTGTTAAATGCTCATTCAAACTTAACGTTATCCGACAAACACCTAATGTTACAAACTTTTTAAATCTCAACAGCGAACTTGGAATTAGTGTAAATTATTCTTTGATTACACCTTTTATGTATTGTTTATCTACATGCTTGTTTATCTACAGGCATGCTAAACATGGTTCTGTGTTTGATTTGGCTACTGTAGTAAAGCCAATGTTTAGTGTTCGTTTTGGGTAAATAGTTCTGGCGACAGATATTTGGCTACAATCGTTCTAAAAATACAAAAGTAACGGTGGCATATACAGTCAGTAACGATCACTATAGATCCGCAGTCTTTACTCAAAAAAATCCCTTTAAGGACTGTAGTATAATTTGTTAGAACGCTTACATGGAATTCTTGTTTATGAAGCTTATTTTTTGTAATACAATAATAATTAGTACAATTAAATAACAGCGTATCTAAAAAGTAATGAGACAACAACAACAAAAAACAAACCTTTCTGAAACGTCGTTTAACAGCCGTTCTTGAACAGGTTCTGCTCGATCATCTTCACTAACATTCTCTGGGTCCGATTGGTTTTATTGACGCCATTATTAATAATACACCAAAGCACAAACTACCGGTAAATGTAAGGGGCGTGACGTTTCCGAAAAATGTGCACTAGGCGGTTAGCGAATCACAACACACTGGGCCAGCTAGCCAATCTGAGCCCATTGCGTATTATTGAGGGACTGGCTTCATAGAACCCGGAAACCATCAGACCGTTTTTACAAGGAGGGACACAGCAGTGTAGGATAAAGGTAAAATATATGAAAAATAATGCAATTTTTTTAAAAACGAAGCATGAACACATGTTACAGTGCACCCCACAAACACAATCAAGCCTTCGAAAAAATGTGTTTTACCACCCCTTTAAACAGTTTTTATTGTCGGTCATAGAATATGTTTTCTATTCTCTTGTTCTGTAGAAAAGCATAAATGTTCTGGTACCCAGGAACCAAACAATGATCTTAACAAGCTTATAATGATGCATCACGTAAAATGGATCTTGAGAAGAAGAAAGTCATTACAGAACATATTGTGCAAAAAGTGGGGGTACTACAGTTTGTCCCTGGAGCAGAACCCTGAGAAGGACTCCTCATTTACCCATAAACGCTTCACTGTAGCTTAACCCTATAAAACATACGGTATTATATTTGATGTGAATATTTCTAAGGCATCTAAATGATGAACACGATCAAGACTTTGTCTCACTCGATCTCCTCCAGTTCTTCTGTCTCTGATTGATACTGAGATTGATCTGATTTGACTGTTTTATCCAGTAAAAGTCTTTCAGTGTAACTGTACAAACGTCCTCCTTCAGCTCGAGCTTCACGTGTCTTTCTGTGTCAAATCTGACCTGATTTATCAAGGAAACGCAAGAATAACTTTGATATTGTTAGTAATATTTCACCTGGACTGAAGCAACTGAGGTTTACTTGATTATCCAGACATTATTTTTTTTAGAAATTTCACAGGCTTTTGAGGAAGGTTTATTTGTTCTGTCAATCTTCATTGTATTGCACTGCATTATATGTTTTAAAACTACAGAGTTTTGATCATAAAACTAAGCATTTACATATCATCTTACTAAGACATTATTGGCACATATTGATATTTATATGCATTTTATGCAAGTATCTGCTATACTGTTATAAAAATCTTATTGATTTACATTACAACCACCAGAATTTCATCTTTTTTGTCCATATAAATATCAGCATCTGCAGCAAATTGCATAGAGTGTTGCTCTGTTTGGGCCACTGACATTAAAACATTATATTTTTCTATTATCTGTTCTATTCTATTTCTAACTATTATCAGGCTTTATAGGGTTAAGGGCACATTTGACTAAGGTACTAATATGCACCGTTTAGGGGTAAATAATGTACAGAGGTGATCTTTTAAAGGTTCTGCTCCAGTGACAAGCTGTGCAAGTATTTGCGCACAATTTGTTTTCTGTCAGAGAGCATTGGGTACTTCAGAGAACAAATGAAACTCTACATTTGTAGTGTGTAAAATATGGAGCAGCTCACCTCATCCCCATCAACCACATGCTGCCTCCAACAGAAGAGTGTTGAGAATATCAAACCACATTAATCTCCCCTGCTCTGTCATCATACTCAAAGCATTCTCTGCTCAAACATAAATAATCCCAGAGGCCATTCGTGTTGCAGGCAAATTAACGTCAAGCAATCGGTAAAACATTGAAAACAATCCATCAGAGCGTACTTTTGCATCTGTTCATCAGCGGTGACCAGGATAAAGTCAGACCCGATCGGTCTGGGCCATTCATTGGTGGCGTTGTGGAATTACCTATTGATTTTCCTCCTCAAGCATTCTGAAAGCTTTCTCTTTTTTCTGACAGAGGTATTACAGAGACAAAGCCTGAACTTGCATAATAGCCACAAAGATGCCTTTCTCTCTCTCTCTCTCTCTCTCTCTCTCTCTCTCTCTCTCAATCCATCCACATTATCGTTCAGAATATCTGGGGTCACTAAGAAATTAATACTTTTTAATTCAGCAAGGACGAATTCAATTCTTAAAGTGACAGTAAAGACATTTATAATATTACAAAATATTATATTTCAAATAAATGCTGATCTTTTGAACTTTCTATTTATCAAAGAATCCTGAAAAATAAAATGTATCAAAGTTTCCACAAAAATATTAACTGTTTTCAACATTGATTGTTTCTTGAGCATCAAATCATCATATTATAATGATTTCTGAAGGATCATGTGACACTGAAGACTGGAGTAATGATGCTGAAAATTCATCTTTGATCACAGGAATGCATTACACTTTACTATATTCACATAGAAAACAGCTATTTTACATTGTAATAATATGTCAAATTTTTTACTGTATTTTTGGTTAAATGAATGCAGCCTTGGTAAGCAGAAGAGGCTTCTTTCAGAAACATAAACCAATATTCATGACTGTAAACTTGTGACTGGTAGTGTATTGATCTAGGAACACTATCAGACAGTTTTCTGCAGGAATTATTGACCTTCTCTCTTCTCTTTTCAGCATCACCTCCATTTCCAAACACTCTTTCTGTGTCATCAGTGAGCAGGCCCGCATTAAGAACACAAAGGGCCCTGGGGCTATACCCAACCCAGGGGCCCCCTTCATAGTAGCCTATATTAGTTGAAAAGTTATATCATTAACACAGAGATACAATGTATTGTGTCTTTATATAGAATGTGAAAATATTCCAGGCTACAACACATTAAAAGCATACATACATTAACACCAAATATGAGGTCAAAGCAAACAGGTTTCTAGAAACAGCAACAACTTTTGCACATATGACCGCCTTGAGGAGTTTATTTTAATTAGGCTTATCATTAGAATGTCTTCTTTCTGACCCTAGAAGAGGAGATTCATCAGGGCTGGACTGGGGCTCAAATTCAGCCCATCCAGCCCAAACGTTTCCCCTTTTATGTTTTGCTAAGTCCTTTAAATTGGAATAAACAAATAAACTAATGAATAAATAAAGGACAGAAAAAAAAATTATAAATATTTTTGAATATACTGCAAATTGATTTATATTGCAAGGCTCTTAATTATTGAATTAATATTTTAAAGTTAAAGTTTATTAGAACTGAACATACTGTATCTACACAGAAGAAAACGTCATAGCTTTTTCCTTAATTCATCCAGGCTATAAAGCTCTTAAATTCTCCTTTGTTGCCCTAATAAAAAGTTACAGTAGTTATTGCTTGGAATCCAGAGTTTAACTGTAAGATCAAGACACAGGTAAAAAAGAAAAGCTCCTCATTACCATGGTTTTATGGTTTTAATATAACAACAACAACAATAATAATAATATTGCTAATAATAGTGGTATTTGTAATGAAAAACATCTTAAACACTATAAAACAACCTGACTTTTTTGTTCTTATATTACCCAATATTTAATGTAAGGCTAATAATAGTAATATTAACAATAAATACCATAATGTCATATTTCTACAGCTTTAGTAATTGCATGGTATTTTTTATAGTGGTGGCTCTCTGTGTATAGAGTGTTGCAGGTATGACGTAAATCTTTAGGCCAAAACGCGGAAACTAGTTAGTATTTTAGCACTTCCGGTTCCATTGTCCCGAAGTCAGTGGGTTTTTTTAATTGGCTTTTGGTTAAATGGCTGAAATAAGGCCTGTGGTTAACAAAAGCTCAAGATACTTTCACGTTTTATTCTACGACATAAAATAACTTTTTTTAAGCTGTTATGTGTCTTGAAAAAGGTGGTGGCTAAATGGGACTACAGAGACTGTCGGGGACATTAAATATCATCACGCTGAACAGATAAACTCAGTCCACTTTTACAGCCTCATTATGCTTATAATTGTGCTCTTATAAACTATTCTAACTCAAACTTTCAGGGAAAATGTTTTTAGATAAAAACTGAAAGATTTGCTGGAAGCTTAGTGATGGTAATGTTGAATTTGTGGGACCGTGGTGAAGTTCGTTTATAGCCTACCTTTAGCTTTTTACTTCTGGCGACTGCATTTAGGCTTCAAAATTCATAAAAGTTTTGTTCATTTGTGGAAATTATCTTGATGGACAAAGATGGGGTATTGGCGATCGACCCACTGGAAAAACTTTAGGTGCTCTCAATGGCCAGTCAATCTACTGCACAGCCAATCATGGGCCCCCTTCTATAGCTCGGGCCCTGGGGCTTCAGCCCCGCCTAGCCCTATTGTTAATGCGGCCCTGTCAGTGAGAGAATCCAGAGAATACTGACTCTGTTCCTTTGCTAAAATTACTCCCAACATCCACTTTAAGCTGACACACACACACACACCTGTTGATGGCACAACAAATGTGAATGTGCACATGAGTCAACTTACACACACAGAGCTGAGAGAAAGATGAAAGATGCTTCACGCAAGCCTTTTCTGTTAATCGCCTCTGCTTTGTTAAATGCTAAACAAATATCATTCACACAAGCATCTCTGGAAGATTCAGGCATTGAAGAAATGAAACAAAAAAGCATTTAAAGCAGCGTGATATTAAAGGCCACTGCATGGGCCCTGCATTGATGCTCACAAATTGATTTTCCTCAAGGGTTCTGCAGTGAAGAAAGCTTTGAGTGCTTGTTTTAGAAAGCTGAAGGCAAATCACTGCTCATGTGTCAGGCTGTTAAAGACGTCATCTACAAACAATTATCAATTTGAAATAAGATATTAGTAAATCTTTATGCTGAAATTGCGCTAATAATAGCATAATAGTTTAATAACAATAGTTTGACTAACTTAAAATCCGCCAATTAGCTTATTTTATATTCTAGCTTGTCATTGTTTTAATAAATTATTTAATAAAAAATTTATAAATTGTCATAAATTACTATGTCAGCATGTCACTCTCAATAATCTTATGCTTTGTGACTGATCAAAATTGTCACTGCGAGTTTTTTGTATAACAGAGTGGAACTTTTAAGCAAATTTATGAAAAGATTAAATGTACTAATGAAATACTACTTAAGACTGAAGAGAATATACTTTATAAGGGGAAACTGTCACAGCATAACAGGGTTTAATAGAAAGCACAGAGCAAACCAAATAATAATTCATTATTATGTCATGATGATTTAACGGGGTTTAAACAAGCAACAAATACTGTCCACTTAATATCAAACAGAGTCTATTCGATGCAATATCTTATCAGTAGCAAATTTTGGGCACACCGAAAACAAATAGCATCGTTTGATTTCTGCCAGTGGACCGGATTACAGAGCCATTTATTTCAGTATGAAACAAAAATCAGGCGCGTAAATCGCCACATGAACATCTCCTGCTGGCTGCGCGCGCGCGCACACACACACACACACACTCGAGATCCGTAGATCCACTCACCTCTCTGCTGAGCTCCACAACTCCGCCACAGCAGCCCGACGAGCACGAGAAAACCAGGTGCGTTCATGTCCCAATATGCCTGTTGTTCATGAGCGCTTGGTCGAACACCAGGAGCCGTCCAGGATCCTTCAGTAACTCCTCCAGTGACTTTGGGAAGTTTGGGACGCTGGTCTGGCTGAGCCCTCCTATCCCGGGCGCTTTGAGGAGGGGGCGTCCCGTCCCGAGCTCACATTCCTCTGCGTTTCCTCTCCAGGAAAACTTCTACAGCATCATCTCCCTATCTGCAGAAATAATCTCTAAAATCAACATAATGGATAAATATTGAAATATTCGCAACTCGGTATACTTTTTAATCGATTAAGTAGCTATTTTTTTTATTTAATTCAACAAATTACATTTGTTCCCAGTTTTGGATAAATTGGTATCCCTGTTACCCAGTCTGGCATAGTTTTTATTATGTGTAACTCTGGCATAGTTTTATACTGTAGCTGACAAAGCGTATTTAGCTGTTAATTTCAAAAACAGCAACACACCACATTTTTACAGTATGATGCTGGCAACCACAGCTGCCAGTTGTTTACCTTTTTTTTTTTTTTACAGGATCATTTTTTACAGTGTAGGGTAACACAGCTGTAAAAACCTCATATAAAATTTGTTGGGGAAAAAAGTTTGATATTTTATGTTGCATTTCCCACTCTTCTTTGCATTATTTTTTTTTGTTGCAAAATAGTTTTAATGATTAAATGTAAACAAAAAAAAAATCTAAATTTAAAAAAAAAATCATTAAATACTATTATAAATAACAACGACCTAAAATAACATACCATGGATCACTTTTATGATAATTGCATAACATTTATGCAGCTTATTGAAGCTGAAAAGGTCCTTGTTATTGTATTGTAAAGAGTGACCAAAACATATTATTTTTTGTTCCACAGAAGAAAGAAAGTCATACAGGTTTAGAACGATATAATAATGCGTTTAACTAATGAACTAATTTTCAACAACAGGGACGAGAAAACAGAAAACTAAATCCAATAAGTGCATAATGTATTCATGCTGTGATGCATGCTGGGAGGGGAGCTCACAAACCCTTCACAAATCAGCACGATTCTTCCATATGAGCTTGTTTGTTCAGACTCTGTTAGGCTAGCTGGGACAGTGTTTGGAGGAATAGCATGTAACTCACAGTATCTGCACAGATCATTCCCCGTGCAGTAGAAGAATGAGAGCTGAGCTCTGAGTTCAGGAGTTTCTGGACTTCCTCTGCTCCCTCTAGTGTTGGACTCACAGATTTGGTCTCCTCTGTATATTCACCAAAAGCAGACAGTCCTCATTTGGACAAAACGGAAAGCATGACCTTTTCTAAACAAACATCTACAGGCAAACACACACTGTCAGTGATTATAATGTTTCAGTTCATCGGCCTGTCAGTCCTCCAAACTCTTGTGTTGCTGTTGCCCAATTTAAAAAGGATGCAAAGCCAGTTTCTCCTCACAGGGTCGATGGCCCGGATCTCAGTTATGCACTCGCAGTGCTAAGACTGACATCCGGCTGGACACTACCACATTTCTGATGGATGTCAGTTGAGTTTGGCAGGATTGAGTGTGTGGTAAAGGTGTGAAAGCCAAGCAGTTTTGCTCTCCAGTGCACTCTTTCCTCATTGAGTGGCTGAGCAATGTCCCGTTTCCAGCTTTCGTGGGTGAAGACCCATGCGGAGGCTCTCTGGATGAAGCGCTTCCGTGCGGATGCTGAGGAGAACCGAGGATTGGTGGAGAGGGATGAGCTGGCTCAGACGTATGGAGACTCTCAGGCTTCCAGTCCAGAAAACCTGGAGGACGGCATTCCCAGCACACGGACGAAAATCACTACATGGGAGGCGGGTTGGAACGTCACCAATGCCATACAGGTGAGCAAACACACACACACACACACACACACACACTGTAAAGTCTCCTCCAGCACGTCCCAAAGACGTTCTGTGAATTTAAGATCTGGACTTAGAGGAGCATCAATTCATGTGTGAAAATGATTCTTCATGCTCCTCACAACCATTCTTTCACAATCTGAGCCTGATGAATCTAGACATTGTCATCCTGAATATGGCCATGATGTGTCTTCCTACATGGTTGTTTAAGAAATGAAAAGCTACACACTCTTTCAATTAGGGTTAGAAGAACTGATGCCAAACATATAAAATGCTAGAAACATGATAATCACTGCAATAATGATCTAATCTTAGACCATTAAGTATTTGCCTATTTAAATCCAAACAGTGACACTTTTTTTTGGATGGGTAGTGTATAAAAATGCAATGATAAATTCTTGGAAATATTGCAAAGCTAATGTGCAGGTAATGTACACACACCACAACACACTAAAAATGAATTACTCTTTCTGGGAGTGTCACATATTTGCACATGCTGTCTGTGTTGTTTTAGCAGCCGATTCAGAAAATGAATTATGTAAATCGGATATCGGTGCCAAAATAAAAGAAGCTAGATTAATCTGAGTGTTGGGTTTTGAGGATGCAGCAGACCAACACGATCTTGCGTACTTACTGCATCAGCGCACTGCCAGCATACACTCACCGCAATCAGATCTGAATATAATAACTGCTCATAACACTCATACCCAACGTTTGTCATCAATCATCAGCGGAAAACACAAATAAACATTAAAGTCTGTTTACCACCTGCTTCTTGTGAGCTGTAATAATGCAACATTCGCCAGACAAACAGTGCTTTTGCAAGAAAATAATATGGAATATCTAAATATCTAAACATTTCTAAAACAAGAATTTACCTGTGAAGCAATTATCTAAGATAATAAGACTTAATTATTCTGAATTAATTTTTTTCTTATCAAATATGCAAATAGTTTCTTGTTTTAGGCATAAAAAAGCTTTTTTGGCAATGGGATAAGAAAAGTATCTAAACTAGAGTATAGATATGCTGGTTAGTGATGAAGATGCTGTTTTTTTGCGCTGAAATGCTTCTCTCAGAAGTGTGAAGTGAATTCATTCCGGAGTGTTTGGGAAGTGTTATGTTATGCTCCTAAATTAAAATGTTAAGTAAACGATCATCAGCCAGTTTTCTACCCTCAGATGCTGCATGCTTAGAGTGATTGCATGACTGTTTGTGTGCGTTTGAATATGCCTTATTTACTTTATAGCAGCATAAATCCTTGTTTATGTGAATGACACACCATTACCTCATCTGCTCGTTCCCATTTGAGGCTGAGGGTAATATTTAGAGCTGTTAATAATCACATTGCTCGTTATTGCTGCTTGAGCTTGTTTAATTCATCCTGCTGCTTTACTTTAGAGCGTAATGTCCCTCTCTTTCCCTCTTCACCCATCTGTCTCACTCTCTGTGAATCTATCTTTCCTCTGAAAAACTCTCGCTCTCTGCTGTCTACATAGGCATCCGTCTTCTAAGGCAGCATCCCATTGAAGTTTGCACAAACACTCTTCTGCTCCTCACGTGAAACACACAGGAGATTTGACTCTCAGTTGACGCAATGCTATTTCACAACCATTTCGTACGAATTGTTACGAGTGAGTAAAATGTGGCTGATTCGTATGAATTTGTACGACCTCACTCGTACGAATTCGTACTATTTGTCTAAACCCCAGTGACGGTTAGGTTTAAGGGCGGGGCCAGGGGTAAGTCAATTCATACGAATTAATTTTTAGCTAAAATCATACAAATTCGTACGAATTGGTCGTGAGATCGGGTTAGTTGACTCCAGTAGAGTTTGACCTGGAGGTCAAGGTTTAGTTGGTTATGCTCAGGTAACCCTTACTGTTAGATGCTATGTCCATATTTCCAGTTTTTTCATAAGACATTTCATGACTTATATTTTCATTTGCCTGCTGTCTCTGACGTCACAGCTCAGGATAGCTGAGTGTCAAATGACATTTACGACGCAGGTGATTGGCTTAAAAAATAAATGTCCAGAATTGGGTGCCTATAAGCAAAAATGGCAGCATGTAGGTCACAAACTTTCCCTGAGATTATGCATGGTTTTTGTCCCTATCCAATAAAGCGTGAATCCTGATTTCATCTTTAAACAAAGGCTCAGACTTCATCAGAAAAATCATGGACGGAGCTGATCGTGACAAACAGAAATGCTCAATCTATTAGAATGTGCTGGCAACTCTATACTGAGGTTAAGGTGAGGGTTTAGGTTAGGGGTTAGCATGGGTTAGCACTGTGATTGTCAGACATGACCAATGAAATCTTTAGAATCAGCTGTGGGGTGGAGTTTGCGCTTAACTGGTTTGGAAAAATAAATCTCATTGAGATGAAAGGGAATGCTAACGGATAGCTCTCTCCAGGTGCTGTAGATCTCCCTGTGCTTGAAATAAATTGCTATGAAATAAATTTGTATTTGTTACTTTTGACCCCATCTGCCATCTTATTCACAGAGCTTGTCACAGTGCAACACAAGCAGAGTTTTGGCCAATACAGTTACCATTTGGTACAGCCATCAGAAGTGTGTTTCTGAAGCGTGAACGTGTTGTCCGGGCGGGTCGGCAGCTCACTAGAGTCTGGACTCCACTTTCTTTCTTTTGTGTGTGTGTGTGTGTGTGTGTGTGTGTGTGTGTGTGTGTGTGTGTGTGTGTGTGTGTGTGTGTGTGTGTGTGTGTGTGTGTGTGTGTGTGTGTGTGTGTGTGTGTGTGTGTGTGTGTGTGTGTGGATGATGAGCTGTCGTCTGTTCACAAGAGATACAGTCATTAGGACCCTGAGAGGAAATGAATGTAATGTTGTATCTTTATTCATTGTGTCTAACACAAAGCAATTTACAAACAATTACAGTCAAGATAAAATATCTGTCACTTAGCGCCTCTTTAGAGATGACTGTGACTTCATTAGTGGAGGGGTGTGTGAGAGGGTGTGATTTCATTACTCCCATCTGCTGTACGGCTGTGACTGTGTGTTTCTCACAGCTGTGTGTGTGTGTGTGTTTGTAAAATCTCCTAGTCGTCTTTATATGCATTTGACACTAGCATCAACCCTGTATGTGCTCAGAGGTTGCTCTATCATTGCTTAATGGAGTTCTCCATTATGGTTCATTCATGTATCAACTTTGGCTCTCATTTATCATGGAATGATTTAGGAGTAGTCTGTGTGTGTTAGTCCTGTGATGGACTCGCCATCCTTCCAAGGAGTTTCCCTGCCTTTAGTCTGAGAATCTGGGATTGACTCCAGCATCCCTGTGACTCTACAGAGGACAAGTGGATGGATGGACTTAGGAGAAGTAACAAATAAGAGTAACAATTAAACAAAAAAGGGAATGTTGCTGGCCTGATTTGAGGAATCCTTCATGTCTGGAGGACAAACACTGCAGGAAGATGCACACTATCAAACTGAATGTTAGGTGTTTGATCCAACCTGATCTCATGAGAAATGTTACGTCCCAAGTGTAAAGCTCGTCTAGGGTAAAGGAATAAACAGTGAAAATAGAAATAAAAAGATTTGGGGTGAGGGAGTGTGCACATCCCCTGCCCTGCACAACAGGCCCATTAAATTTACAAAGATTTATTAATAAAATATGTATAATTGACAGAGTAAGAAGCAAGGTAGACTTCAGGAGGGGTAGCGCCAAAATAACAAACAAAAATACCCTCTGACTAGTTAGGGAGTAAAACTACTTAAACTACCAAAAGAAAACAAATAAACAACAGAAATGTACAATAACTCCCTAACTAACCAACCAAACATAGCGTAAGTTCTGCTGAGAAGACTCAATTGTTATGTCACTTATTACCTTCTCATCTAACCAATCTTGTTCTAATACTCGTAGTATAAAAGATCAGTACTTACACATGAGTTTGCAGATGCTGATGCAAACATTCACCTTCATCCTCCCCACCACCACCAGGATGGTCCTGCCCAAACCTCCCAGGGGGTCGGCTGCGCCCCTGCCTTCGTCTTCAGACAGGACATGCAGAGTCCGTACCCTCGGATTGCGAGCGGATAACACAATACTTGCTGAGCTGTTAATACATTTATGCTTTGTTACGTCATTTTTCCTCCCGAGTCTTTTTGGTAGAACTACAGCTTCCAGCGCGTTTGAGCATGTGAAGGTAGAATCAACAATGAGAACTAATGGTAGACCTCTATAGGCTACAATAGGCTTTAACTTAGTGAGAATTACACTGTCTCAACTCTACACATCACAAAAGGGCAACAGCAAAAGGCAGGTGAGGGACACAGCACTCTGGGCTGCGTTCCAGTCCACTTTTAGACACATACTTGCGAACTTCCCTCGGGGGAATCCCTGCCGCCATTTTGAAGTGTGTTCCACTTCGTGAAGTGGACGAGGAAAGTTTATATGGACAGACCCTCGCTCCCTGGATTTTGACTGAGGGAGCGAGTCTACTTCATATGTACACTTCAGGCAGCTCCATATACCACAATGCAACACGATTGTGACGTCAACGCATATTGCGTTTAATTTACCCCACCACAAACAACTCTATGATATATTAATTTTTTTATTTTTTTATTTAAACAACTAAAACACACCTATATACATAAAGAATGCTGGATTAAACAATTTCGTAAGGGAAAAAATAAATAATAAATCAACCCCATAGTGGATTCTAAGTGATCAAAGGCTTAGCACGTTCCAATTCAGCCAATTGCAAAGGTTCTGCCAGTAGTGGGCACTCATGCAACGTAAGCAATGACATACATCTGAGTGAACGAGACAGAGGGAAGTTAGCGAGTGAAGGGCAATTTTGGACTGGAACGCAGCCCTGGAAGGCAAGCTTCTGTTTGAATCTTCGTCTATTGTTTTTATTGGCCGTTGGAAAACAGCTTTTGGGTGAATTACCACCACCCACTGATCTGGAGTGTGGACTAAGGATCTATACAAACACCCAACTAACAAACATCCTCTTTTCTATTTCGTCCTCCAGACCTTGTACTCCCAACTAATGGATTGTTTTTAAACAGATATCTTCATTTACTTTCTTTGTTCCATTGATTCTACCACATCTTTTTTATTTGTCCGTTAATCACCACTTTAGCGACGGACTTATTTAATATATACATGTATATGCTTAATCCCATTTTTCAAAGCCCATTTTGCTGCTTTCTTTAGTTTAAATGTTACTTCTCTAAGCTTCTTTTGAGCGTGCAGCTTCTCTACAGTAATGAGCAGCAGGTGTGAGCGATCACCTCTCTCTCTCTCTTCTGTACCCGGTAGAGCAGCAGAGAACATATACAGAGAGAGAAAAGAAAAACACCAACATACATCTACCAGAATATACACTACCATGATACACATCCATGGAATGTAACAGAAAATATAACTATTTTACGAGTTGACAATTGAATATAAATCCATTCAATTTGATAAAAAAATTTTTTTATGATTTTTAGAGAAAAACTAACATCGCGTCTACATGGGATGCCACAGCAGCTTGAGGCTGTCTACACTGGACGCGACAAAGCAACCATTTGTTCTTCATGTCAGAAGTAGCGTGGGCTTGAAGTACGTCAGAAATAGAATAGGGAATCAGGTCAGGAATGGAAAGGTCAGGAATTTGTCCTGTCACGCCACATCCAGTGTAGACAGCAGCACTGATTATAATAGGTTCTGTTTGCTTTTGTTGCGTCACGCTGCTTTCGTCTGAGGTAGACACAGCATAAACGTATTAATTACATTGTATGACTTAATATGAATTCACCACCGATTTGCCAAACCGTGAAATAGTTACAAACTCTATTGAGAATAAGTTGGTTTGATCACATCAATTAAGAGCAATAGTAATTCTCATGCTTAACTTAATACAGGCTACTCTTGACTTACAGTAAAGGCGATATATACTGCTAGCGAAATCATAGAATTAACTGTTGTGATGTCATTTTGAACAAAGCATGCCAAAACAATTTGAAATTCTTCATTTGGAATTTCAGGGAAAGTTCACACTGGCTGGTTAACACCATTTGTCCGTGACAGTGATGCAATGGGTAGGTGTGGCTCTGAAGCTCCGTCGAGGTCAGACGCGAGTAAAAAACATGAACGTACTGGAGAAAAGCTGCTTTATACTGTAATTCTAACTGAAAGCGACACTGACACTGTTTTTCATGTTTAAAACTGTAAAACTCCTGCTTTACAGCAATCTATTGTATAAAGTGCTGTATAAATAAACATGATGTGGCTGGAGTGCTGAATCACAGAGCTGGTGCAAACATCCCTTATGAAAAAGAAGTTTATTCAACTGTGCTATTGGCATGTGTCTTTTAAACCATTTTTTTTATGTAATTCTCAGAAATATACTTTATGTACATCTCAGAAATCAAGTTAAAATTTTATATTTGACTTGTACTGAAAGAAAGGTCTAAGTATATTTTGCCTATACTTGTACTCAATCTGTTGATTGAGATATACTTAAAGGTTGAATGAAGTATTACTTAAATTATTTTAAATACTTTTTTCCCCCACATAGCTTTACATACAGTCTTATGAACTTACATTGTTTGAAAATATTGATTTGAAAGAAAGCAGATATGCTCCTAATTCTGAGAATAAGATTTTTTGTGTAGGCTAGTCCACTGGTAGTGTACTTATAAATTTACTTCAAATCTACTTTACTCTTTCCTCACCATAGGCTAGTTGCACGTGGCCGCCATGTTGGATTTACGATCAGCGAGTGTGCGGTTGGACACTTCCGGTCTCGCTTTCCGCCCATGCAGGGAGCCGGAGAAAGCCGAAAATGATCTCTTATAGTTCTTTATAGAATCAATTATATCACTTAAAATACTACTAAGATATATATTACTATCACACGAGCAAATGGCAATTAAATGCACGGATGCATAGTCAGATTAATGAATGAAATACAAATGTTCACGAACAGAAGATTGTCTTGGACTCATGCTGCACGCAATTTTTAGGATTCAAGAGAGGTGACTTGCCTTTCAGAGGGTGTCAGCCTCAGCACTTCATTGTTGTGTGTCGTTACGTTTCGTTTCAGCTTTCATGCATTCCCCGTTGCCTGCGGTACTGGCAGAAGATCCGGAGGGATGACTAATCAACCCGACCCTACTTTATTTGGTAACATTATTATTGCTACCTGTTTGTGTTTTAGTATGTAATTTAAATGCATATCATTTTCAGTGTATTTCACCTATGCGTTTCTATGCTACTGCATTTATTTTGTGCAAGTGAGATAAAGCGCATCTGTTTCATTAATCATTATCTGTCTGGTGTTTATAATACAGTATTTTACTACGTGTAAAATATACATAAACTTAGCTATATTAAATTGTTTGTGTTAACTACAGTTAAAAATGTAAATTAATCACAATTATTAAAAATTGTTTTTTTCACCGCTGTTTTTATCTATAAAGATAATTGATGCAAATAAAGAATGTATGTAAAATATGTGATGATAATATTGAGCGAGCAATTAATGTAAGTGAAAATGTATGCGCAGAATTGAGAAAATAGTATTTATGGAGATAAATTGTAGCCTATCACAGGGCAAACGTGTGAATGTTCACGCGGTATTTTATGCAAACAACTCTATTCGTAGTTGTAACTCTATAGCATTAGTCCAAGACAATCTTCTGTCCGTGACCAGTTGTATTTCATTCATTAATCTGATTATGCATCCGTGCATTTAATTGCCATTTGCTCTTGTGATAGTAATATATATCTTAGTAGTATTTTAAGTGATATAATTGATTCTATAAACAACTATAAGAGATCATTTTCGGCTTTCTCCGGCTCCCTGCACCGGCGGAAAGCGAGACCGGAAGTGTCCAACCGCACACTCGCTAGCTGTGTCCCAATGTGAAGGCTGCATCCTCCGAAGGCCGCGGACCTGGAAGGATGCAGCCTATCGGTCATTCGAAGGACGCACCATGTAGCCTTCGCAGGATTTCCTAATTGCGCATCCAGGTGTTCCCGATTACGCTCCTGGCGCCAACCAACGGTGCGAGAGTACTGCTGCCATCCTGATAATTCATTTTATATAATTGAATAAACAGATATGGATCCAGAATTGGCTATTGTCATTTTTACCCTTTTATATTTTACTGGAGGAGATGGTGAGGATGTTTCAGTCATGTATTTTCGGCTTTAATAGCCAATATCATGGCCAGAGCTGGTTTGCTGCGTCCCAATTCAGAAGCTGCTTCCTGATTTGTCAGATTACACTTTAAACTGTTCAAGTGTTAATTTACGTAAATAGTGAAATGAAAAGAAAAGAAAACATACATAAGCATATAAAGGTTCAAATGTTCACTTAGCCTAGGCCTATATCTTACCTTGATGCGATTTTGTAGGCTAGTTATTGTGTAGCATAAATGGACAATATAAATGATGAATATGAATATGGTAAATACATATTTCAACCCCGTATTATGGAGGGAAAAAACCAAAACATTCCGTGGCGACGGTTGTGCAATCCGTCCCTTCAGTTTATGAACTGTACTAACAATATTTTTTGTTTAAACATAAATGTATAAAAATACACAATTTTATTTGTGTAAACTCACAATAACAAGAAAACTTCGTGCTTTTGTAAAATAAAAGAAAACAATCAGGCGCGCTTTCATGATCTCCGTGAACTGCAGCGCGTCTCAAAAATGAACTGAAACAAAATATAGCTTCTATATAAGCTTGAAATGTCCACTTTTAAACGACCAAATTCGAATATAATTTCCAGGTTCTAATTTGGCCTTAGAAAACCAGTAAAATCGACATTTTTTCCATATTCATTTGTGAATATTTCAAATATTTAATAAAGGGGAAAACCGTAAACAAAAATCTGAAAATACGTCTATATATATATATATATATATAGACGTATATATATATATATCCGTGAACTATATATATATATATATTGCGCAGCATTTGGTGTGTAGGCTACATTTCAAATTGTGGTGCTCAACTTTGCGTTTTAAAAATAGACAACCGTTCATTTTTCGTTTTTCAATTAGGCCTATGGGTTAAAAAAAGAAAAACGAGTGGACGCAAAAGTACACGGACCTTATATTATTAAATATTTAAAATAGTGTATTTGTAGAAAAGGTTTGATAGTCTTGGGTCCGTGTACTTTGGCGTCCATTTGTTTTTGCACAAATAAAAGTAGTTGCGAATGATGTATTATTATATTCTGTCTGTATGACCAGAAATAGTATTTTAAGTTGTCTCCACTGTTGATAGAAAAATGCAAGTGTCCGCGTCCGCGCCTCCGTACATGCAGTGCGCGCTCCACATTCCGCACAAACACTTGGATATGCGTCAAATGCGCCGCTGTGACGCAATTGGCCTTCAAATGCGGCCAATCAGCCTTCAAATCAGCCACGGTCTTCGGAGGACGCAGCCTTCACATTGGGACACAGCTCCTGATCGTAAATCCAACATGGCGGCCACGTGCAACTAGCCTATTGACTTAATTTTATGGGATCCATGTTTTCACTGTTACATGGTAGGGGGCGCTCTTACGAATCTCCTGATAGAGTACAGAATCTCCGGATCAAAACAAAGGTGAAGAAGAAGCAGAAAGTGATCGCAGATCATCAAACATTTAACATCAAGTTAAAAACTGCCTAATGTTACTGAATGAAATGTCGAAGAGGAGCGACTTTGAAGCTTTGAGGGTGTTGATGGACTTGATCTACTCCATCTGTGTTTTGATTATCGTTCTGAATCCCTTCGAGATGTCTTTGACAAAATAATACCTAAATAGAACATAGTAGTATACTTAAAGTGCAAAAATACTATATAAATACTAGGGGTGTAACGATACACAAAACTGACGGTTCGGTTTTCCCACGGTTTTGACGTCTCGGTTCGGTTCGGTTTAGAAAGCTAAAAAAAAATTTAAACAGTGTTTTAATGAAAAAATGGTGTCTTTGTCTTTAAATTAATTCAATTACAATTAAACGTTTTGCAAGGATTAAAAATCTGCTAATGCTGTAAACTATATAGGGAGCCGCACATTACTATAACATTAAAGGTCCCGTATTATGCCCCTTTTCACAAGACGTAAAATAAGTCTCTGATGTCCCCAGAGTGTGTATGTGAAGTTTCAGCTCAAAATACCCAATTTTACAGCCTGTTTAAATTGTCATTTTTGGGGCTCAGAAAAACGCGCTGTTTTAGTGTGTGCCCTTTAAATGCAAATAAGCTGCTGCTGCACGACACAGGGGGCGGAGCTTCATGAGCTCGCGCTCAGGCTCTCAGGACAATTTCATCTCACGGAATTATGATAATATCAGAAACTCTCAGTAATGGTGTTCATTTCGAGTCGGACAATAATGCCTACAGAGTCAGAGTGCTGTATAGAGATGGAACAGGTATAGTTTAGTAGTTTAATTACGGTTATTATAACGTATTTGTCGTCTGCTTGTATGTATCAATTATTTATTAATAGCCTAAGTTATAAGTCTGCTGTTTCGGACCAGGTCCGAATGATGATCAAACATATACTGATGAGTTTAATAAAGTTTATTGTACATTACACAAAAGATGATGCGTCAGTTTTACTTCAGAAAATCACCGTAAGAGCTGAGCAAACACAGTAAGTTATAAGAAGTGCGCAAGTTGAGGGAGTTGAGGGAGCATTCCTGTGGGCGGACGTTAGTCAAAAAACTGTTCTACTGACGTCATTAAAGAAGGAAGTAGAGGGATGTAGTCCAAACGGGCCGTTCGATGTAGGCTACTTCTGTTAAATAAAATATCTCGCTTGGCATTGAACTTTGAGCTTTATAATTTTACAGATATTATTTATACTCTAACAACAACATTACACACCAACTAAAGTTTGAAACATGGGATCACGAAGAACGGGACCTTTAAAGTTAACAACAGAGCCTAAATTCAGATGCTATTTATTTTTTAAATATAATAATCAACACCCAACACATTGTATGAAAACATGTAAACTGAACATAAGGCAGTTTTTGCATTAACTTTACTCTAATTTGTTATTGAAATATAATAATTGACACAGTTGCTGTCATTTTCATGAAAGATATTTTAAACGTACATTAAATAATCAAGATATAATTAACAGGTTAAGTAAAATATAATATATAGGATAATATAGTGCATTTATTTAGTGCAAGAGTTCATTAATCTAGGAACCAACAAGTTGTGGACACTGAATCACTTGCCTGCTGAGGTAAATATAATGCTACTGACAAGCTATGCAGTTTTATTGACGTCTTTACACTGCTGAAACACTGATTGAGCGATTACACGCGTTATGATGCCTTTCAGTAAGTATACTGTATTTTTCAACATACCTTCAGGTGTCCATTCATGTTTATTCTGTAACTGAGGAAGAGATGATCGCGTTTAGTCGCGCTCCGCGCTGCCACTTGAAATGAGGAGCTAGTACAGTGATCTGTCACGCCACATCAAAGAGCGCCAAAACGTCATTTATTGTTTGATTTTTGTGATCAAATTGTCAGAATTTGAAGATTACACCTTGCTTATTATCGAAAGTAACAAAACACGGAGCTTGCTATTTGGAGTTAAAGGTACAATATGTAACAATTTTGTAATAAAATATCCAAAAATCACTTGCACAGTGTGATATATTTCCTGCAGTTGTGTACTTTCAATATCCCAAAAGTCTCCAAAGATTTTTTATTTCAGAGAAATTCCAATTTTAAATAAGTGGCCATCCCGGAGTTCGGGTCAAGATGGCGCCATGTTAACAGCAACCTTATTACACTCTAATCCTTTATTATGTGCTGTGCTTAAGGCTTGAACTTCTATGCTCAATTTTCTATATAACTTGTAGTGGAATCTTAACATATCCTTTTAAGTCTGTTTTTAACATTTATTGGGACCCTCCTTGCGTTTATTTTAGTTAGTTTATTTCTACGCCTGTGTGAAGTAAATTAGCGCCGTTGATACAACCATGGAAGAAAACATGGAGACAGCCTCTGTCGAGGCTTTCTGCAAACAACGAAAATCTAAAGGCACATAACTACACAAGACGTCTAGAAGATGCATTTGGGGGCTCTCCCGACACTCCTAGTAAGTCCCCTGCTCTGAAGAAACCTCGTTCTAATGCCTCCGACACGGTCTCTAATTCTGTGCTGCTAGCGGCAATCGAAAAGGTTAGCAAGCTACAAGAAGAGTCTTTGGTAAAACTGCATTCCGTCGAGGCATCGGTGAAAGAAAACACTGCTTCAATCTGTAACCTCACCTGCTCGCTTGAATCTATCAACAAGCAGGTGGAGGACGTGACGGATAAGGTGCTTTCTCTGCAAACTAAAGTTGTGAAGTTGGAAAAGGAAAATAAAGCTCTCAATGAGAAATGCAGCGGTTTGGACAGTTACAAGCGCAGATGGAACCTCCGTGTAGCCGGGATACCTGAGCACGAAGGGGAAAACGTCAAAATGGTCGTCATCGAGCTGTTCAGGAACTTTCTCCACACTCCGCAGAGAAACTGCAGGACATGGTCGACATCGCGCATCGGCTTGGTCCCGAGTCTGGAAACACCATTCCTTGACGGATCATCGTTCAGTTTTTATCCCGCACTTGTCGAGATGCAATTTGGGCTGAAGCTAAACGTTCCGAACTTTTGAAACAGAAGAAAATTCGGATCTTGGAAGATCTTACGCAGGAAGACAAAGAGGCGAGAAACAAACTTTGGCCACTCGTTGAAAAGGCAACAAGGGAAGGAAAGAAATCTGGGTTTGATGGGCCCGTTGCCTTCATTAACGGGAAGGGAATTTCTGTGTACGATATTTAATATGCCCCTTATATTGTGAATTTTGCGAAATGGGGAGGCGGATTTTTTTTTTTTTTTTTTTTGGGTCCATGACAGGGTGTGTTGACCTTCCTAATTTTACTGGGAGTTCGAGCCTTATAAGCTCCGCATATCTTCTAAGAAGCATATTTAGTTACTGTACTTGTTCTGACAGTCGTATTAGGCTACTCAAGAGTTTGAGTTCTGATTTTATGTTTAGTTCACATTTCTCATGTTTCTCTTTGAATGTTCGGGGGCTACGTGACTTAAACAAGCGAAAAGCTTTATTTTTGTTTTGTAAATCCGTGAAAAGGGACATATATTTTTTGCAAGAGACACATTCTTGTGTAAACGATGAAAAATTCTGGCGTAATCAGTGGGGGAGTACTATTTCTTTCTGTCAACTCTAGTTCATCAGGTGGGGTCGCTATATTGCTTAATAGTGGATTTCAAGGAAAGGTTATAGAAACGCTTTCTTCAGGGATTGGAAGGTGGATTATCTCAGTTGTTCACTTGGACAGCAATTTTTTTATAATGATTAACATATATGGGTTCAATAGTTCTGCAAACAACAAAACGTACTCGGTTACTAACGTAACCTCGGTTCTCTCTAGAGAGGGAATGAGTACTGCGTAATAGCTTACGCTAGGGGAAAAACTCTTTTCCGCGAGATATTGAAGCCAAAAATTATCCTTAATTTTTTATTAATGTAAAACGCTTTGCAGCAGCAAGCAAACATAGGCGAAACAGCTCGCGCGCCTATTGGTTGCTCTGCAGCAAATGCAGCAGCCTATCGAGAGAGACTCTGCGTGACGTAATGACCAATGGGGGCAATTCGCGCCCATATCGTCACGTTCCGCCAGAAGGGGCGTGGTCTCGCCCTATAAATATGCTCGTTAGGCTGATACAAGCTGGTTTTTATCGCTGAAGCGAACCAGAGCGTATTCCACGCACGGCAAGATACACAGTACTCGTTCCCTCTCTAGAGAGAACCGAGGTTACGTTAGTAACCGAGTACGTTCTCTTACGAGAGTATCTCTCGTACTGCGTAATAGCTTACGCTAGGGGAACACAATGCAACACGCCGTGCGTACAGGGATCCAACACCAAAGTCCCAGGGGCCGAAGCCCAGGGCTCATGTAGTGCATAATCACCATAAACTCACATAGAGTAGAGGAAGAGAGGCTGGAAGCGTCATTCCCTATAAAAAAGCACCCAGCGGGGCTATTATATGACAATCAAACGCGCAGCCAGGGTGAAAGCATTCAGCCTGATCTGGGTGGCCATACGTGAGTCAATACTCATGGGGCTGCAGTAAACTCAGCATCTGGGCCGCACAGCGGGGCAGATAGCACTGAATTTAGACCGCCAAAAGCTTAGCTTGTAAGGCGGGTACCTCCAGGTTATAGTATTTTATAAATGTAGACGGCGAGGCCCAGCCCGCGGCCGTACAGATATCTTGCAGGGAAACCCCGCTAGACCATGCCCACGAAGAGGCCACGCCTCTCGTGGAGTGCGCCCTGACACCCAAGGGGCACTGTAAGCCCTTCGCAGAGTAAGCGAGCGCAATGGCATCCACTATCCATCTGGATAGGCTCTGTTTTGAGGCGGCGAGTCCCTTGGAACGCCCGCCGAACAAAACAAAAAGCTGCTCCGTCTGTCTGAAAACAGACGAGCGTGACACATAAGCTCTTAATGCCCTGACGGGGCAAAGGAGACTTGCATCCTCCTCCTCACTGAGAACCGGAAGGGCAGACAGGGAAATTACCTGGGCCCTGAACGGCGTATTGAGGGATTTCGGGACATACCCGTGCTTTGGTTTGAGAATGACCTTCGAGTCATTAGGCCCAAACTCCATACACGACGCGCTCACTGAAAGCGCCTGTAAGTCCCCTATGCGCTTCACTGAAGCGAGAGCCATGAGAAACACTGTCTTGAATGACAGGTGTTTCATGTCCAGCTGGATTGGCTCGAACGGGGCGCCTTTCATGGCCTCCAGGACCGTGGAAAGGTCCCACGTCGGGACTGAAGGGGGCCTTGGAGGGTTCAGCCTCCGAGCTCCCCTAAGGAAACGCACGACTAAGTCGTTTTTCCCCAGCGACTGGCCAGACACCGGTTTTGCAAACGTTGCTATGGCCGCCACATATACTTTGAGCGTGGATGGGGTCCTGCCCTTATCCAGTAGCTCTTGAAGGAAGGAAAGCACTTCCGAAACCCCGCACTCCACAGGTGAAAGGCTCTGGGCCTGACACCATGCAGAGAAAACAGACCATTTCGAGGAGTAGAGCCGCCTGGTAGACGGAGCTCTAGCCTGCGCGATCGTGTTTAACACTCCCTCTGGGAGGCTAGCGGGTACCCGTTGATGGCCCATGCGTGCAGGGACCATAACTCCGGGCGAGGGTGCCAAATCGAGCCCTCCGCCTGAGAGAGGAGGTCTCTCCTCAATGGTACAGGCCATGGGGCAGTGCTGGCCAGCTGCATCAGGGCAGGGAACCACGTCTGGTTCGTCCAGAGCGGGGCTACAAGCAGCACTGGGCATCCGTTCTCCCTGATTCGTTCCAACACCTGAGGCAGGAGCGAGACAGGAGGAAAAGCATATAGGGGGCAGCGGGGCCAAACATGAGCCAGCGCGTCCTTGCTTTTCGAGAAAAACTCCGGGCAATGAGCGTTTTCGTGGGACGCGAATAGGTCCACCTGAGCTCTGCCGAACGTTTTCCACAGCAGCTGGACCGTCTACGGGTGCAGCGACCATTCCCCTGCTGGAACATTGTTCCTGGACAGTCTGTCTGGTCCCACATTCAGGTGACCAGGCACGTGCGCTGCTCTCAGTGAGAGCAGGTTGTGCTGAGCCCAAACCAGGAGGCGTTCCGTCAACCTGTAAAGGTTTCGTGACCTGACGCCACCCTGGCGATTTATGTATGCCACCACCGACATGTTGTCCGACCGGACCAAGACGTGGTGGCCTGTTATCTGGGGACAAAAACGCCGTAGCGCTTTGTCGACTGCTATCATCTCCAAGCAGTTTATGTGAAGGAGCTTTTCCCGTTCTGACCACAGGCCAGCTAGCGGTCTGCCCTCCAGCAGCGCTCCCCACCCCGAGGTGGAGGCGTCCGTAGACACCACCTTTACACTCGAAGCGGTCCCCAGGCTCACACCTGACTGATACCAGTCGGTTTTTCTCCAAGGTTCCAGAGCTGACACACACTGAAGGTCGACCCTGAGGCGAAACAGACCCGCTGTCCATGCCCTGGGTGGAACCCGCGCTTTCAGCCACATCTGCAGTGGGCGCATGCGGAGCAGGCCCAACTGGAGTACAGAGGCTGCTGAGGCCATCAGCCCCAGCATTTTCTGAAACCTTTTGAGCGGGACTATCGCGCCGTGGCGGAAGGATTTCACGCCGCGCTGAATATTTAGTACGCGCTCTGGTGACAGGCGTGCTGTCATGGACAGCGAGTCCAACACGGTTCCCAGAAAGGAAATTTTCTGACTGGGAGACAGTGAGCTCTTCACCCAATTGACTGTGAGGCCCAGCTTCTCGAGGTGCTCGAGTAATGCGGCCCTGTGTTCTATGAGCTCCGATCGCGATCGAGCTAGAATCAGCCAATCGTCCAAGTAGTTCAGGACTCGCATGCCCTGAAGTCTCAGGGGTGCGAGCGCCGCGTCCATGCACTTCGTAAATGTACGAGGTGCTAGGGACAGGCCGAACGGCAGGACTGTGTATTGATATGCCTGGCCCTCGAAGGCAAATCTCAAGAATCGCCTGTGATGGGACGCTATTTGTATTTGGAAATAGGCGTCTTTCAGATCTATCGACACAAACCAGTCCCCGTAGCGCACCTGAGCGAGGATTTTCCTGGTCGTAAGCATTCTGAACTGGCGTTTCACAAGCACTCTGTTCAGCTGTCGCAGATCTAAAATGGGTCTGAGACCCCCATCCTTTTTCGGTACCAGAAAATATCTGCTGTATAGGCCCCCTTCGCTCTGAGCCTGAGATAAAGGTTCTATAGCCCCTTTGCTCAGTAGTTTCGCTATTTCGGCACGAAGTAGATGAGATACTTCGTTTTTCACCGTAGTTTCGACGCGCGCCGTATAACGGCGCGGGCGTCGTGCGAATTGTAGCGAGTAGCCTCTCTTTATAGTGTTCAGCACCCATTCTGATACCCCGGGAAGCTTTGACCACGCATCTGCGTGAATAGCTAGAGGCAGAATGAAATCCGGGCTCTGGCCGCGACAAAACGGCAGCTCGAGAGCCCGTGCATACTGGGAACACAACACCGTGTTTACAGCGTTCGAGGCGGGGGGCGCGCTGATCACAGCGGGCGACCTGGCCGCGCTCAGCTTCTTTATGGCAGATTGTGCAGAAAAAGCGAGCGGGGAAGATCCCGTGGGAATCGGCGTGTCTGTGAGAAAATGTGGGCGCGGGGCTGCGGGCACATTTAATACACTGAAAACACTGTCGTTCATGGCCGACTGAATGTGTGTTGGTTTCGTTTTTACAGAAACCATGGGACACGCAGCATGTAGTGTGAGCGGGCATGGTGACATGGGCGCTTGCACTACATTGTTTGCACAATCGACCGGAGTCGATTTTATTTGTGCTAGCCCTGCACCGTGGCGGGCTGTGTTTGTGTGTGGGAATGGGCACTGGGTGGGCATTCTTACAACACTCATAACACCTTCGGCCGTGGCCGGAACACCAGAAAATGCACTCTTTATTGGATTTATCTGGGTAGCCGTAAGAACGGCTTTTGTGCGCAGGCAAACGGGCTGTGACACCGGCTGACTCTCTGCGAAATACACTGGGACAGTCGCGATGTTTGGAACTGACCGAGCGAGAAGTTTCAGTGAAAATCCGGCCGCAGCGGGATTTGAACACCGTCGTTTTCCTAGAATGGCTAGGAAGATTTTGAGGCCTCGGGCTTGATCTCAATCCTCGGCCGGGGCCCGCGCTGAGGGGGGCGGCGTCCAGCAGAGCGAGAGCGCGGTCTTTGGTCTCGGGCGTGGCGGCGCTGTGAAGCGGCGGCGGCGGGCGGTGCAGGCTGCGGCTGAGAGCTGCGAGCAGGCGGCGACTTAGAGCGACCTGCAGCGGAGCTCGAGCGCTTCGGAAGGAAGTGCTTCATGGCCTGCGAAGTTTTTTGTACCTCCATGAATCTGTCCGCGAAGTCTGTGACGGCAGATCCGAAAAGGCCCGCTTGGGAAATGGGCGCGTCGAAGAACACAGAGCGCTCGGCTTCCGTCATCTCAGACAGCGTCAACCATAAGTGTCTCTCAGCCACGGTGAGAGAGGCCATGTTTCGTCCTATGGCCTGTGCAGCGGCTTTAGTAGCGCGAAGAGCGAGGTCTGTAGCGCTTCTCAGGTCCGCCACGCAGATCGCTCCGGGTCCTTCCTCGTCCAGTTTAAGGAGAAGGTCGGCCTGGAAAATCTGCAGGATAGCCATAGTGTGCAGCGCTGAAACTGCTTGCCCGGCGGCGGTGTAAGAGCGACCGTGCATGGATGACGTCACTCGGCAGGCTTTAGAAGGAAGCGTCGTGTGCGCGCGCCGTCCAGCGGAGGGCGGGCAGAGATGAGACGCTACAGCTGGTTCCACAGGAGGAACAGAAAGGTATCCTCTTTCCTTCGCGCCATCCACAGAGGAGAAGGCAGCAGAAGCAGAGGTACGCAGCCTGGCGGAGAAGGGGGCGTTCCACGATTTCGTCACTTCCTCGTGAAGTTCCGGGAGGAAGGGCGCGGGCCGCGATTT
This sequence comes from Gila orcuttii, assembly GCA_026230005.1. NCBI lineage: Eukaryota > Metazoa > Chordata > Actinopteri > Cypriniformes > Leuciscidae > Gila > Gila orcuttii. The sequence goes on from JAPDVR010000012.1 coordinate 12,448,556, forward strand.
CGTCGGAGCCTCGTCATTTCCGAGAAAGCGTCCGTCCATTCTGTTGCGCGGCGGCTGCGCGGGCGCCTCCCAATCGAGGCCGATGCTTTCAACGGCCTGAGAGAGCAGACGCATCAGCTCAGTCTCAATGCCGGCTCTCTTACCAGTGGTCTGGCGGGAAACGCTAGCGGAGGGGAGATCCACAGAGCTCGCCCAATCCTCACTATCGGACGCCAGAAGAGAACACGCCTCGGAGGGTTCGTCAAGCTCGTGGATGGACGCGGCGGCAGGCGGCGGCCGTTGTCCGTCAGTGAGCGACTCGAGCGAAGCCGGCGAAGCTGGCGGGCGAACCGGCGAGCTTTGGCGGGCTGGAGAAAGCTTGGGAGCGCGCTGGGCGCGGCGCTTCTTGCGGCGCGGCACCACGGCGGGCTGCGGTGAAGGCTCGGAGAATGATGCCAGGCGCGTCCTCAGAGTCACCATGGACAAAAGCTCGCAATGAGGGAATCCGCCGTCAGCGAGCGCGATAGCCGCGTGATCCTCACCCAGGCAGGAAACACAGATGACGTGTCGGTCTCCATCGCTGAGCGGGGCGCGGCACGAGCCACAGGAAGGCATCTTTAAAAAGACGCTGCTCTTTTGAGAGAGAAGTGTAAGTCGCGTCAAGTAAGCGAACAAACACTTCTCAACAGAGAAATACACAGAGTGTGAAAGGATATATAACGCCGGAAAGCGCAGCAGGTACGGCAGTTGAAGGCGGCGAGGCCAGCGACTCCAGAGCTCGTCCCGCTGAAAAGCTTGCTTCGACGGCGCGGCTTCTCACTCCGGATCCAGCGATGCGTGTGCTTCGCTGAAGAGGTAAAAATCAGCTTGTATCAGCCTAACGAGCATATTTATAGGGCGAGACCACGCCCCTTCTGGCGGAACGTGACGATATGGGCGCGAATTGCCCCCATTGGTCATTACGTCACGCAGAGTCTCTCTCGATAGGCTGCTGCATTTGCTGCAGAGCAACCAATAGGCGCGCGAGCTGTTTCGCCTATGTTTGCTTGCTGCTGCAAAGCGTTTTACATTAATAAAAAATTAAGGATAATTTTTGGCTTCAATATCTTGCGGAAAAGAGTTTTTCCCCTAGCGTAAGCTATTACGCAGTACGAGAGATACTCTCGTAAGAGAACTGTACTTGACAGTATAGTCATTTATATAAGTATTTAAAACTTAAATATCCCTCTGCTTTTATTTTATTTGGTGGCGATTTCAACGAGGCACCAGATTTAGTTGCTGATAGATTCCTGCCTAGAAATGTGTCTAATAGCGTCACCCCCCTGACAGCAAATCTCTGTCATTGTCTGAACCTGATCGATGCACATAGATATTTAAACCCCGATATACACATGTATACTTGGTTTAAATCAGATTTTTCTAAAAAATCACGTATAGACCTGTGGCTGATGTCAGACTCTTTAATTTCATTTTTGGTATCAGCAGAAATTTCACCCTCACCTTTAACTGATCATGCAGTAATTGACATTACGTTATCGGATGATAAATCCAAGCAAAGAAGAAAAATGAACCCTGGGTACTGGAAGTTAAATTGCTCCTTTTTACTCTCTGAATCATATTGTCAGGAGATTGAGAAAATCGCAGAGAGTGTTAAATCTCAGGCTAATATCTCGGCTATTTCTAAATGGGAGCTATTTAAATACGAATGTAGGAAATTTTCGGTTAAATTTGGGAAAAATAGAATGTCTGTTAAAAATAAGGAAATTGCAAACTTAATTCAAAAAATTAATGAAATTTTACAGAACCCTAACCTGGGTGAGGATGATAAAGAATCTCTTTATACTTCACAAGCCTGTCTGGATGATCTCTTTCTAGAAAAGGCAAAGGGCGCATTTATTAGATCGAGGTCAAAATGGCTTGAGTTTGGGGAAAAAAATTCGGCCTACTTTTTCAACCTAGAGAAGAAACGCGGCAGTAATAAAAAAATCTCTTCTCTGTATATTAATAATACGTTATCTAATGTTTCCTCTATGATTTCTTCCCATGTTTTTAAATTTGATCAAAATTTGTATACCTCCTCTTTTGACCCCAACGCTTCATCTTTGTTTTTTCATAAGATTCAATTTGTTATTCCTAAAATTAATGACCAAAACAGGACAATTTGTGAGGATCCTTTTAATATAGACAATCTTTATAATATAGTCAAAAGAATGCCAAATAATAAATCCCCGGGGCCAGATGGTTTACCTTTTGAATTTTTTTAAGTCTTTTGGGACTCTATTAAACATCTTCTTTACGATGCCCTTATTGAGTGTTCAATGAAAGGTGAATTGGCAGAATCTATGAAACAAGGTCTCATCTCTCTTATACCCAAACCTAATAAGGATAGCAAATTTTTAGATAATTGGCGCCCGGTCACCCTTTTGAACTCTGATTATAAGTTATTGGCTTCTATATATGCTGAAAAGATTAAGCCTTGTTTGGCAGACATGATTTCTGACACTCAAGCTGGTTTTCTAAAAGGTAGACATATTTCAAATAATATTAGATTAATTATAGATATTCTTGATTATTCTGAATTAATAAACGAAGAGGCTTTAATTTTGTTTATCGACTTCTACAAAGCATTCGATACAGTTGAGCATTCCTTTATTTTTGAAGCCCTTTCTAAGTTTGGTTTTGGTAGTTCCTTTATTAATATGATTCGTACTCTTTGGATTAACAGTTGTGTCTCCTTAGCTTCCGGCACTTCTCCCCGATTTTCAGTGGGTCGAGGTATTCGCCAGGGATGCCCCATCTCTCCTTTTCTATTTCTATTGGCTGCTGAGCTTCTAAGTTTGTATATAAAACACTCAAATATTGAGGGTATAAATATTGGAGAGAACACTTTAATAATTAGTCAGTTAGCTGACGATACTTAAAAATGATTCACAATTCACAAAACTCTGGTGCCCTAAGCAGTTTTAATCTTTTCTCCAAAGCTTCTGGATTGGTGGTAAATCCTACGAAAAGTGAAATTTTGTATGTGCATGATTCAGATAAAGTTTCTGTTGATGGTATTAAAGTTAAACATCAGGTAAAATACCTTGGGGTCGATATTTGCAAATCAGGTTCAGAACGTCTTCATAACAATTTTCAACCAAGGATAGATAAAACCAAAAAAATACTATGTTGCTGGCTGCATAGAGACTTGACAATGTATGGGAGAGTCCTGCTGTCTAAGGCTGAGGGCATATCTCGCCTAGTTTACCCTGCTCTTTCCCTATATGTTGATAAAAAAACGATTAAATCTATTGATTCTCTGCTATTCCGTTTTATTTGGAAAAATAAAACAGAATGTGTTCATAGGAAATCTTTGATAAGAAGTTACAAGGAAGGGTGGTCTTAACGCATTAGATTTTCAAACTATTAACCAGACATTCAAAATTAATTGGATTAAGTATTGTGTTTCTAACAATAGTTTACCCTGGTTTTGGATCCCTAATTTAATCTTTAAACACTGTGGTGACCTTAAATTCTTATTATCTTGTAATTTTAAGTGCAGCAAATTACCTATTAAACTCTTAAATTTTCATAAACAAGCTCTTGAATCCTGGAAGATTGCTTTCAAACATAATTTCTCCCCACACACTTGTATTATTTGGAATAATGAAAATGTACTGTGTGGTAACAAATCTCTTTTTTTCAAAGAATGGGTGGATCAAAATATTCTTTTTGTTTCTGATTTGTTTAGTGCTCAAGGAGACCTTCTTTCTTTTTATGATTTTATGTCCCTGAAAAGTGTTGTGATTTCTGTAAGAGATTTTAATAAGGTGACTAAAAGTATTCCTGTAAGTGTAAGAACCTTGTTTAAAGCGCATTTAAGTTACAACCGTTTAAACAACTTTATTCCTACACTTGCATTCAATGGTGTTAATGTATTAGATAAAAAATGCAACAACTTCTTTATTAGGAATGCTCTTTCTTCAACTACAAGAACTCTTCCTAAAGCTCGTTCTAAATGGAGAATCTGTTATCCAAACTCTCCTGATTTGAATTACTTATGGGCTTTTTCTCACAAACGTTTTATTCCTAATAAAATAAAGAACTAGATATTACCCTTGTAATTTATTTTTGAGCAGGTTTTCTGAGAATGTATCTTCTTTATGCTCCTTTTGCAATATTGAAGAAGAATCTATTCTACATTTATTTTATCAATGCCCAATTTCTAAATCTTTCTGGTCAGATGTTACCTTGTAAATTTTTTACTGTTGCAACAAATTGGTACAAATTTCAGAATCTATTCTTTTTTAATCAGATTTTCATTCTAACGATGTTAATCTTAATTATACGGTATTTTTGCTTTGTCTTCTGGGCAAGTTTCATCTTCACAAAGCCAGAACCATTCATTGTAATCCTGATTTTAGAATTTTCTCATCTGATATAAAGTCCCCTTTTTTCTTCTTTTAAGAATCTTTCAAAACCTTTAAATTCTAAGGTTTCTAAAACAAATAATATCCTTGAGTCTGTTGTAAAGAACCTTTAACTTGTTATGTTAACAAATTGTAATATTGTATTGTTTTGTATAACCTAATGCATTCTATTTTGATGTCTGTAACCCCTCTCTTATTGTTATTGTAATTAACTTTTTTTTTCTTTTTCCTTTTTCTCTTCTGCTCTCTGTTATTGTATTTTTTCTTTAATTTGCAATAAAAAATAAATAAATAAATAAATAAATAAAAATAAAAAATAAAAAAGTGGCCGTCCCGGAAAAAAATGTCGCCTGTCAATGACGCAATATCCGCGCTATCCCCTCAACATGATGAAATGTTAGAATATGGTTAGTATGTTATTCTAATGTTGATCTAGCTTACTGCTAGTTTCGTATAGCAAACGAACTAACACGTAGTATAACATTACAACTTTCAACACACATTTAAATGCTGTTTAGTGTGATAGTGTAACGTTAAACCAAGTGAAGCAGCACTGCGTTACCTCACAAGTTTAATTAATTTAATAAACTGACCTGTGTGAGTAATCCAGCACTTGCGGGTACTTCGGTAGAATGAAATGTCCTTATTCCTTTATATCCGCGGGATTCGCGTGTGATATCTGTCTCTTTAGCAATCGCGACCTGCTTCATACTACTGTAATGTTAAAAACATGAATGTTTGCACTCATCCATAAACATTATTAGATCCATCAGCTTGACAGCAAGTCCCATCATTCAGTTCATCACTGCGTCATCGACCGACGCCTTTGTTATTGTTGGAAACTGCGCCCTCTTGTGGCGAAACATTCGTATATTGTGCCTATATGTGGTTAGGCTACAAAACTGAATTCGTTGTGTACACATTCCAGGTCCAATGAGCCGGGCTGGGCGGGGCCGGGGTAGCAGGGGGCGGGGCGGGGCGTGTTCGGTACGCCATGAGAGTATCGCGATTCGAATCGTGGGTTCTGTATCGTGGTTCTTCGGTTCGGTTCGAATATCGTTACACCCCTAATAAATACTAGAAAACTATAAATTATGTTCAAAGTAAAGAAAACTTACAAGTATACTTTCAGACAGTATAACTACTAGACTAGTAGTTTACTGAGTACACTTCAAAGTGTACTTTCACAAACTTAAAGGATTAGTTCACCTCAAAATTTCCTAATAATTTACTCACCCCAACGCCATCCAAGATATCCATGTCTTTCTTTCCTCAGTGGAAGAGAAATTAAGTTTGAGGAAAACATTTCTGGATTTTTCTTCGAATAATGGACTTCAATGACAACCAGCGTTTTGAAGTCCAAATCAATGCAGTTTCAAACATAGACATAATAAGACGCCCTATTGGCTGCTGGAGCGCAGGTCAACGGCGCCGCCATATTGCGGAGGGCAACTTTCTCATACTTCTCATAGCTAGAATTGAGAAAAATGCCTGTTTCGTGTGCTGCTTGGGGCTGTACAAATCGCCACACAATTGAAAACAGGTCTCGAGGAATTATCTTTCACAAGCAAGACTGAACATTTGTTTCTGGTTGTATTTGGTCATGATATAATTAGTAATAGTAACCTCCAGAGGAGAAAAGCCGCGAAATTTAAAAATACTACTGTTATTGTGTCAGGAAATGTAGTTTTAATAGTTTTTCAGTCGACAATGTAGTTGTTTAAAGCTCAAATCTGTGGTTTATTTATAAAGACAGCGCCTATTTAAAAATTTGATCTGACGGCATAGGCGGAAATCGCGGGGGGGGGTCGGGACCCCCCCTATCTGAGGGTTGTCCCCCCTAAAATATCATTAAAATATGTGTGTTGTAAATAAAATAATGATATGCTCCTAAAATAATTGTTTAAGAAATAAAATAATACAAATTCAAACGGGGCAACAACAAAAAACCGTTTTAAACATTTTGAGTCCCCCCTCCCTTGCCTCACAGTGCTTTGGTCCACTGCCTCCGCCCCTTTTACCTCACCACCGACACACACACATTCCAGTGGCGGGAGAGATGAACTAAGTTTTTGAGTAGTTGTGGAACTCCAGTAAGTCAATGTTTTATTCACTTTAAACATAGGATGAAGTGATTATTTTCTCTTTAATATAGATGATGCTGAGTCATTAATAAATCATGTCAAAAAACAAATATATGATTGTGTACAGTGTAACCTTACCAATGTACTTTTGATGTAGTCTGCTATGTTAGCGATTATAACATTTAACGTTAACTTACCCTTGTTTAATACAGTCTGCGTTTACCTAGCTTGTTTAATACAGTATATCCACCCACACCCATAGAGTTTACGCACTACGTGATGTAACGTTAACGTCAGTCTTGTAGATTAGACTAACCTTAGTCCGGGTGCGCATTTAGATTTTACATGGACACTTATAATCGGATTGACGGCTCAATCGGACTAAAAAACCTTCATGTAAACACCTTAATCGATCCGATTGAGCTCGATCCGATTGAAATTTAGATCCGATTGAAAGGCGTGGTTTACTCCTTTTGTAATCCGATCGAGAGAACATGTAAACACTTGATCGGATTGAAAACCGAAACTAAAAGGACTGCGCATGTGCAAAGACGTTGAAATAGCGTAATGACGTATGACGCACGGAACGAGCTGTTCTTCCTGTTGAATAAAGTGAATATAAAATGAGTGTTCCGTTATTAAAAAAATCTCATTTCACTCAGCGTCTGTGAAGTGAAGCAGGACAACGTCCCACCAGTGCTTGTTTAAGATTATCATCCATAGACGACTAGTTTTGGGCGCGGGGTTTTACTGCGTGATCAATATAAGCAGCACGGCAAAGCGGTTCATGCTCATCGTCTCCAAATCATGACCAGAGATGGATAAATATTAAGTCTGCTGTTTAAAAAAAATAAAGAACCAATAGAGGAGAATAGTTATGCAATAGAGGAGAATAGTTATGCGGGAACAGCGGCATATTTGTGCAGTGTGCGCATGTCAAAAAATAACGTCCGATTTGAATCTTGTGACATATAAACGCACATCAACCCGATTACTTTATTTATCGTTCATGTAAACACCGTGTTCGGATTCATCAATCGGATTGATTTCATTCCGATTGAACCATGTAAATGCTATGATTTAGTCGGTTTATATCATTTAATATTATAGGTTATAATATGATATGTTAATCTAATATAATAACACACGAAGAGTTAAGTTTTTCTCCAGATATCAGCATGATAACAAATGTGATTTTGATTTATACAAGTTTAATAAACAAGAAGTTAATATTAAGTGATGTACATTTTAGGCACCATATTACCAACGAAAATAGTTGAAAACTAAGCCACAGCACTGAAGAAACACACCGAGGTGTTTCCTTACTGAATGAATCAGCTTTTTGAACAATCAGTTGAATGAATCTCAATGACTCACTCATTAACAGTGACTTACTGCCTCCTACTGGCGGTTTTAATTTCACATTTAAAGTATCTTTTCATGTTTTAAATCATTTCAAATATAAATATTTAACATTTTATTTTTAAAACGTCATAATATTATTTATGTCTGTGTAAAAACATCTAAATGCTACTTTAACCCTCATTTATCTTTGGGGTCTATGACCCCAATCGACTTTTCGTAGTAAATAAAACATGGTTCCCGTCATCTCAGTTGCGTCAAATTGTGTCACTTTTTCTACATTATCTATACACAATATACACTATAGCCTACACTGGGCTTGATTCGGTTGTTCTAAACGTATGTAAAAAAAATCCATTGGTGGCTTAATGAATGAAAAAGCTAACTAAATTGACCAAAAAATTATTCAAAACCATACATTTTTTGTAAATAAGTTGTTTAAACAAAACAACTTATTTAAAAAAAAAGGTATGGTTTTTTAATATTTTTTTTGGTAAATTTAGTCAGCTTTTTCATTAAACCAGAAAGAAACTTTGAGAAGAAGGATAATGGAACGGTCTCCATGCTACACTAATAATAGTAGTACGTTAAGGCTTTCCTCGGTGTACACGTATCCTTGCAAGTACAATTTTGCCTGTATTATTGGTGTCCCCTTCAAAAATTGCTCTTGAGAATTATGTTTATTGTCCCCCCCAACATTTTGATGAAATGTTCGCCCCTGTCTGACGGTCTCGGAGTTGTGAGATCCAGGCGATCACCGGGCGTTCAGCGCTCATGTAACCCGCCTGGAACAGCCTTACCTCGGCTAGTGCTTCTGACGTTTGCCGCTGGCTCTGATGTCTCCAGTCTAGTGGTTAAACATGAGATATAATTCGTCTTGTGTAAATCTAACGGGCGATCTTTGGTCTCACAAAAAGAGACAGGGTTGTGACATTTTATTTTATATAGCCTATGTAGGAATATTTTAAAATATATAAATTATTTTATATATACATTCTCTTCACTGTAGGCCTATATAAAATACAATTACACAAATCTTTTTGTTATATGTCAGTTTAATGATAAATATTATCATGTTTCATATTTTTTTCATATTGTCTAAATTATTCTGCAATTGATATTACATTGTATTTGCTGTTCCCTTTCGAGAGGTCTTCTATTGCGTAAGTAGCTTACGCTATGGGAAAACTCCTTTTCTCGAGAATATTGAAGTCTTTATGTAAAACGCATTGCAGCTGCACAGCTGACAGCAATGAACAAAGGAGCTCGGTCATTGGCTGTGCTGCGGCAACTTGCTCGAACCAATGACGGGGCGACTCTGAATGCGCGACCAATGAGCGCGCTTCGCGCCCGCGCGCGTCAGAGCCCGCCAAGATGGGCGTGGCCAAGCTATATATTGGGCGCCCCGTCATGTGAGTTCTTTAGATTTAATCTCCTTCAGCGAACACCTTCTTCGCTGGATCCTCCGGATTATTGAAAGCCTTCGCCGCCGTGGAAAAGCATACCAGCGGGATTGCTACGAGGACGTCGGCACCTTCAGCCGCCTTCGAACACCATCCTACTGAGCCATCCGGCGCGCCACACACGCAAGTATTTTACATCTGTTCGCCCCGCGACATTTGTAAAAGAGCAATTTTTCTGAGGCGTTGTTTCAAATGCCTTCCTGCGCGTCGTGCAGAGACCTTCTCCCGGACGGGGATCGTCACATCATCTGCGCTCGCTGCCTGGGCCGGGACCACGCAGAAGCTGCTTTGACCAAGGGCGGATGCCCGGAATGTGACGACCTGGGTCTCTCCACACTGCGGGCTCGCTTCGCCGCTTTCACCGCGAGCGAGCCCATCGCCGCCACCCCTCTGTTTGAGCCGCGCTTTAAAAAAAAAAAAAAAAAAAAAAACGCCGCTCACAGAGGCTTCCTGAACCTGAGCTCAGTGACGTCACGCCGAGCCATGCCTTGCCTTCCCCACCGCCGGTTCAGTTCACTCAGCCGAACCCACACCCCTCTAGGAGAGCGGTGGGCCTTGTGACTTTCGGCGCGTCTGAGGACGACGGGGGAGTGGATGACAGCCTGTCCATCGACGCTGCATCTGACGACTGGCCGGGCTCCACTTTCGACCCCGCCCCGTCGACGCTAGCTAGCACGAGTGCGGGCTCCACCATGGATATGGAGATTATCCGCATCCTCTCGAAGGCCGTGGAGGACCTCGGGCTCGATTGGTGTTCTCCGCCAAGTCATGGAAAGCCCCCCACTCTGCGCGCCTAAAGCCTTCTTTTACTTCTTTGCTCTCCTCAGTGGAAGGCGCGAAGGAAAGAGGCTACGAGGGAACGCCGCCCCTCGAGGAGGCCGTGGCCAATCATCTCTGCCCGCCCTCCACCACCGGATAGAAAGCCAAAGCTTCCCACCCCTCGAAGCCCTGCCGCACTACCTCTGCTCTCGCCGGTCGCGCCTACGCCGCCGCCGGCCAAAGCTGCATCAGCGCTTCACTCAATGGCGGTACTTCAAGTGTTCCAAGCCAAGCTTCTCCGCTCTATGGACGAGACTGGCCCCGAACCCGAAGCCTTCAGGGACCTACGCAGCGCAACTGATATAGCTCTGCGAGCCACGAAGGCCACCGCCCAGTCTATTGGCCGTGCTATGGCTAATTTCACTGTTCTCGAGCGCCATCTGTGGCTGACTCTGACTGAGATGAAGGACGCGGATAAGGTGCCATTTCTCGACGCGCCTATCTCCACCAGCGGGCTGTTTGGACCGGCGGTTAAAGGTTTCGCCGAACGCTTCACTGAGGCCCAGAACGCTTCACAAGCTATGCGTCATTTCCTGCCAAAGCGCTCCAGCTCATCGCAGAGCAGACAGAGACCGCCACAGCCGCAGCGGGCTAGAACAGCTCCCACCGCCTCTCAGCCCGCGCCTCAGGCTGACGCTCGACGCCGCTCGCGCTCTCACAACCGCAAGCCGCCTTCTGAACGACGGGTTCCTCGGCCCAAGATTGTGCTGAACCCTGAGCCTCGAAAGCCGTCCTAGCCACAGAAATGAGAAGAGAGAGTGCGTGTCTCGCAAAAGCCGGACCACTCTCTCTGCAAAAGCTCAAACATTACCCAGTCCCCTTACAGGCGGCTGGATATGTCCATACAGCAGTCAATGGGCCAGTCACAGAGCTCGCTCACCTGCAAACAAACGCCGTTTTTACGGCGACGCACAGAAAACACAAAAAAATTGTCTTTTTCTGCCTGCGTCACTAAGGGTTCACATGTCCACAAAGTGTGCATTCCCAGATACTGTCAAAACAGTGCCAAATTCATTCCCAGCTCAGGCTGCGCTTCCTATGAATGTAGATCACGTGCCTACGGTCATGTACGCACCACTACACACAAGCACTGTTCACACAGTTATAAATTCATCCCCAGTAAAAGGGGGAAACATTATAAAAGTGACGCGTGTGCCTACCACTGTTTATGCACCCCCACTTATAAACACTGTCCTTACAGTGTCAAACACAACCTCAGCTCAGGCTGCGAGTTTTACAAACACACCGCGCCTCTGAGAGCTACGAGCTCAGGCGATTCGCTGGCCAGGTCCCTACGTCACAGCGGCCCGCCCCTAGCCTGTATTCAGCCCATATCTGTACACGCAGCGGCATGGGAAAACATTCCAGATATGCCGAAATGGGTATTGAATATAGTAAAGCACGGATACTCGCTCCAGTTCGCTCGCAGACCACCACGTTTTACGACTGTGGTCGAGACGAAAGTGAGAAAGGAGTGTTCACATGTTCTACGCACCGAGGTGCGCAAACTAATAGAAAAGGGCGCTGTGGAAACTGTTTTCCCCCTCTCTGAGCGGGACAGGTTTTTACAGCCGCTATTTTCTCGTCCCGAGAAAGGATGGCGGTCTCCGCCCCATCCTAGATCTCAGACACCTGAAAAAAGCACTAATGATTCGCTCGTTCAGAATGTTAACAACCAAGCATATCCTCGCGCAAGTACGCCCAGGAGATTGGTTTCTCTCAGTGGATCTGAAAGATGCTTACTTTCACATTCCAATAGCGCCTCATCACAGGCCGTTTCTGAGATTCGCTTTCGAGGGACAGTCATACCAGTACACAGTACTTCCGTTCGGCCTGTCCCTGGCTCCCCGTACATTCACGAAATGTATGGATGCAGCACTTTCCCCCCTAAGACGAAGGGGAGTGCGAATACTGAATTATCTCGACGATTGGCTGGTTCTAGCACAATCAGAGAGTCAGTTAATAACACACAGATCTTGGATTATCAGCCATTTAGAATGCCTGGGTTTAAGAATCAATTTAGCAAAAAGCATACTATCTCCCAGCCAGAGGATTTCTTTCCTGGGAATAGTTCTAGACTCGATGCAAATGACAGCGCGTCTCTCATCAGAGCGCGCGCTCACCATCCGGCGCCTTGCAACATCATTCAGGGCGGGCGCGCGCGCCCCCGTCAAACGGTTTCAGAGGATGCTCGGTCTCATGGCCTCAGCATCGGCCGTACTCCAGCTTGGATTGTTGCATATGCGCCCTCTCCAACGCTGGCTCAAAGAGCCGCGTCCCTACTCACGCGTGGCGTTCGGGCCACTTTTTAAACAGAGCGAACCACGGCTGTATAAAAGCCCTGACGCACTGGAAAGCCGCCGACTGGTACCAGTCAGGCGTGAGTCTGGGTGTGAACACAAGGAGAAAGATGATAACGACAGATGCCTCCAAAATAGGTTGGGGGGCCCTTTACGAGGGCAGGCCTGTCTCCGGCTTTTGGTCAAACCCGGAGAAGCGCCTACACATAAACTGTCTGGAAATGAAAGCGGTCGCTTTGGCTCTCAGAGCCCTGCTCCCACATCTAAAAAACGAACACGTCCTGGTCCGAACGGACAACATGACGGTAGTGTCGTACATAAATTGCCAGGGTGGACTCCATGCATTCAATGGCCAGGAGACTCATTTTATGGTCCCAGCACAACTTGCGCTCGCTGAGAGCAGCGCATGTGCCAGGCGCCCTGAACCAGGGGGCAGACATGCTATCCAGAGACAAGATTCTCCCAGGAGAATGGGCTCTCAACCCGCTGACGATTCAGTGGTTATGGAAAACCTTTGGTAAAGCGGAGATCGACCTCTTCGCCTCCAATGAGAACGCGCACTGCTCTCTTTTCTTCACGAAAAGCACGGACGCGCTCCCCCAGAGCTGGCCGAGCCGCCCCTTATATGCCTTTCCCCCGATCGCGATGCTGCCACAGGTCATCAGTCGGGTCAGAGAGGAGAAAAACGCAGTGCTGCTGATAGCCCCACTCTGGAAGAACCAAACATGGTTTCCAGATCTGATGCAAATGCAATCTGCACCATGGCCGATTCCACTGAGGCCAGACCTCCTCAGTCAGGCCAGCGGAATGATATTTCATCCCCGCCCCGATCTGTGGGCCCTTCATGCATGGTCCCTCAACGGCTTCCCAGGAACCTCGCGAGCGGAGCACTAAAAACCATCGCTGAGGCGTGGGCGCCCTCCACGAGACGCTTATATGCCCAGAAATGGAAAGTGTTCAGTGACTGGTGTAATGCCAAGGGCCTGAACCCTGAGACATGCGAGATTACGAATGTACTCGTTTTTCTACAAGGGCTTCTGGAGGCGGGCCGCACCCCCTCCACGCTCAAAGTATATGTGGCGGCCATCACAGCGTCACACGACCCTGTAATGGAACGTCCATTGGGAAGAAACGACCTAATTATTCGTTTCCTAAAGGGCGCTAGGAGGATGAACCCTTCACGCCCCCCCTCAGTGCCGATCTGGGACCTAGCTACTGTCCTAGACGCTCTTAAAGGGCCCCCGTTCGAACCACTCCGAACCGTGCACCTTAAAAAGCTCTCGCTCAAGACTGCGCTCTTGCTGGCACTCGCCTCGGTCAAGAGAGTGGGCGACCTGCACGCGCTTTCGACAAGCGCTGCCTGCCTAGAATTCGGTCCTAACGATTGCAGGGTCGTCCTTAGGCCGAAACAGGGGTATATTCCAAAAGTGCTCACCACTCCCTTCAGAGCACAGGTTATCTCCCTAACTGCGCTTTCGTCTCCAGCAGACGAACACGACGCTAATCTACTCTGCCCCGTTAGGGCTCTCAGAGTGTATTTGGAGCGTTCTGCCCTATTCAGACAGACAGAACAACTGTTTGTATGCTTTGGCGGCCGTACGAAAGGTTCCGCCGTTTCAAAGCAGAGAATCTCTCACTGGATAGTTGAAGCTATAGCGCTGGCTTACGAAGCTAAGGGACTTCAATGCCCCTGGGGAGTCAAAGCACACTCCACTAGGAGTGTGGCTTCTTCCTGGGCATGGTCGAGCGGGATACCGATCGAGGATATTTGTGCGGCGGCAGGCTGGGCCTCACCGTCCACATTTATCAGGTTCTACAACCCACAGGTCCCGACATTGCATTCCAATGTGCTATCAGCATGATGCTAGTTGAACTGCGAGTTCGCATCTAGATTATGTATGTGCTTGTGTCACACTGAGCGCCTTCTAGCCGCTCTGTATTTTTTTCCCACATATAAAGCTCGCCTCTGCCGGCTAGTTGGATGATAACTTTGCTTTTCAGCGCAGGCACCTGCCTCTGGCTATCATAAGGCGAAGTTCAGCAAGCACGGCGTTTTGCATGGTGTTCCCATAGCGTAAGCTACTTACGCAATAGGAGAGACCTCTCAAAAGGGAACGACTCGGTTACTAACGTAACCTCAGTTCCATGAGAGGAGGGAACGAGTATTGCATAAGCTGCCGTGCTTGTGCTTGGTTAGTTCGCTTCAGTCGTTTTAACCTAAAGAACTCTCATGACGGGGCGCCCAATATATAGCTTGGCCACGCCCATCTTGGCGGGCACTGACGCGCGCGTGCGCGAAGCGCGCTCATTGGTCGCGCATTCAGAGTCGCCCCGTCATTGGTTCGAGCAAGTTGCCGCAGCACAGCCAATGACCGAGCTCCTTCGTTCATTGCTGTCAGCTGTGCAGCTGCAATGCGTTTTACATAAAGACTTCAATATTCTCGAGAAAAGGAGTTTTCCCATAGCGTAAGCTACTTACGCAATACTCGTTCCCTCCTCTCAGGGAACCGAGGTTACGTTAGTAACCGAGTCGTTCTTATTATTATTGTAATATTATACCACTTGCAATTATCAATCTATTACAGCTATGCTGTTAAATGATTGTACTATTCATAGTCACTATTTAACTTATTATTTTTATTGTCTATATACTGTAATTGATATTTCTTATTCCATTGCTATTATAGTATTATACATAAACTATATGCTATTATCAATATTTGTATTATATTATGTACTTATGTACTTATATTATATAATTATACTATTCATTACTATTTTATTTGCCGTATACTGTTTGTTTATTTTATTGACTAAACTATTTACTATTACTTCTCACTTTATCTTATATTTACTATTTGCATTGCACTGTAGTTGTACCATATCATATGTATTACCATAAAGGATCCATCAGTTATCTTTGTTATTGTTAAAATCGGGTCGATCACAGAAAATGCGTTTTTCCACAATAAGAAAACTTAATTTAATGTAAAAATTAAATTATATCTTCACAATTCTTATCCACGAATAAAAAGCCAGATAGCCTACATGACAAGCCTGAGCTTTGACAATTTCTTATTAAAAAAATGTTTTATAAGTCTAACTATTGAGATTTTAAATAACTAGAGATGGAACTTTTTGTACACCACGTACTGAAATCAGTTGATAAATGTATTTTTTTTTTTATCCAGAAAAACCGCAGCTCACCGTTTACTTGCATTTGATTACAGTGCAGTCTTGCCCTCCGCAAAATGGCGGACGCGTTGACGTATCGCAGCAACGTTCCAAAGCGGCCAATGGGACGTCTATGTATTTATTATGTCTATATTATGTCTATGGTTTCAAAGGTCACTGTCGATGTCACGGGTGCCGGCGGAAGTACCTCCCCACTCGACCATGCGACGGAGGATAGTTCAAGGTCGCTTTGTAAACAGTAGGGCGGTACTTCCGCCGGCGCCCGCGACATCGACCTTTCAACGTGATGACGTAGTTCCCGGCGCGTTGCAGATCAGCTCAATCCGAACAATTGTAGTTAAAAAGTATATGTATATATATTTTTTTTTTGAAAATGACCTATCGTTTCGCTAGAGAAGACTCTCTTCATCAGCTGCGATCGTGCACAGTCCGCAAGCACTTCAAAGACCTTTGAAACTGCATTGATTTGGATTTCAAAACGCTGGTTGTCATTGAAGTCCATTATTCGAAGAAAAATCCAGAAATGTTTTCCTCATAAAACTTAATTTCTCTTCCACTGAGGAAAGAAAGGATATCTTGGCTGGCATTGGGGAGAGTAAATTATCAGGAACTTTTAATTTTGAGGTGAACTAATCCTTTAATGTGCTCCAAGTATTTGACTATTAAACTATCAGTATACCTATAAGTTGACTTGTAGTATAGTTGCAGTACAAATGAAAAAAATTGTTCTAAACTAGTTGTCTACTCAAAGTTTACTTACACTTAAAGCATATGTAATGAGGCTGTAGGTGTGTGTTTTACTGCACTGGACTACGCCACTCCAATTTTGTTTGGGGAGGAGATCCCAAGTCACTAGAAGGTTTCCCGCTCGGCTATCCAATTAAATGAATAAAGGCAAAATTACTATAAAAATCAAAACATCACTTTTATTGAATACAATGATTCTGGTCTCATCTGCTTTCACTCAAAGCTGGCCAAATGGAAGCGTGAGAGGTGGTGGTACAATTAACTATGGGAGGGAACAACACTCAAAAAGAAAATGCACACAACAAAATGAATAAATACAATAAACCCCAAAAGAAATCAAAGTTTCTACATGCCACACTAAATACACAAAAACTCTTTAAACACCACACTTGTATGAATCAAGAGATAATATCTTCCCTCCCGTAGTTACTATGCTCACAGCTACCGATGATGACCTGGTTATAGTTCACAGAATAAACCATATAAAAATGTACAACTGTTAGTCATGAGCCAACCAAACAAAATTAATAAAAGATCACAAAAACCATGAAAAACAAATAAAGGTAGGGAAAAACAGTGGTCAATTGCACAGGACAAATCGAGTTCTAAAGAAAATGGAAAAACAATAGTAAATAAAGCAAAAATACACAAATCAACCCATACAAAAACCAATCTCATTTACTGATATCATTATATCTAAACATAACATTGAAAAATAGCATCACATCATAACATTAGTTCAAACTAGAAACCACTGTCCATATATTTATTTCAATCAACATGGTTAAAATATGCTAGCTATTACAACATTACATCAAGAAAAATAAATACCTTAGTTGGCTTTTGGCCAACTTCAGGAGCCACAGGAAGTGCAGCAGCAGTTATCCATCGCTTATCCAGGTCAACATGGCCAACGTGAAGGCCTTTAAAGCAACTTCTCTACAATGAAAGTCATTTACCCTAATACATACAACACCGGGTTATCAATGATCATTTCAAAGAAACAACTCGTTTTGACCGTATCAACACTCACGTGCTGTAATGGTAATTCAGTGTCCACCGCTCATCCAGCCAAACTTTATCAGCATTAGGGCATTTAGACCTCACATCTAAAACAAACCAACTACATAGAGACAATGAATTGATTAGGTACAGCTGGCCCATTTGAATTAACATTGTCACCAAAAATCGCTGGCTCTTGGCCAACACATCAAAAAGATCACAAACATCATAAATAAGCATTAAAAACACTTCTCATAACACCTATTAAAATAAACCTACCAGAGCTTGTTCTTCCAGCGACCATGCCAAACAATTCAGGTACTGCACCCATACCTCACAGGAAGTGGCCTATTTAAAGGGAAATTACACCCTCTACAGATACCCTCAGCAGTGCCCCCTATTGACTTGGCTACACATACCTAAAAGTATAATTTTATTTACTAAAAAGTGGGCCAATTTGGTCCCAAGTAATATTGAAGCAGTACACTTAAAAAGTAGTACATTGATATAAGTATACTTACTACATAGAAGTATACTTAAAAATATACTTGAACTTTACTAAAGTTTACTTAATAAATAAAAAAAAAACGAACTTGAGATCTTAAACTTTGATTGCAGACTTTTGTATATGAGCACCGTTTAAGACATTGTTGAGATCTTTTTTGAAATTCTAGTGGAGAGGAGACATGAAGGATTATCAGGGTCTGAGAACCAGGAAAATTCAGCAAGTCTCTAGTTAATCTCATCATTGTCTAGGAGGATCATTTGAGTTATATACTTGACCAAGATCTGATATGTGCCTTTGTTTCCTCAGGGTGTGTTTGTGCTGGGTCTGCCTTACGCTCTCCTGCAGAGCGGGTACGTTGGTCTGCTGTTGCTGGTGTTAGCCGCACTCATCTGTAACTACACTGGAAAGATCCTGGTGTCCTGCCTGTACGAAGAGGACGAGACTGGCCACTCGGTCCGCGTCAGACACACCTACGAGGACGTCGCTAAAGCCTGCTGCAGACACATCTGCCCTTACATCGGGGGTAAGGTTGTGAACGCCGCACAGGTAGTGGAACTCGTGATGACCTGCATCCTATACTTGGTGGTCAGTAGCAATCTGATGTGTCACAGCCTGTTTTTCCTGCCTCTGACCCCGGCGACCTGCTCCGCCATCACCTTCCTTATCCTTGTGCCCTGCATGCTGATCCATGACCTGAGAGTGGTGTCGCGTCTGAGCCTCTTCTGCTCGCTGGCTCAGTTCCTCATCACCTTAATTGTGATTGGCTACTGCCTCCGTCAGTCGCCGCAGTGGGCCAGTAGGAGACTGAGTGCTGTGACGGTGAACTTTGATGGCTTCCAGGTTGCAGTGGGGGTGATAATTTTTAGCTACACATCACAGATCTATCTGCCTACGTTGGAGGAGAGCATGACAGACAGGTTAGACTTCGACAGCATGATGAACTGGACTCACGCTCTGGCCTGTGTTCTGAAAACAGCGTTCTCCGTGATGGCCTTCCTCACATGGGGAGAGGAAACCAAAGAGGTGAACTGATCCCACATGACTGTAGTTGCAGGCTGCACTTATAATTACCAGCTTACAACTACATACACCATAAATATTTATGTAATGTAGCTGGGTCTAAAAAGTCTTTATTACCCAGCATTGCTTGTTACCATCATAAGGAATGTTTTCCATGCTGGGACCAGCAAGCGAGGCTGGTTGCTGGTGGACCTGCTACAGTTTCACTTGAGAACAGCATGACTATGCAGGCCACCAGCAAGACCAGCACTATTCCAGCTCTAAATTGCATAAACCAGCCTGGAACAACATGAAGTTCATGTTGGTTTATGATGGATTTTTCAGCAGGTCAAGTCGTGAGATAATCGAATGCTGTGTCTGGGTCCAAGCCAAATGAAAACACTATCTCAACAGCCATTTATGAACACTCACTTTTTGACTAAAAATGTCTTAAATTTGGTTGTTACACAGCAAAATCCCCTGTGTTTAACACAGCTCAGTGTTCATATGTGTCCACACTATATAGTATTAAACTGAAGCAGTGTTGGAGTTTATTAGATAATTAAGTGATGATGACACACTAAAGGAAAGAGGAACAAATATTTGAAGTCACCATTGTGGTGATTAGTGTTTCCTGTAGTTGGGCTCTTGATTCTTGTTTGTTTTGTTAATTTATCTCTGGCTTCCTTAATAGTTTTTAACACGTTTACTGTGTAAGAGACCGAGTAACATGAGATGATGTTGACTGTCAATTAACGTCATTGTGAAGTGGTCTCTCTCACTGAAGAGTCTGAAGTCTAATCACTGATCAGAAGTTTGTTTTGTTATTAATTTGTTCAATATTGTGCTAATGACCATGTAATACTATTGTGAAAATCAGACTTTCTGAAAAACTAAAACATGTTGTGAGCAGGAAGTTAATGGTGTTATTTAGACACTAACACTAACTCAACAACAACAGAAAACTAATTCATGACTCCAAGCATGCATTGCGGCATGAATTCTTTTACTATTTAGATTTGAATATTTTTTTGATTGTCACAATTGTTGAGGTTTGTGTGATGAGTGTTGACGTCTAAAGCTCTATTCGGACGGGATTAGTTTAACATGGAGAGGTGGTGTTAAATAATTATTTGGCAGAGCTTCTCAGTGATTTTAGTTCCGTCCGAAAGTGTCATCTCAATAATCATTACGGACAATGTCTGTAAAGATTACGGCGACTTTCGGGAAAATTACCTCAGGTAATACTAATCGTGTGCGAATAGACCAGCTGTAAATATGTACTTAAATATTCCATTATTTCCTGTTTAAAAGTAGTTTTCCGCGTTTTTTCAAGCATGGAGGCGCTTGATGAAGCATTCAGTTGCGTTCTAAACGCTGGGACAAGTCTGTGGCAAAACTCAAGTGTTTTCCACATTCCATTCAGATCAAAAAGAAGGTCGAAAGCTCTTTTTAGAGGCACAAAACTTATTTTAGTGTTAGGTAAGTGCCTATTACCAAAATAATACAATCTGAATAACTGTTTTAACTGTATACTGTTTTATACAAATATAAGTTATATATATGTGTTTGCGCACATGATAGGGAGGGTGACACCGATGGGTAATTAACATTACAGACGTCCTGTGGTAAAATTACATTACCCCACCTCTCCATGTTAAACTAGTCCCGTCCGAATAGGGCTTAAGTGTGTCTCAACTTTTACACAAGAGGTTGTAGTATTTTTGAAAGATCTCACACAGATCTCTTCAATTTTACAAGTGATCTTTCTATTATAATGGCTGAATTTATTACTTTTTTATTCATTAATGCTTCAACTTCATCATTATTCAAATCAGTCATGAAACTACAGAAAAAGCAGTCATTTTATAGTCATTGAAACAGACATGTCAATCTGATTTTTCTTTTTCTTGAGCAATGCACAAATGTTCACTGAAAACACTTACAGTTGCTGAAAGTGAAATAAGTTATCAAAAGTCAAGTGTCAAGCACCCAAATAAAGCAAACACAAACTAAACTTATTTTCAACCAAACATCAACATTTAAATCGCACATTTTTTAAAGAAAAAGGTCAAACTGGTTGGTTATAAGTGAAGCTGGTAATGCTGGTTGTGGAGTTGTTTAATCCTCCTCTGCTGAGATCTTGAGAGATGTGATGTCTTCTTTTATAGAAGAAGAAATTCACTTTCAGCAATTTAGTTGATTTCATCTGGTAGTTTCTGTTCTTGTTATTTTTCTTTCCTTCAGTGATTCTGCTTGTTAACAGCAAGTGTTTGAATGTTTCAGGAACATCATACTAACCTGTAAATTACGTTCTATTAACATTAAAGGGTTAGTTCGCCCATTTAAGACATGAAGTTGTATGGAATCCTTACCAGCACTATAGTGCATACACACTGACCCACTCTGTAGTCACCTCCCTGGTCAGAGTTCTGGCCGCTGGAAGTTTTTTAATAAAGTACTCCCGGTTATTTTCCGGGGCCAAAAAACTGTGCGTTTTTACGTGAAAAAATTATTTGCATTTCAAAGCTTGATTAATTTAACACACAAAAAACATGCCGGTCAAAATTCATACCTCAGTTTTAATCGGCACTATTTTCTTTCCATTTCTATCAATCCGCGCTGCTGTCAACGTTAACAGTGCGCACGTTCCGATCAGCTGTTGATAGCGCGACTCGCTGACAACATGTCTAGACCCAAGTTTAGACATGGGATCATAAAGTTAGTAAATAGAGCTTACCCGTGGTACTGGTACAGCAAAACTCTTTAAAATCAGTTTTTTTCTTTTTCCTCCTTGGTTGGGGATGTAATCGTCTTCGCTGAAGTGAGCACTGCACACACAATGGTAGCCGATGGCAACCAGCCAAAGCTGTCTCGTAGCTATAATATCCGAAACAGGAAAACGATGGAATCTGAACGGTGATCCCGGCACGTTCTTGTGGTCACAGCCTGGAAATTTACAAGTTCGCACCATCGTTCATTTTCTACTTTTTACGTCGTTTTGTAATCGATTGTGTAAACACTATGGAACAGCTGATCGGAACGTGCGCACTGTTGACGTTGACAGCAGCGCGGATTGATAGAAATGGAAAGAAAATAGTGCCCATTAAAACTGAGGTATGAATTTTGACCGGCGTGTTTTTGTGTGTTAAATTAATCAAGCTTTGAAACGCAAATAATTTTTTCACGTAAAAACACACAGTTTTGAGGCCACGGAAACTAACCGGGAGTACTTTCTTGAAAAACTTACAGCGGCCAGAACTCTGACCAGGGAGGTGACTACAGAGTGGGTCAGAGTGTATGCACTATAGTGCTGGTAAGGATTCCATACAACTTCATGTCTTAAATGGGCGAACTAACCCTTTAAGGAAACTGGACATTTTTATGTTCTTGGAATGTAACAAATCAACGTTCCTATAATGTTGAGTTGTTAGTAAAAAATAAGTTGAAAGAATGTTTCAGGAACATAATACTAACCTTAAAAAAACTTCCCAGTAACTTCAAGAAAACTGGACATTTTAACGTTTCCATAACCAAAACTGATACGTTTGGAAAACTTTAGAACAGTAATTTGTTAGCTGGGAAGCCAGCCTGGGCCAACATGGAATTCACTATGTAGGGCAGGAGTGTCCAATCCTACTCCTGGATTTAAGGAACTCTGGTGCGTAGAGTAAGTGCACAGTGTATAGTAAATCATGTGGGACACAATTTATCACATGCATGTATAGTAGCTATTTAACAACAGCTTTAAAAGTAGTTCATCTAATGAGAATTTAGGATGTTTTATACAACTTTTTGTTTTATTTTTACTGTAGTACAAATTTGTGTTGTATTCAAGGGATAGTTCACCCTATTATAAATTAAAATTATTTACTCAACCTTGTGAGGTTCTAAACCCATATCACGTTGGAGTTGTTCCCAGGGTCCTGTGTTCCCCTGATTTATATGTCAAATAATGAACAATTCCCATGGTTAGGTTTAGGGGTGGATTTAGATACAAGGTTAACCCTGGGAACATAAGACCCAGGGAACATAGTTACACTTCCAACACAAAAGGATGTGCTTAGCAGATAATCCAAGCTGCTTTTTCCAAATCATGGAAGTGTATGGTTGTGCTTGGCACCTGTCCACTGTCATTTCTATCCAGGTAAACAATCCCTTAAAGTGGACTTAAATATATCTATTTTTTTATTTTAGGTGATTACAGATAACCTGCCCAGAGCTTTGCGTACGGGGGTGAACCTGTGTCTGTTGGCGAAGGCTCTCCTCTCGTACCCTCTGCCGTTCTACGCCGCAGCAGAGATACTGCAGACCGGCGTCCTGAAGCTGGACTCATCCGCAGACGGGGCAGAGCGGTGGACACTGCTCCTGCGTGGCTCTCTCCTCCTCCTCACCCTCATCATGGCGCTGTACGTGCCTCATTTCTCTCTCCTCATGGGCCTAACGGGCAGCGTGACCGGGGCAGCCATGACGCTTCTGCTCCCTGCCCTTTTCCACTTGCAGCTCAAATGGACTCAGCTGGACATGAGCCGGAGAGCTGTGGACATACTGATATTACTGCTGGGCTGTTTCTGCAGCGTCTCAGGGGTGATATGTTCCATCAAAGGAATGGTAACAGCCTTCAAGGATAAATAGATTACAAATAATCCTCTGTGTCTGTAGTTACGTTTGCTCTGGTTGGTGGTGTTTGGTTGTTAATAAAGTTAAACGGAGCCGTGTCTGAAGGTTAATGAGCCTGCTTTGCTTCCTTCCACAAATCTGACTGTAAAAAGGTTATCTAGCATCGAGTGTTGTTGTCATAATTCACCATGTTCATTGCTCAGGCACTTACCAGGCCAATCATGCATGAAAAGCACACTAGATGCCTTTCTACAGTGTGTTTATTATTCCCTCGTTGTCTCTGGAGCGCAGTAAACAACTTTTGACAGTCAGTTAACTTTATGTAAAAAACAAATCATAAACATACTGCTAGCAACTAATAGGCTATTAAATTATGAACAGTACTTTTTCATAACTGCATCAGTTTGTGTGTTTCTCTCTCTGCGTTGATGAGAATATCACTATGAAATTAGATTTGCTCCTACAACATGATCAAGGTCAAACAGGTTTCACGTGTGCAGTGTGTGTGTGTGTTCACTACTCAGCTCCTAATGTGTGTGCACTTACTTGGATGGGTAAAATGCAGAGGTCAAATTCCAAGTATGGGTTACCATACTTGGCCATCACGTGTCACTTTCACTTTCAGTCAGATGGGGTGTTAGGGCGTGTCCGAATCCACTTTTGCTAGTTTAGCGATGGGAAAAATGGTTGGCGCACCCGGCGCATGGTCTAAAAGGGTTGTCCTTATTTTCTTAATGAGTAATGGGTGTGTTTTGGGCGTAACGTGAAATAAACCAACCAGAGACACATCTCCCATTCCCTTTAAAAGCCAGTTGCGCTCGCGCCATGGCGGATTTGCTATTTACATGGCGGAATTTGATAGCGGAAAAACTGAACGCGTCTCTAGTGAGGAAACGGATCTGCTCATGCGCAAGTTTAAAGCGCGCAAACAGACCATCTACGGGACAAGCCGGATTCCACCATATCTTTATGTACACAATATTAATCTTTTACATTTTAATCCTTTTATTTTTAATATTTGGCTAGTTTGTGTGCTGCTGCGGCTCCCTGTGTGTGTAATAAGCAGAGTGGACTTGCGTTGTGGACCCGCCTATAGGCGCACATTACTATAACAAAACAAAACAAAACGCACTCTTTAAATAACAAAACAAATATTGCGCCATTGACTTTAGACCAGGTTTTTGTTGGTCAATGGTGCAGTCTATTTGTTGCCTCAAAATAGCAACGCGCCATCAATGCGCCTGAACACACCTCGTTTTCAGACCAGCACGCCCATGGGTGCACAAATGGGCGCAAATGCATTTGGTATTTAAACAACGTGGCGCAGGACGTGAAAATGAAAACTGCGTCAGACTGAAACTAGCAAAAAAAACCTTGCATCGTGCTTGGCACTGATAGGGCCCTAAGTGTTTACCTGTGATCAGTTCTTCAGTTCTGAATGAAAACTTCTTTAAGCAATAACTATGTAACTATTTAGGTACTGGTGAATGTAACCATGACACACACAAAAAAGTTGTTTTAGCAAAAAATTTATTAAAGCTTACCACACAGAAAGCCAAACTCTTCAGCACGATCTTTCCTATTTTAAAGTCTGAACTTTTTCCTGTCACTGTCACGGGTGGACCGGGAATAATTCCGTGGATTCAGGTGCAGAGCAGAAGTATTTTAATAAGACAAAACATAAAATAAACAAACCAAATCTAAATCCAAAAACAGACAAGGCAGGGCAGAAACAGGCACAGAATACAACACGCGTTACAAATACAACGAACGAGCACAGGACAGCAACCAAAGGAAGACACTGAGAAACATGGACTTCATTTTAATAGTAACATTTTTAATTGCAGGAGTCGATAAACTATCGCAATCCCACTGTGCACGAGGAAGTCGTGGGAACTAATTATTAATTCGTGGCCAAAAAAAAAATATATATATATATATATATATATATATATATATATATATATATATATTTGTGTCCGCACTGTCATGTGCAAGGCTCTGTACTTTACAGTTGAAATGAAACTGAATTTTCTCACTCAAGATACCATCTACCACCTTTGTTCAGAGTAAGAGAAGGTCACCCAGAATAGGGCACGGCCCAGACAGAACCAACACTCTCTGATCTCATTCACATGTTTGCATCGTGAATGATAACCAGCCATGCGAGAACCAGTAGCGTTCATGTCAAATGTCAAACCCACCGTGAGGTGAATATGTAAAAGTATGAATGAGATCTGAGCCCTACACCAGAGAAGACGATTAACAGTGAATATGCATGTCATCACTTTTGTGGGCGTTTTTAAAGTTTGACAGACTCAGTCTTATGTTTGATGATTCAAGCTGTTGTTCCAATCCTCATGTCTGTTTGCTGTAGAAGGAGTCACTACAAAACACACATGCACACACTCACAATCATAAGACTTTGAAGAGTTGTTCTTTAAAATAGATAGGGGAAATTGTCATTTCTATATCACCAAACGTCTCAAGTTACGACTGTAACCTCTGTTCCCTGAGAACAGGGAACGAGACAATACGTCATCGACGCTATGGGGAACGCCTCAGGCGTGACAGGTGTCTGAAATCACTATCAAATCACGTCAATCACATTGACCGGCGACAGCCCGTGAATCATTAGCGTGAATGATTAACATGCGACCTGGAAGTATATAAGGGCGCCTTGCAAACATGACAAATCACCTTATCGTCTGAAGGGACTGTACGGTAGGCAAGCCCCGAGGCATGGCAGTGAGACGTATTGTCTCGTTCCCTGTTCTCAGGGAACAGAGGTTACAGTCGTAACCTGAGACGTTCCCTTTCGAAGGGAACTCAACAATACGTCATCGACGCTATGGGGAACGAAATACCCACTCCGCCATGCTGAGGGGAGTGCATGCCCAAGGGCAGTGACAACTGTCAGAACCAGCAACTTTAAATGAAACGCTAGAACCACTCACCCTCAGGTCACACTGGGCTGTCAGTGACAGCATTCCCTATGGTCATAGCCCAAACTACACCCTCACAGGAAAAACCTTCATAAACATGGTTAAATGAAAGGCCTACCTGGGCCGGCTCCGGGCCTGGAACCACAGCTTCCAATTAGAAGGGGTCCCTTCTAGGGAATGCGGCTAGGGAACCCGAAGGAACCCCGGCCAATCACTATTCAGGGGAACGTACTCACCCCGAAAAGCCACCAGGACGACCTGGCGTCAGAACATAGACACTTAGTCTGGCCACTTCCTGTCTGTCTGAAGACAGAGCCTCTGGACAATTGCCTTAAGTACGACATCCAACCCGAGGGACTGCGAAGCTGGCAGTGAACCACTCGGCCCGGATCTCAGAGACGGGATATCCTGGAGAGTATGACTCAGCATAGTGCTTTCCAACCCTTGCTGGCGAGGGGAGTTTCTCTACTCGATCCATGGATCAACCCAGTGTCTGTGTTTCAAAACACTGAGGAGGCCTGTGAAGGCCTAAGGGCTGATCTAACTGGGAGGCCTCATGAGAGGCCTACGACCGTCTGACCAGACTCAGGAGGCCGCATGCTCATAGTGACCCTCGGTGAGAGGAGCACAAGGTCCACCTGGTAGGCAAACCAGGCTATAGGCAGGAAAGATTCAGGGAGGGAACCAGTAGCAGAGAATGAACACTTTAGCAAGCCAGGGCGCAAGCTCGTCTTCAGCAGCTGCCTACTAAGGCTAGCTGAGACTGATAGCAAGAGGCCACTAGCTTCATAAACCCAGCACCATTAGGGAACCATTCACAGGGAGGCCTGGAGAGGCCTACAACCTGTTAACCACAGTATGTGGGGACCTTCAGGGAGGCCTGGTGAGGCCTACTACCTGACCGTACTCACTAAAGGAGGCCTGGGGGAGCCTACTACCCGATAACCACAATCTGTGGGAACTCACCTTCAGGGAGGCCTGGTGAGGCTTACTACCTGACCGTTCTCATTCAAGGAGGCCTGGAGGAGCCTACTACCCGATAACCACAATCTGTGGGAACTCACCTTCAGGGAGGCCTGGTGAGGCCTACTACCTGACAGCCAAAATATTTGGGAGCTCACTTTCAGGGAGGCCCAGAGAGGCCTACTACCTGACAGCCACAATATTTGGGAGCTCACATTCAGGGAGGCCCAGAGAGGCCTACTACCTGATAGCCAACGTAAGTGGAAATTCGCCTTCAGGGCGGCCGGGTGAGGCCTACTACCTGATAACCATCTTAAGTGGGAATTCACCTTCAGGGAGGCCTGAGTGGCCTACTACCTGATAACCACTGGTAGCTATGAGCCCTGAGTCCGGGTGATAGTACAAGGTGGCCTGCTAAGGCCAGCCAGCTGGGGACTCGCCTATCAAGGAGGCCTGGTCGGGCCTACTAGCTGATAGCAAGTCACATTCTGCTATAACATACACTGTTGGGAAACCATACTACACAAGCATATTTTACTATTTGGCTTCCCGTAGCGCTATAGAGTATGTCCTACAATGTTGGGACTTACCTCCGAGGAGGCCTGTTTAACCCTCTGAGGTCGGCTATCGCGCTGGCGCGATAGTCTCGCTTTTTTTCTTATCAGTGCAAAAGAGACTCAAAATACTCTGTTGATTTTGATCTTACGTGTTAGTGTTATACATCATTCGATCCTGTTAAGTTTCTATTTTTTTTGTGTATACTCACAATATAAACAAAGTATTGTACTTTTAGTCAAATAAAGAAAAATAAACATGATGCTAGTTTTGCCTTCTCTCTGTCATTGAAGTCCATTCTGAAAAGCGTCCAAAAATTAACTGTAATTCCGCGAATACTTGTCATACAGGCACGAATGTTTTTCCATAATGAAGCTTGAACTCTCTTCTTTTAAATGAATTAATTTATATAAAAAAACAAATATTCTCAGTTTATGTAATCTGTATGAAAAGAGAGAGATGTCAGTCTCATTATACCTGATTACGTCTTAATGTGCCTCGCCCACGGAGAGCGCGCGGTATTCAAACGCAAATGATCTAAGGTAAGCCATTCAAACATTCCAACGCCCACCAGCTGGATTATAAAACACATCATGTTTAGGAAGTATCTTACTACCGCTGTGTACACAGCGTATCCCTACGCTGTGAGGAATAATACTATCTAATAACCCTGGAAAATGTACCAGAAGTGCTGGCAGTTTCATGTCGAGGAGCAACGGATCCAGCTGATGTAGTAAGTCATTTATTCTTAAGTGCTTTGTTCTAATCGCGATATTGAATAGTGTCTGTAAATCGCAAAAAGATCATTGCGTGTCTGTGTGTTGGCTAAATAATGAATGAACGACACAGGCGCGCGCACGTTGTTTACTTCAGTTATACAGCGCGTGTCTGTGCCGTTCATTCACTCTCGCACCTACATTAGTAAACATGTTATTTTTACATGGACACATCCAAACTATATTGCTATAGCCTACTAAGATGAGTAAAAATAGACTGAAATATGTTGAAATAAAATGTCTGTATAAGCAACAAACTGCAAATTAACATGCTGATATAATATCATAAGATATGTTACAGACTAAATATGAATGTTTAGACAAGATTTCGTGATTGGTTTTGGATAGATTATAAAGTTTTGACTGTAAAAAAAGACTACTGTCACATTAAATAGGTAAGCTTTTTTCGCCAATTTCTGCTCATATGTTAAATATACTATAGTATGGGATGTTTTGTCAAAAATAAAGTAGGTATATTGAATTATCAACTAAGATGTTATTATAGTGTTTGTTCCAATATTCAAACCAATGAATCCTTACCTTTTTTAATATGTATGATAAAATGTATACTTTTTACAAAGAAAAAATACACTTGAAATAGTGTTAAAATTGTAATTGTTGTTGTAATTGTAACCTATTTGTAATTGGTTACAATTTCTAATTGTAATATATATATATATATAATTTATTTTGTCCGAGGTCGCATTCTTTGGTACCCAGTGACATATGGAGCTAGAAATGTGTCTTTATTACATGCGAGAAAATAAATGATCTGAGAGAGAAAAAAAAAAGTTTGAGAGAAAAAGTTATCACACTGATAGCAAAAAAGCATTTCATGAGAGACAAAAGAATATTTGAAAGAAAAAGTTTTCATACCAATAGCAAAAAATAATATTTGAGACTAAAAAATGTTTTGAGAGAAAGTATTTTCTCATAGAACATAAAAAAATATAAATTTGAAAATTTTCAAACTATTTCTGAGAAAAAAAATCTCTCTCAAAATACTTGAAAAAAAACTCAAATATATATTTTTTGCTATCAGTGTGAAAACATTTTCTCTAAAAAAAAGTGTTTCTCTCAAAACGCTTTTCTTTGCTCTCGATGCATTTTTTTGCTCTCGTGTCAGGATTTTGCTTTAGCTGTGAAAATTGTGTCATGGGCGGGGCCACGTTCTTTTTTTCCTATTGGAACGTTCCTATTGGCCAGTCGGGTGAGCATCGTCTTGTCTTGGGAGTCGAACTGAATCATTACACCATTGTTCGCGTTCGGTTCACCTACATAGATGCCGTCTCTGCCTTAGTTGAGCACGGACACTCCAATGTTTGGGTAAGATGATGACACACACACAACTCGATGGGTAGCTGGCTGAGCAAGTTCAGCATCACTGAAGATTAAACATTAAAAAATGGCTCTCATGCAAGTTTACCTAGCATGATGGCTAATTAATAATTAGCTTTACTAGCGATTAGCAAGCTAATAATATAATACAAATTCATTCATGAATATGAGTGTTATTTTTAATGTTTAATCTTCAGTGATGCTGAACTTGCTCAGCCACCTACCCATCGAGTTGTGTGTGTCAGGGCCGGCCCGAGGCATAAGCGAACTAAGCGGCTGGCTACCAGGGGGCCCCCCAATCGAGTCGAAAAATATATTTTTTAGATGACTTAAACAAGTGACATAAATGAATGAATGAATATGAATGAATGAATGAATAATTCAAGACAAGAAAATTCTGATTTCATGATCAATATACCTGCCTACAACTGCTGCTGTGTCTGCCAGCGTTTAAGTCATGCGCATAATCTAGACACCTCGCGCGTGCATAGACAATTTGTGCGCAACTGCGCATAGTCACGGTAATGTTAAGCCATGTCACAAAAAAGGACGTATCCCTCTGGTGCCGAAAATAGAAAGAAGAAAAGGACAGAGGAGGAGAAAAAAGGAGCAAGATAAAAGTATGTTTGCATGATTATTTACAGTATGTTTTGTGCAGCAATTGACCCATTCCTATCTACGGCAAGCCCCGAGGGGAAAAATACATTGCATACACACATAAACAACGAGCGCCAGTACATCATTACCGGTATTAACAGACTTTGTTGGATTCTGTCATGTACAATCCAACAAAGTCTGTTACAATAATAATAAAAAATAAAAAAAAATTTGAGGACAGTTACACTGCATTGAGACAGTTGAGAAATAATAATATTTTTACAGTTTTCAACAATAATTGTCATTGTTGAACCCTTGCTCTTATTATGTTTCTGATTTCTCAGTTCTGTCATTATTTTAGCAAATAATGTATTTTATATGTTTTGAGACAGTTTGTTTTAAGAAGTTTCAAAGAGTAAAGTAAAAGTTAAAACTTTTTTAAGTAGGCTATCTATTTTTTATTAAGTATTTATTTTGTATTAATACATAACCTCACTGTATCATTATTGCGTGATATTTGTGTCAATAATCGTCAAGCACAGGTGACTCCGCGTAATGGGAGGGGGCCCCCAAATCAAATTCTGCTTAGGGCCCCCAATAGGCTCGGGCCGGCTCTGGTGTGTGTCATCATCTTACCCAAACATTGGAGTGTCCGTGCTCAACTTAGAGCTTAGATCGGGCCCAAAAAATCAAGCCCGACCCTACCCGAGCCCGTGCACGTTGTGTCTGAGCCCGGCCCGACACATTAACTATAATTATGAGCCCGAGCCCGATTTAAACCCGACCATTTTAATACGTGGGTCGTTATAACTGACGTTCTCAACTACTTTCTATGTTACTTTCTCCTCCTCCTCTGTTCTGCACCTCCAAATACTTTCAAGTTAGCCTACGTGTCACCATCATACACATCAGCATAAATGCTCCTGATAAATTATGTGTTATTAAAGCATTAACACACAAACCACTGTTATAACATA
This sequence comes from Gila orcuttii, assembly GCA_026230005.1. Lineage (NCBI taxonomy): Eukaryota > Metazoa > Chordata > Actinopteri > Cypriniformes > Leuciscidae > Gila > Gila orcuttii. The sequence goes on from JAPDVR010000012.1 coordinate 12,480,197, forward strand.
AAATCAAGCAGACTGAATGGGCGCAAAGTGCGCTCCCTTAAAAATTCCTAAAGCTGACATCAGTTCATCGCGATCTCACACATCTCTGTTATTATCAATGAAGCTAACTGCTCAATGAATCTTTCATAATATATACACTATGTTTGTTATAATTAGAGGATTTGCCAGCATACAGAATTGACCCTTCGCTAAGCCCCGCCCTCCTTAGTTACTGTTGCTACGCCTGTCAAGCTTTCGCGTCTAGCACATCTATTACAGTGTGTTTCAATGCACCCCTGGTATGCACCGGTGTCAGACATTCCCAATGAGATAATTAGTAATTTTTGGCGAACATGTGAAATATCTGAGAGAGCAAGACAAAAGGGACTGCAGTGTGAATTCGAGGGATATATCCACGACATAATATGCAACCGATTAGAGAATAATTTAATAAAAATTAAGCTAAAGCCTATAGTCGCAGCAGCCGCCGCCTCATACGCTGACCATTCACATGGGAAACACACAAATCGAGGAACAGCTATGTTCGTGCACAGCAGGGTAAGTGAAATGTGAAACTAATCTAATAATTATAAATCAAACAGTTTATCCATAAATCTTGTGGAATAACACTAACACCGGGAGAGCCGCGATCGGATTGGGTTAAAGTTAGTCAGTCAGGGGTAGTAGGCCATCGATTAACAAAATGCTGAAATATATTTTAAAGTATGTCAGTGAGCCTCCCCCTTGTCTTTAAACGTCTTATTTTACGTTAAAACATGTGCATTATGAACAAAGAACCGTAATTATTTCCAACTTCCAAGCAATATGTGTTTTTGTTAATCCTGTCGACACTTAGTTGTGAATGGGGTCTCCCACACTGCTTGATCCACGCACATCATTTCTCACCTTGGCTTTTAGATTTTCGGGAAGGAAAAAAATTACACTCCCCCGTCCAAACTTTTAGGATACCGGGTATCAGATTTGCACAATCCATACGCACAACGCTTCGGCATGTTTCCCTCGCTCGAAAGCTTGCCAGACCTCCCGCGCCTAGTTACGGTTGCTAAGACATGATTGGCCAGTGGCGGTTTTCGGGCGTGGCTTAGCGAAGGGTCAATTCAGCTCTGAACAAAAAGTCAGTTCCCTTTCGAAGGGAACTCAACAATACGTCAACGACGTTATGGGGAACGCCTCAGGCGTGACAGGTGTCTGAAATCACTATCAAATCACGTCAATCATATTGACCGGCGACAGCCCGTGAATCATTAGCGTGAATGATTAACGTGCGACCTGGAAGTATAAAGGGGCGCCTTGCACACATGACAAATCATCTCATCGTCTTCAGGGACTGTCTGTTTGAAAATGAACTGCTACTCAATGAAACGGTAAGAAAATTAAATGTAGCCTACAGCACACGAGTGTGCTTTTCCTGCCTGGGAGAAGAGCGCGCACGGGAGATTCTCGAGGGAATCCTCTGTGTGAACTGTGAGCGTTTTTCTTTTAAAACGCTCGCTCTCGTCTGGCCCTCTTCTCGAGTGAAGGGGGTTCAACGTCTGGTTCTCGTGGTCCCGCTCGTGCCGAGGCAGAGCGGCGACTTGCATCATGGGCTTCCAGATAGAGCTCGTCGATCATCTTGAGAGTGCTGTAAACCTCTCAGATGATTCGACGGCTGACGAGGGCGAAGCAGGTGCTCTTGCTGCTCTTCAGGACGAGCAGGAGATGGCTGAGGAGGTTTATAATCAGGTAGATCCTGAACCCTCTCAGCCACCCTGCCCCGTGTATGCAGGTCTGGTGGATGTTGTGGAGCGTGCCGCCAACAGGCTGTAGCTGCCATGGCAACGCACTAGAGGAGAGACCGCTCGCGGTAGGCTCGGCGATCGGTTTCTCCCCGGCCATACACCACCAGCTCAGGTGAGCCTAATCCATTCCTTCCTGATCTTCACACAGAGATCTAGAGGGCATGGAAGAGCCCATTCTCTGCCAGTATTCACTGACATCAGCGGGTTAATTTCGCTGATGTTGAGGGGATCGCAGAGCATGGGTATGTGTCGATGCCGCCCATTTGACGAGTCGTTTGCGAACTATCTCATGTCTGGGCAGGCGTCGACACTGAGAGCTCCATTTCTGCCATCCAAACCGCTAGAGACAACAGCGCGTTTGAATGGCAGAGCATACACGGCAGCAGTTCAGGCTGGTGCTTCCCTGCACACCATGGCGGTGCTGCAGGCATACCAGGCCGACCTGCTGCAGGATCTCGACCAGGGGGCAGGGATGTCCCCTGAGGCGGTTACTGAGCCGCGCCGAACCACGGTTCTTGCGCTCCGGGCCACCAAACAGACTGCTGCCACGATCAGTCGGTCGATGGCGGCGATGGTGGCCACGGAGAGACAGCTTTGGTTAAACCTGGCCGACGTTGAGGAGAAAGAGAATGCCTTTCTCCTCGATTCGTCGGTTTCGCCCTCTGAACTCTTTGGCCCCTCCGTGGAGGCGGGGCTTGGGAAGTTCAGGGAGGCGAAGGCGCGCTCAGCTGCTTTTAGGAAAAAACCTGCATACCGCTGAGATCCGGTTCCACGCCCAGGCAGGCGGGAGGGCCTGGCCCTTCACGGTCTGAGGACCGTAGACAGGGCCAGAGAGCCAGTGTCGCCTCTCGTGCGCCCCCTCTGTGGAGGAACAGGGCGCAGGAAAGGCGTGACTCCCGCTAGAAGAGGGATCTGAGGGAGGTTATCCAGCACAAGCGCATACAGCGTCGCTGATGGATAATCTCCCCGGAGGGCTTCATTAAAAAGAGAAATCCAGCCCTCTCCTCTCTTCTGACTCCCCAGACGAGCATTACATCAGGCCTGGCGCTGGGCCTATGATAAGAACGATGTTCCGATGGCCCGCCTAGGCTTGGTTAGTAGAAACGCCTCTTTCAGGCATGTAAAGTGGTGGACCCCAGGTTCATAAAGAACTATCTGGCGAGTCTTCACTCCGCACGCCGCAGGTGAGCTGTCTGGTCTTTTCAAGAGTCAATTTTTGTGAATTAAAATTCCGAAATGTTTCTCTCTACAGACCTCGTTCCCTGTATAGAGCTATGGGGTCATGTCATTTGCTATGTCATCAGGTAATAAGGTAAGAGAAGTTTCCTGGATTATTAGGGCCCTGAAGTTCCCCATTAGGTGGCCAGAACGATAACTATGTTAGCCTTCGGGCTGTTAGCCACCTCAGGGTAGAGTAGTTGGTCTCTCTCTTAGAATTTTTTACTTAGAGTGTTGACTGACGCTAGAGCTTCAGATAGATCTTATGTCCGGCCCACGGGTCCGTTTGACTTCTTCCTGAGTATTTCGCCCCTTGAGCTCTGTTTGGGTTTTCATTAGGCTGAGCGATCATGCAGCCCTTTGTATGGAATAATACAGACTATATTCTTTAGTAAGGCTGTGGCTCCTCCGAGCCCTCAGATAGATCTATGCCTGCAGGCTGGCCCTCACCAGGGCCGCCTCTGTAGCTGGCCTAGGCTGTGCCAGGGATAATAGAAGTGCTCTGCTAAAATTTAGCATTGCTTCCTCTGAACCTTCACTTTGTGAATGTAGGTTTCTAGCATCCCTGTATAAACAGCCTCCTCCCATGGGGGTCGTTAGGCCAAGGCCCGCCCCCTTCTCTGCATTCTGGGGTGACTAGAGTAATGCAGCATGGTGCAGAGGATGGTTTGTAAGGACATGGTAGGCCTCAAACAGGCCTCCGTGGTATATATGTCTTTATTGAGCAGGGTTAGGCCGTCTTTCGCTTCACGAAGAAGACTGGGTTTCCTGCCCGACCCTGCCATGCAGAACTGGCCTACGGATTTAGGCCGCCAGTTTAGGCTTCACTCACCTCGCTGAGCTACTGCTTGAGCGCTAGGTTGTAGGTGGATGGCTTTCATTCAAGCCCCACTCCCCTAGGTTGGGCACAGATAAATTTCTGTCACCCCTAGAGCCGCTGGCAGGCCCGGACCCTGGTAACCTCAGGGTGAGGTGTGAGTATCCCCCTGTGATACAGGGTAGGTCTGAGCACTTCACTCCCAGTTCTGTTTATCCTACCTCGCACCACTATGGCTCGGGTCGAGTATGAAGTAAGCTTCACTTCTTCTTTGGTCGAAGTACGCTCCCCTGAAGCCAGAGCATTGCCCTGAGCTGACGCCCATGCATAGATGGTAGGCCCCTGACTAATGGGGCCTCCGTTGAGGCAGAGTGGCGTATGTTGTACTCCCCTTGTTTTAAGGGTGCTAGCTTTTTTGCGGAGTACACTGCCATGGGCAATGTGATTAGGCACCAGGATGCTGTAGGCGTTGCGTAAACAGCTTTGCTGCCAACGAAGGCTGCGCCATTAGGTAGTAGGCCTCAGCAGGCCTCCTTGATTGGACAGCCCCCTAGAGGGCACTGTAGGCCAGCTCACTTTACGTGGTTGGCCTTGGTGGTTCGGGCAGTTGACTCACTGATGGGTAGTAGGCCTTAAACAGGCCTCCTCGGAGGTGAGTCCCAACATTGTGGGACATACCTTATAGCGCTACTGGAAGCCCATTAGTAAATTATGCTTTTGTAGTATGGTTCCCAACAGTGTAATTTATAGCAGAATATGACTTGCTATTAGCTAGTAGGCCCGACCAGGCCTCCCTGATAGGCGAGTCCCCAGCTGGCTGGCCTTAGCAGGCCACCTTATACTATCACCCGGACTCAGGGCTCAAAGCTAACAGTGGTTATCAGGTAGTAGGCCACTCAGGCCTCCCTGAAGGTGAATTCCCACTTAAGATGGTTATCAGGTAGTAGGCCTCAGCCGGCCGCCCTGAAGGCGAATTCCCACTTAAGTTGGCTATCAGGTAGTAGGCCTCTCTGGGCCTCCCTGAATGTGAGCGCCCAAATATTTTGGGTGTCAGGTAGTAGGCCTCACCAGGCCTCCCTGAAGGTGAGTTCCCACATGCTGTGATTATCAGGTAGTAGGCTCCTCCAGGCCTCCTTGAATGAGTACGGTCAGGTAGTAGGCCTCACCAGGCCTCCCTGAAGGTGAGCTCCCCACATACTGTGGTTGTAAGGTAGCAGGCCTCACCGGGCCTCCCTGAAGGTGAGTTCCCACGTACTGTGGTTATCAGGTAGTAGGCCTCTCTTGGCATCTCTGAAGGTGAGCACCCCACATACTGTGGTTTTCAGGTAGTAGGCCTCTCTGGGCCTCCCTGAAGGTGAGCACCCCACTTACTGTGGTTATCAGGTAGTAGGCCTCACGGGCCTCTCTGAAGGTGAATTCCCACTTACGTTGGCTATCAGGTAGTAGGCCTCTCCGGGCCTCCCTGTAACATTCCCTAGTGGTGCTGGGTTTATGAAGCTAGTGGTCTCTTGCTATCAGTTTCAGCTAGCCTTAATAGGCAGCTGCTGAAGGCGAGCTTGCGCCCTGGCTCGCTAAAGTGTTAATTCTCTGCTATTGGTTCCCTCCCGGAACTTTTTCTGCCTACAGCCTGGTTTGCCTACCAGGCAGACCTGTGCTCCCCTCACCGAGGGTCTCTATGACCATGCGGCCTCCTGAGTCTGGTCAGACGGTCGTAGGCCTCTCGTGAGGCCTCCCAGTTAGATCAGCCCTTAGGCCTTCACAGGCCTCCTCAGTGTTTTGAAACACAGACACTGGGTTGATCCGTGGATCGAGTAGAGAAACTCCCCTCGCTAGCAAGGGTTGGAAAGCACTATGCTGAGTCATACTCTCCGGGATATCCCGTCTCTGAGATCCGGGCCGAGTGGTTCACTGCCAGCTTCGCAGTCCCTCGGGTTGGATGCCTTTCTTAAGGCTTTGTTGTCCAGAGGCTCTGTCTTCAGACAGACAGGATTTGGCCAGACTAGTGTCTATGTACTGACGCCAGGTCAGGCCGTCCTGGTGGCATTTCGGGGTGAGTACGTTCCCCTGAATAGTGACTGGCTGGGGTTCCTTCGGGTTCCCTAGCCACATTCCCTAGAAGGGACCCCTTCTAATCGGAAGCTGTGGTTCCAGGCCCGGAGCCGGCCCAGGTAGACCTTTTATTTAACCATGTTTATGAAGGTTTTTCTGTGAGGCCGTAGCTTGGGCTATGACCGTAGGGAATGCTGTCACTGACAGCCCAGTGTGACCTGAGGGTGAGTGGTTCTAGCGTTTCATTTGAAGTTGCTGGTTCTGACAGTTGGCACTGCCACTTGGCATGCACTCCCCTTAGCATGGCGGAGTTGGTATATCGTTCCCCATAACGTCGTTGACGTATTGTTGAGTTCCCTTCGAAAGGGAACGTCTCAGGTTACGACTGTAACCTATGTTCCCTGAGAACAGGGAACGAGACAATACGTCTCCCTGCCATGCCTCGGGGCTTGCCTACCGTACAGTCCCTTCAGACGATAAGGTGATTTGTCATGTGTGCAAGGCGCCCCTTTATACTTCCAGGTCGCACGTTAATCATTCACGCTAATGATTCACGGGCTGTCGCCGGTCAATATGATTGACGTGATTTGATAGTGATTTCAGACACCTGTCACGCCTGAGGCGTTCCCCATAACGTCGTTGACGTATTGTCTTGTTCCCTGTTCTCAGGGAACATAGGTTACAGTCGTAACCTGAGACGTTTTGAGCAGTGAGGGGAGTCTATCTTAAATGCTTCTGATTGGCCATTGCGTTCAAGAAATCAACACATATGTCTGTGATTGGCTACATCGCTCAACGCTGCAAACATGTTATAAAACAAAACTCTGGCCTGTAAATCATTTGTATTTTGTTTTAGTTGTTCTTGTTGCTTTTCTGCAACAGATGAATAAAAATGTATTCGTTTTTATGTTTTAATTTGTAGATATTTCTAGTTTGCGGGAGTCCCACAAATCGTTTTATTCTCATGGAACCCACACACACAGAGTGAATGCACAGCATGCGCCCGCGCTCGCACTCGGCCATCAAATCTAGTCCCGCGCCGCACTCTTTTGCGTTGGGAGTGCACTTCTCTAGATCAAAGGCCCGGCCCGGCCCGAGGATGGTGACGGGAAATATCGGCCCGACCTCGGGCTCGGCCAGAGAATCTAAAAGGCAGAGGAGGCATCTATCTAGGTGAACCGAACGCGAACAATAGTGTAATGATTCAGTTCGACTCCCAAGACAAGACGATGCTCACCCGACTGGCCAATAAGAACGTTCCAATAGGAAAAAAAGAACGTGGCCCCGCCCATGACACAATTTTCACAGCCAAAGCAAAATCCTGACACGAGAGCAAAAAATTGCATCGAGAGCAAAGAAAAGCGTTTTGAGAGAAAATGTTTTCACACTCATAGCAAAAAATATATATTTGAGATTTTTTTTCTAAGTATTTTGAGAGAGATTTTTTTTCTCAGAAATAATTTTAAAAATTTCAAATTTATATTTTTTTATGTTCTATGAGAAAATACTTTCTCTCAAAACATTTTTTAGTCTCAAATATTATTTTTTGCTATTGGTATGAAAACTCTCTCAAATTTCTCATTTTCTCTCAAATATTCTTTTTTCTCTCATGAAATGCTTTTTTGCTATCAGTGTGATAACTTTTTCTCTCAAACTTTTTTTTTTCTCTCAGATCATTTATTTTCTCACATGTAATTGTGACGATCGGCAGCTGTAGTGCCCTCGAGAGCCTCTGGAGGACACTCTCTCTCTTTATGTTATGTTTCATTATGGACTCATTATGTTTATTATGTTCAGGTGTGTTTTATTAAGCTGATTAAGTTTTCCTGTCTTAAGCCCGTGTTTTCCCTGTGTTCAGTGCGAAGTATTGTATAGCGTAAGCGTACCATTCCCGAGCATTATTCTCTTATTCTAGTTCTTTGTGTTTCCCTGGACTTTTGACCTTAGCCTGTTATCTGGACTCTGTTTATGAACCTGTGCTGCCTGCCTCGACTTTTGCCTGTTTGACTTCGATTCTGATGTTCCCTTTCAATAAAGTTCTGCAAATGGATCCGACCGCCTCTGTCCGTACGTTACAGAATACTTCGCCTAATCCAGCAGACTTTCAGCATCTATCCACCGTGGTCAAGACCCGAGCTTCCATGCTAGCCTCTCATCGTTCTCAGCTGGCGAGACTAACTTCTCTCCTCGAGGAACTAGCAAGCTCCGTGCAAACCTGGTCTACGCAGAGCTCAAGCACAGCGGCTAATCAAGCCCAAACTGCCGCTGCACCTGTTCCACCGCAACCCAGTGTGAGTACCGCATCTAACTATCCCAGTCTGTCATTTCCTGAGAAGTTTGATGGCTCACCTGTGGCGTGTGAGGGATTCCTTCAGCAGTGCAGTTTGTATATGAATCATCAGCCCAAGTTTTACACCTCGGATGACGACCGTGTTTCCTTTATCTGCTCACTGTTCACTGGAAAGGCTTTGGAGTGGGCAGGTACGTTCTGGGAACAAGGGCGAATTTCCTTCCCTTCTTATGACATCTTTATCGCCCTATTCAGAGAGGCTTTTGAACTCCCTGCAGGAGTGGAGGATCCCGAGGAACTGCTCTTGTCCCTGCGTCGGGGAGGTTCGTATGCAGCGGATTTCTCTCGCTCATTCCGCATGCCGCTAAAGCCTCATCTCGCCAAACTGTTCGATCCTCCCTTGATGACCGTCAGAGGGGCTTTCAAGTATTCCGTTTCTGCCAACCCCACTCATCGTGTCGGACCCCTCCAGCCCGTTTTCCGCGCTGGCCCTGTTGAACTTGCTAATTCAGAGACTGCGGAGGTTTCGCCGGCCGAACTGGAGTTTGAGCGCGTGCCAGCCGACTCGAAAGAATCAAGTACCGAGTCGAGTGCATTAAGCGAGTCAAGTGAATCTAGCCCTGAGTCAAGTGGATCTAGCCCTCAGTCAAGTGAGTCAAGTGCCGAGCCGAGTGAGTCAAGTGCCGAGCCGAGTGAGTCAAGTGAGTCATGTGCCGAGTCAAGTGAGTCTACCGAGTCAAGTGAGTCTACCGAGTCAAGTGAGTCTACCGAGTCAAGTGAGTCTAGTGAATCTAGCCAAGTGAGTGAATCTAGCCCAGTGATGCGCCTTCGCAGAAGGAAGAGAAGGAGGACTCTTTTGGCTCGTCAGGCTCCGGAGGGCGTTCCCAGGCGCCTCGCCCTGCCGGTCCCGCCTCTGCGTCTTGCCCTGCCTGCCCCGCCTCTGCGCCTCGCCCTGCCGGCTCCGCCTCTGCGCCTCGCCTTACCTGCGCCTCTCAAGCTTCGGGAGCCTTTTCCAGTGGCGGTTTCCAGCCCGGAGGCTTTAGCTTTAAATTTCCCCAAGAACTTTTTGGGGGGGGGGGGCAGTATGTACCCTAAGAGGGCCATGGAGGTGGCATCTACGTTGACCTTTGCACTACCATCTACACCTGAGAGGGTCATGGAGGTGGCGCCTACATGGACCTTTGCACGACCACCTTCGCCTGAGCTTTCCATGTCACTGGTCCTGTCCAGCCCTTTGCTCCCTACGTCTTGGTCCCCGGTTAAGTGTACTCTGCCCTGGTCCTGTGTTATGTGTGCTCCGTTCTGTTCTCCTGTCTCTTATGCTCCAGCCTGTCTTCCTGCCAAGCATGCTCCGCCCTGGCTACTTGCGGAGCATGTCTCCCCGTGGTCTCGTGCCTGGCTCTGGTCTCCAGGCCCCCTGCCTCTCCACGGGCCTGGCCCTCCATCCCAGCCCCCGTTGACCTCCCCCCGGAGCTCTTAGGAGCGTCTGGAAGCCGCTCCTTAGAGGGGGGGTTATGTGACGATCGGCAGCTGTAGTGCCCTCGAGAGCCTCTGGAGGACACTCTCTCTCTTTATGTTATGTTTCATTATGGACTCATTATGTTTATTATGTTCAGGTGTGTTTTATTAAGCTGATTAAATTTTCCTGTCTTAAGCCCGTGTTTTCCCTGTGTTCAGTGCGAAGTATTGTATAGCGTAAGCGTACCATTCCCGAGCATTATTCTCTGATTCTAGTTCTTTGTGTTTCCCTGGACTTTTGACCTTAGCCTGTTATCTGGACTCTGTTTATGAACCTGTGCTGCCTGCCTCGACTTTTGCCTGTTTGACTTCGATTCTGATGTTCCCTTTCAATAAAGTTCTGCAAATGGATCCGACCGCCTCTGTCCGTACGTTACAGTAATAAAGACACATTTGTAGCTCCATAGTGACACACCTGTGTGAAAGGCTCATTAATATGCATCTCGCACATTATCCGGCCTTTGTCTTCTCAGGTGTGAACACGCCTCCACGCATAATGCCTTTCCAGACAAAAGGTGTCTTATAAAATTTAAATCAATGTATTGTTTTGTGTAAATGATTAGGCAGGATGATTTTCAGATCATTTTGAAGCAAAAATTCTAGGCAACAACACCCATTAGTCAAAAGTCTTGTGGACACATATTTAGTATGTGTTTTGTGGCCTTATTTCAGACACTTTAAGTTTTAGTTTTTTCAATAACCATGCATAAACAATATTCTCTCAAAAATACAAACATGTACATACATCTTGCTCACATATTATGGTAGCCCTGTTTGTGCTAAATAGAGTGTAATTACACCTTTGCAATTAATATCTTTATGAGGAACTGAAAAAAGCACAAATGTCAGGGCATGTCAAAACATCTCAAGGACCCCAAAAACACCTTAGACCCCATAGGGTTAAGGCCTACTACCCATCAGTGAGTCAACTGCCCGAACCACCAAGGCCAACCATGTAAAGTGAGCTGGCCTACAGCGCCCTCTTGGGGGCTGTCCAATCAAGATGGCCTGCTGAGGCCTACTACCTAATGGCGCAGCCTTCGTTGGCAGATAAGCTGTTTACACAGCGCCTACAGCATTCTGGTGCCTAATCACATTGCCCATGGCAGTGTACTCTGCAAGAAAGCTAGCACCCTTAAAACAAGGGGAGTACAACATACGCCACTCTGCCTCAACGGAGGCCCCAGTTAGTCAGGGGCCTACCATCTATGCATGGGCGTCAGCTCAGGGCAATGCTCTGGCTTCAGGGGAGCGTACTTCGACCAAAGAAGAAGTGAAGGCTTACTTCATACTCGACCCGAGCCATAGTGGTGCGAGGTAGGATAAAACAGAACTGGGAGTGAAGTGCTCAGACCTACCCTGTATCACAGGGGAATACTCACACCTCACCCTGACGTTACCAGGGTGCGGGCCTGCCAGCGGCTCTAGGGGTGACAGAAATGTATCTGTGCCAAACCTAGGGGAGTGGGGCTTGAATGAAAGCCAACCACCTACAACCCAGCGCTCGAGCAGTAGCTCAGCGAGGTGAGTGAAGTCTATACTGGTGGCCTAAATCCGTAGGCCAGTTCTGCACAGCAGGGTCGGGCAGGAGACCCAGTCTTCTTTGTGAAGCGAAAGACGGCCTAACCCTGCTCAATAAGGACATATATACCACGGAGGCCTGTTTGAGGCCTACCATGTCCTTATAAACCATCCTCTGCACCACGCTGCATTACTCTAGTCACCCCAGAATGCAGAGAAGGGGGCGGGCCTTGGCCTAACGACTCCCATGGGAGGAGGCTGTTTATACAGGGATGCTAGAAACCTACATTCACAAAGTGAAGGGTCAGAGGAAGAAATGCTAATTTTAGCAGAACGCCTCTATTATCCCTGGCACAGCCTAGGCCAGCTACAGAGGCGGCCCTGGTGAGGGCCAGCCTGCAAGCATAGATCTATCTGAGTGCTCGGAGGAGCCACAGCCTAATAAGGAATATAGTCTGTATTATTCCATACAAAGGGCTGCAGAATCGCTCAGCCTAATGAAAACCCAAACAGAGCTCAAGGGGCGAAATACTCAGGAAGAAGTCAAATGGTCCCGTGGGCCGACATAAGATCTATCTGAAGCTCTAGGGTCAGTCAACACTCTAAGTAAAAATTTCTAAGAGAGAGACCAACTACTCTACCCCGAGGTGGCTAACAGCCCGAAGGCTAACATAGTTACCGTTCTGGCCACCTAACGGGGAACTTCAGGGCCCTAATAATCCAGGAAACTTCTCTTACCTTATTACCTTGACATGCCCCCATAGCTCTATACAGGGAACGAGGTCTTTAGAGAGATACATTTCGGAATTTTAATTCACACAAAAAATTACTCTTAAAAAGACCAGTCAGCTCACCTGCGGCGTGAAGACTCGCCAGATAGTTCATTATGAACCTGGGGTCCACCACTTTACATGCCTGAAAGAGGCGTTTCTACTAACTAAGCCTAGGCGAGCCATTGGAACATCGTTCTTATCATAGGCCCAGCCCCAGGCCTGATGTAATGAACGTCTCGGGAGTCAGAAGAGAGGAGAGGGCTGTGATGTAATGAAGCCCTCCGGGGATATTATCCATCAGCGATGCTGTGTGCGCTTGTGCTGGATAACCTCCCTCGGATCCCTCTTCTTGCGGGAGTCACGCCTCTCTGTTCCTCCACGGAGGGGGCGCACAAGAGGCGACACTGGCTCTCTGGCCCTGTCTACGGTCCTCGGACCGTGAAGGGCCAGGCCCTTCACGGGAAGTTCGTGTAAGCCAAATCTGCGCTGATTTAGCGCAAATACGGAACTCGTGAGTCCTCATGATATATTAAATGCAGCGTACTGCGCAGAATCTGCGCATTTCTGGCTTGCTTGAACACACACGTCACTAAGCAACAAATAACGGCACGCTTGTTCACTTGCACTGAAGTAATAGCAAATATTAAAAAGCATTTGGTTAACAGAAAAGACATTGTTATTTTCCAACATCCTACATGTTCTGTGTACTGTATTGATCTGTCTACCTAAAACACATTTTTGGTAAAAAAAAAAAAAAAAAAAGGCAGTTAAAATCGATTCCCTATTTTCGTTTTCGAAACTTGTGTTGGTTGGTCCGATCGATTGTGCAATCGATTTTCGAACGTAAAGTGACAGCCCTAGTAAATTCGGGCAGAGTACGGGCTCTTCCATGCCCTCTCGATCTCCGTGTGAAGATCAGGAAGGAATGGAAGGCTCACCTGAGCTGGTGGTGTATGGCCGGGGAGAAACCGATCGTCGATTTTACCGCGAGCTGTCTCTCCTCTCGCGTGTCGCCATGGCAGCTACAGCCTGCCGGCGGCGTGCTCCACAACATCCGCCAGCTCTGCATACAGGGGGCAGGGTGGCTGAGAGGGTTCAGGATCTACCTGATTATAAACCTCCTCAGCCATCTCGTGCTCGTCCTGAAGAGCAGCAACTGCAAGAAACCATCGGTGAAAAATCCTCATCATCGACCTGTAGTTCGCCCTCGTCAGCCGTCGAATCATCTGAGAGGTTTACAGCCCTCTCAAGGTGATCGACGAGCTCTATCTGGGAGCCCATGATGCAAGTCGCCGCTCTGCCTCGGCACGAGCGGGACCTGGACCACGAGGACCAGACGTTGAACCCCCTTCACTCGAGAAGAGGGCCAGACGAGAGCGGAGCGTTTTAAATGAAAAACGCTCACAGTTCGCACAGAGGGTTCCCTCGAGAACCTCCCGTGCGGGCTCTTCTTCCAGGCAGGAAACGCACAGCTCGCTGTACATTTCATTTTCTTTCTCTTACCGTTTCTTTGAGTAGCATTTTCAAACAGACAGTCCCTGAAGACGATGAGATGATTTGTCATGTTTGCAAGGCGCCCTTATATACTTCCAGGTCGCACGTTAATCATTCACGCTAATGATTCACGGGCTGTCGGCGGTCAATGTGATTGACGTGATTTGATAGTGATTTCAGACACCTGTCACGCCTGAGGCGTTCCCCATAGTGTCGATGACGTATTGTTGAGTTCCCTTCGAAAGGGAACTGATTTTTTCTTCTGAACACTCACCCTGTCTGCCAGTCAAACTGACAGTCCCGCCCTAAACTCACTCCATTGGTTGAGTCAGTGTTGCGGTGTTGTGACACTCAGACAAATAGTTGTACATACAATGTTTTGACCACAGCATTACATTAGAAAAATATAAAATAATTAAATTTTGATTCTAAATTTATACAAAACTTGATACTATGAACAGTATTAAAATGCAATTGTACATTTTGGAGAAGTTATGTGATGAAATCTACACATTTTTCTCCCAGCAGTAAATACTTCTCTGAAGTATCAGCATTGTCAAAAAGCAGAAAAAGGATCTTTAAAGGTTGCTACGGGTGGACACAGAGACGGGAATCCTTTATACACACTTGAAAGTGATTGAATGTTGACAATTGCAGTCAACTCTGTGAAAAACACAGCTTCAGATAATTGATTTCGTGTGAAACGGACTAAACGTGGCCTGGCCAATCATACTGTATGCCATCCTTTTCAACCGGAGAGAGAATGGAGCGGAGAATCTTGAAATGGAGCACCAGGTACTTTTTAAAAGAGATGAAAAAGGAAACATTCCAGACAAAGGTAGAGCAGTCCGTGAGAAACCGTGGACACTATTTTCAAAAAATCAAATTGATAATTGTTTTATTTATTATGCAAAACGATTTGTATCTTTCATTGTATAAAGAATTTGTCATTTCAACTGAATGTAGAAATTGGCATCCATTGTCAAACCACTCAGGGAAACAGCATGTTTTTGGATTTTGGGGAAAACTGGAGCAGCCAGACCAAACCTACACAAATACAGGGGGAACATGCAGACTCCACCCAGATTGCCTTGCTGGCTCAGCCGGAACTCGAACTGGAGAACTTCTACCTGTGGGTCAACTGTGATTTGGTGCAATTTGATTTGGTCAAACAAATTTTTTTTATGTTGAGAAAAGTAAACCTACTTGTTACAAGCTGAAATCTTTACTTTGATCCAACTAGCAATCTGGTCGAATGCATTCTCCACTACCTCTGGAAGAGGTCAAAAGTGGACAAGCTCAAAATCTTTTAGACCCCGTTTACACCTGTATTTACGCCGTACACAAGTCGACTTAAGTCGACAAAAGAGTAACACTCGACGATGTATGACGGAGATGTAGGTATAGCGTAAGCTTTGATGCCTCTCGTAAATCGATGCGTACGGCCGTCTGCCGGAAGCTAGTTATTTTAGTCGATAAAGTTTTAAATATGGATATGGTCACAAACGCATCACTTCACTTCAGAAGGCATTTATTAACCTCTGTAGAGCCGTGTGGAGCACTTTAATCATGAATGGATGCGCTTTGATGGACTTCCAAAAAAATAAACCCACTGACTCCCATTATAAATCTTGGAAGAGCCAGGACATTTTTTAACATAACTCTGATTGCATTTGTTTGAAATAAGAATGTCATATACACCTAGCATGGCTTCAGGGTGAGTAAATGATGGGCTAATTTTCTTTTTTGGGTGAACTATCCCTTTAATAATAACATGCTGAAAATTAGCTTTATAGATTGTCTTGTTAGCTCCAGCATACTTTTAAACTTTTATTCTATGTCTGCAGCTCTGCTTGTAGATAGATAGATAGATATCTTATTTCCGCTTTAAACAAAATGCTGCAGCCAGTGTTGTGTTAGCACTGTGGTTAAGCAGACAGTTGCATTAACAGCAAGTCAATGAGGGCAAGCTTTTAACTGAACCATGCACATGCATTTTAAACACTTACATTATGTTCTTGCGCATTTAATTCTGCTGCTCAGGCAATGTCAATTTATGACCCAATTAAGGGGTGGTCAAAATAACACTTTAAAATCAATCAGAGCTATAGGAATGAATCAAGTAATTAATAATTAACAAGTAACATTTTATTGTCATTTGATTGTCAGTCTCTGCTTTTCCGCAACAGACTGAAGCCGCCTTGTGTATAAAGCACCATTACTTTCAGATAATAAAGGAACAATACAGCAGTTTTCTAGTGTTATATTTCGTTGGGGGAGTGTTCAGCCCTTCCTCAAACTTTTTAACGCACAGCCCCCCTCTGATTGCTTTTAATAAATGTACAAATCATGAACAGATCAAAAGCTATATTTGCCTAAAGTCTGATTTGGTGGGCCATCCTAAAGGGCAGTGCAACTTGTGCAACCTAGCCTATCCGGCCTGCTGTAAAATCTTGCAAAACCTTTTTAGACTTTTAAAAAAGAAGAAAAAAAGCTTGCCAATGGGGTCAGAAAAAATAAATAAAATAAGTTCTACCAGAAAGACTCGGGAGATATATTGATGTAACAAAGCATTAATTTATTGACAGCCCAGCAAGCGATTATTTATAAAGTTCTTTGGCGTAGGCCCCGTCCGTAGTTCAAAATCCGAGGGTAGCGGATCTGCATTTCCTGCCTGAAGACGAAGGCAGGGGCGCAGCCGACCCCCCGGGAAGTATGGACAGGACCATCCTGGTGGAGGTGGGGAGGGTGGAGGTAGTTGTCGCGTCAGCATCTGTGAACTCAAACGTGTAAGTACTGATCTTTTATACAGCGAGTATAAGGACATGATTGGATAGATGAGAAGGTAATAAGTGACGTAGTAATTAAGTCTTCCTGGCAGAACTTATGCTAAAGCTTTCATTCTCATTTTTTATTTTTGTAAAAAATAAGTCAGTGAGAAATACTGTAATAAGAGTCGATGAGGTCAGTATGTCGACACTAAGGCACTGGCTGCTTCTATGTATTCTTTCTAATTAGAATAACATTATCACCGCAGATCCGGGCTAAAGCTGCTGGGACTGGAGCGGGTCTGTGTGAGTATATCTCATTAAGCCAGCGCAGACTCGAACGCGCAAACAGATGTGCACGGATTTGTGAACTTGGCACGGGCAAGCGAGTCTCTCAACGCAGCCAAATCCGCAGGCATGAGATTCAATACGCTTTAGCTTTTCATGGCAAACCGCCCATGTCTCAAGTGTATTCACTCTATTTTCTGTCTTCCCTTTTCTGCCGTTTTTCCTTCTTCTTTCTTTCTTTCTCCGGGTCTTTGTTTAGCAACTTCCCACCTCCATATAACTCCGACAGCCCACGCGCAGTGAGCGCACACTGGCCAGCGGGTTGGCTTATTATCCGCACGGCAATGTGACGAGCTCTGATTTGAGGAACTTTGCGCTGCAGGAGGACTGAGATTAGAGAACCGTGTGAAGCGAGGGGAAATGTAGGCTGGTGATTTCAAGCATTCATGCTTCGGCTGTAAAAATACCTCACTTTCTTGGGGTCTCGATATGAGCTTGAGGAGAGCGGGGTGGCGGGCGCCGGAGCCCCATGTGGTCTTGTATCTACTGGCGCGGGTAACAATTTGATGTAATGGCCCTTCATCATGCGTTATCGATAGCTAGAATAATACGGACTATGGTCAGCGAATGTACAGCAAACTCTTTGAGCGACTTGAAGGACAATTACTCTAGATCCGCGGCAGACAGGCCATAATTACAAATCCATTTACAGGGCGCTGAGAATAATGAGGAAACTGCGGAGGTGAAGAGTTTTCCCCCTCTCTCCAATGCAGCCGGTTAATGTCTTTAAACGAGGACAAAGCACGTGTGTTCAGCAAACGCAGCAGAAGCTTTATGATGAAAGTCTTGATAACATATTGGTTCCCTGTAAGGGAGATTATTAAAGGTGGAGCTCTGTAAAACTTCACTAAAACTTGCTTCATGAAATGTGCGGCTGTAAAACCAAGTGCTCCTCTGAGGGGGTCTGCCTTCATTTCAGAGCAGTGCTGTCAGTCCTGGGATTTGTAGGACGTGAGAACTCAACAGTCATGGAATGTGTCTGAATCTTAAACTGGTGTTATTTTAGAAACTATCTTAGAAGAAGTAGTGTTAATGCTTTGGCTTGCCCTCACAAATTTCATTCAAAGATTACAAAGATCAACTATTTTAGTCACTCATAACATTGACTGATTATCAAAGTATTTGGAAATGCACATACAAATACAGCAAACAGCGGTGTTATGTGTATAAAATGCACAGCAAGTGCCTATAATCTATGATTGATTTCAGTAATCAGTAAAAAAAAAAAAAAAACATACTGTATATTCGCACGATTACAGTTAGTTAATAAAGTTGAGTCAAGGATAATCAATCTGATTTGCACAAAACTTAGCTTGCATTATTATCCCAAAAACTTCATGACGTGTGTGTGTGTGTGTGTGTGTGTGTGTGTGTGTGTGTGTGTGTGTGTGTGTGTGTGTGTGTGTGTGTGTGTGTGTGCACGCTTGTATACATGGTTTATGAGGACATAATTGCACATAATGAGATTGTTATTACTTTCTGTGTCCTGTAACTGTGTGGAATTTAAAAAATGCCAATGGTTTATGTGTATGTGTGATTGACAACTAATTAGGCTTAATTTAAAACTTCATTCATTGAGCTTTTTTTTTTTCATTCAAAATCCACTTGAATTAAGGCTGTGTGGAGACATGTTTAAATGAGTATGACACGTCAGTTCAGAATGAATCAAACATTTCATCCCAGCAGCTAGTATATGTCTTATATCATAGAATATAGCACATTTCCACTGTCTTGTTTTGATGTTCATGTCTTTGGGTCTAGAATTTTCTTGAATGCCTTGTGATGTCCAAAAACTATCAGAGATCCAACAGAGGGCGGTAGGCCTCAGTCACACCACGCGCACTCCCAGTACGACCCAATTCAAAAAGCAATTATCTGAGTGTGTACTCCTGGGCCGATGAATAGACTGCTTCTAAAGTGCCATATTAACCTAGTTGAGAAGTATCGATTGGGGTCCCTGTCCAAACGAACAGGCACAAGAAAGCGCTGGAAACGGAGACGGTGAGAGAGATGCATCTGTATTCCATTGGGTTCTATCCTACAGTCGTAATGAGGTCTTGAACAGGCTGGGACTCTATTCTTCAGTGCTGTTTGTATAGGGGATGCTTTCCTCTGGGCTCCTAAACTCCAACAAATGTCTCACTTTTCCTCATTCACTCTACTATCTCTCTCTTTATCTCTCCCTGTCTCTATGGTTATGTTCAGACTGCAGGCATATCGGTCTACGTAATTGCGTGATCAAATAAGATTTGTGTCCAGACATTACTAACCTATCTGCATGGGCTGCTTTGGTAACGACGTAGGCATATCCACGTATCTGACGAGGCTTTAAATCAGATGCAGGACAAATGGAAGTGCATCATCTCGCTCTCCAAATAAGCATCCTGTAGAGTTGCGGTGCAGAACTCCTCAGTCGCACAAGAAAAATTCAGCGATGGAGGAGACTGATATATATTGTGATGTTCTGTGCTGTAGTCACAGCCGAAATCTTTGGACATACCGCTTGAATAAAGTATGAAAACTGGCATTGCCGTCACCGGTCTTCGCGTTATCGCTGTGTGTTGTGTTAAGAGTGATGGTAAAGACCATTTGAAATCCGGTTTGAGCAGCCAGAGCGTCCAGACTGAAACGCATCTGTAAAAATCTGATCTGATTCGCATTCCAAACCACCTCCAAATTTGGTTAGAGTCAGCCTTGAAAAAAATCTGATTTCAAGTTTTTTTTTTTTTTTTTGCTGTCTAGACTTTCAAAAGCCCATGTGGATATATAAAATCTTGGTTTTTGCTGGCAGTCTGAACATAGACCATCTAGTTTAAATTACAGAAGATTTCAAATTTCTATATATTTTATGAATATTTAAGGATTATGTTCAAATGAAAACAATGTTACTGGTAACAACAGTATAGTCATGTAAAGTCAGTAGAGAATAAAGTAGAGAATAGAGTTCCTCAAGTTTCTTGTTAAAATGTTAAAATGAAACTAAAGCCCCCAGTAGGTATTATGAAGTGAGTCATCGAATCATTAATTTAATGGTTTGTTAAAAAATTGGATTACTTCAGTGAGATGCGCAACAGTTATGCTGTAGCAGCAAAAACACATTATTGTGTCTAAAATGTAGCTCACTTAATATTAACTTCTTGTTTTCTGAACTGTTGTATAAAATCAATATCAATCATGCTGTTATTATGAATACACATAAAATAAGAACTCTTGCCCCAATATCTTGAATTTTGTGGATTTTTGTAAAATCAATTTTGGTGGCATTTTTGCCACAAGCCCCCATTAATTTCTGACCTTGCAAGAATTTTTCCAAACCTGTATAACTACTTCCTTCAATGGAACACACACACAAAGTGAATGTTAATGCTGCTCTTTTCCATAAGACAAAACTTAATGCAGCATAAACGTATCATAACAGAAGTCCATATGATTTCTGTGCTATTTTCCAAGAATTTTTAAGTAACATGATAGCTTTGTGTGAACATAAGCATGTAATTTAAGTAATCTGTTTGCTGAAATCATCCCATCTCATTCTGGAATCTCAAGGGCACGTCAAGGTTTGATTTCAATGACATTTTTCATCATTGGCCATTGAGTGTCTTTTTAAACATAAAGTGTAGGGGGATTATGATCAATGAAAAAGTAATCTTGATCACAATAGTATGGTCTATAATTACCAAATTAATAAAGTTTTACAAGAGCAGGCCAGAGAACACAAATCAAAACCGATTTACGAACAAGCCAATTAACTAATGAATGTAGCCAGTGCAAATCAGTGTTACAATAAGAGAGAAAGAAAAAGTGAGCGGGGATGGAGCAACGTTCAACATTCACCGTTCCAACTGGCAGACAGGCAGAGCTGATGACCTCCGTTCTCGCCCTGTCAATCAAACGGCCCCTCTGCCCTTCCTGAACTGATGGGGGTCAAAGATGGATGAGAACAAAAAGGAAAGTCCATCTGACAGACAACAATCTCTCATCTGTGCTTCATGTGGAAGGAGGAGAGCAAAATGAAGAGTGGATGAGCACAGCAGGATCAGACGGATGACAAGGTAGTCCAATTAAAGATGGCCCAGGATCACAGCGCTCTCTCTTATCACATCACTAACACTCACATCAGTAACACACACACAC
The DNA here is from genome assembly GCA_026230005.1 of Gila orcuttii. Taxonomy (NCBI): domain Eukaryota; kingdom Metazoa; phylum Chordata; class Actinopteri; order Cypriniformes; family Leuciscidae; genus Gila; species Gila orcuttii. The sequence continues at coordinate 12,500,905 of JAPDVR010000012.1, forward strand.
ACACACACACACACACACACACACACACACACACACACGCTCTTTCTGTTTTATAGGGCCAATTTTGCAATTAGAGATATTGGTGACAGCAGATGTCAAAAATGAGAGCAAGAGGGAGTAATGCAGCTCTGTCTACACAACAGTGATTATCCTATGTATGTATGTGTGTGTGTGTGTGTGTGTGTGTGTGTGGATGGCAGAGTGATTATCAGCAGTGTTTGCATGCATGATGGCATGATTGTGTCTGTAGTGCTGAGAGTTTGCTCTAGCATTACTGCTTCTAAACACAGTCAAAGATAACCTTAAAGTTGACATGAAATGCATATTTTTTTGTAATTTTTTAAATGCATTTTTTTTATTATTAATCCATGTGAGTTTCAGTTTTTACAAAACAATTGACTTTAAAAATGTCATAACTGGATCTTCTGGTGAAACGTCACTGATGTATGCAGGATTTTCCAATCATTTAGTTTGATTAAGCCCCGCCTCTTTCTCACAATTGGCTGCAAACTCACATTCAGTTCTGCCATCCAATTAACAACTGATGGACTGAACCAAATCACGGCGTACCCACTTTTTTTGATAACCCTTTTTACTTTCTTTTATATGAAAGAAAATATCTGGCACTACTTCCATTACATTGCATCTTTAAACAGCACATGTGACTGTGTTTATGTCAGTGTTTGTGAAAAAAGTGAAATGTCTGTGTCATTTATTTAAAATCTAATTGAAAATCATAGTTATCGGTTAAAACCAAATTTTTACAGTTTGTCTAAAAACAAATAATACTCCCCATAGTACAATATAAAATAAAATAAACAATTTTTTGACACCAGTGTTGCTCATTGATTATTCAAAGTAAATTTGACTTTTTATGGGTGGGGGTGTTACGCCTTGGGTTGCATTGGAGCATATGTGTGTGTGTTTCTCTCTCTCATGGGGCCACTTATGTAAACCATAAAAATAATCTACTATGTTCCTTTTTAGAAAGAAATGGTATCTGCATGGATTTCCAGTCAGGATTTAGACTGTATCACAGTACTGAGACTGCTCTCATTAGAGTTACATATTATTTACTCTTATCATCCTATCGTTGTTGTATCTCTCTATTAGTGTTACTGGATCTTAGTGCTGCATTTGATACTATCGACCACAACATTCTTTTGAATAGACTCGAAAATTATGTTAACATTGGTGGAATTGCACTGGCATGGTTCAAAACATACTTAATTGGCCGTTATCAGTTTGTAGCAGTGAATGAAGAGATGTCTTATTGATCACAAGTTCAAGTATGGTGTACCACAAGGGTCAGTACTAGGACCGTTGCTGTTCACTCTGTACATGCTACCCTTGGGAGATGTCATTAGGAAGCATGGCATTCATTTTCATTGTTATGCTGATGATACTCAGCTCTATATTATCCACGTATATAACTTATCAATTCACAAAATTAAAGGAATGCATAGCTGATATAAAACATTGGATGACTAGTAATTTCTTACTACTTAATTCTGAACAAAACAGATTCTAATTATTGAACAAAACCCCCCGCACATAATAACCTAGAATACTGTCTAATAATTGATGGCTGCTCTGTCAAGTCTTTGTCGTCGGTTGGGAACCTGGGTGTGCTCTTTGATACCAATCTTTCATTTGAAAGCCACGTTTCTAGCATCTGTAAAACCGCATTCTTTCATATTAAAAATATATCTAAATTACGACATATGCTTTCAATGACAAAAGCGGAACAGTTAGTTTATTCGTTCATGACCTCAAGGCTAGATTATTGAAATGCTCTAGTGGGTGGTTGCCCTGCATGCTTCATAAACAAACTTCAGCCAGACCCATTGACCAGGGAGGTATTTAGGATTGGGACGATCAGCCTATTCCTTCTGAGTCGTTCAGTTTGACCGTTAGATTGTGGGTGATAACCAGAGGTGAGACATTGATGTTGAGTATGATCATACTCTTGACATGAACTGAGGTCCTCGGTCTGAGACAATGTTTAGAGGTAAGCCATAGAATCTGAATACATAGTTGCACAAGTGTTCAACAGTTTCAAAGGCAGTAAGCAGCTTGGGCAATGGGATGAGTCGACAAGCTTTGGAGAAGCGATCTACATTGGTGAGTATGGTTGTGTGACCCTGGGAGTTAGGAAAATCAGTGACAAAGTCTATAGCAATGTAAGACTGAGGAATGGGCAGAGGATGTAGTAGACCAGCTATTATTTGTTTGGATGACCTGGAGATGCAAGTGGGACAATTCTGGACAAAGGAGATTGTGTCTGCCTGCATGGAAGGCCACCAGAAGTGGCTTGTTAGAAGTTGGAGTGTGGCAGTGATACCAGTATGACGGGAACTAAGAGATGAGTGAAACCATTGCATGCTTTTCTTGCGGAGGGAAGATGGATCATATCTTCTGTTTGTTGGACAATCTGGTGGAGGTGGATCTGATCTTCGAGCGTCTGTCATTTCAGTCATGATATCCCATTGCACTGGAGCAAGAATGAGATTAGGAGAGATGATGGGTTCGTTGAATTGTGGTTGAGGAGAGGATTTGTGTTGCCGAGAGAGAGCATCAACCTTGGTGTTCTTTGAACCAGGTCGGTAGGAAACCGTGAAATTGAAGCGTGTAAAGAATAATTCCCATCTTGCTTGTCTTGGGTTGAGTCTCTTTGCTGTGCGTAGATATTCGAGATTTCAGTGGTCAGTCAAGACAAAGAATGGATGTCTGGCCCCCTCCAGCCAGTGCCACCACTCTTCAAAGACTGCATTCATGGCTAAAAGTGGAGCAAAACCTAAAAAATTGTGCATTTCTTTGATTGTGATGGGTTGTGATCATTTCAAAACTGCCTGCACATTATTGTCATTCATGGCAATTCCTTCTGGGCTGATTTCATAACCAGGGAATGACACATAAATTTGATGAAATTAACATTTTTGTGAATGGCATAAAGTTGATGAGCGATCAAACGTTGCAGAACAGCGCAAACGTGCCTGTTGTGATCTTCAAGGGAATTGGAGAAGATAAGAATATTATCAATATACCTGATGACTAATCTATTGAGCATATCTCAGAAGACATCATTGATGAAACCCTGGAAAACAGAGGGACTATTGACCAGCCCGAACGACAAAACCAAATATTTGTAGTGTCCTGTAGCTGTGAAGAATGTTTTGTGTGTGAACTGTTTGGGAGCGCAGCACGCCCAGGCAGCTCTCGAGGGAGCTGCCTGCGTACACTGTGAAGCACTACCCATGAGGGTGCTGCGCTCCCGGCTGGCGTGCTTTGATAAGCTCGGTCAGGCTCGCGTTCCCCGCGGTTCTGGTCCCGCGTCTGTTGAGGCGGCGCGGCGACTCAGATCGTGGGGTTCGCAGCGGGATCTTGCAGATGAGAATGAGACTGCTGCGGCACTTTCTCATTCTTAATCTGAAGATCCCGAAGCCCCTGTGAGTGGTGCAGAAGCCCGCGCTGTGGCTTCTTCTGCCCACGACCAGGTCCCGGTGCTTGAGCTCTCCGCTTCCGAGGAGGCAGAGGTGATCAGCATCGAGGATGACCGTGATTCGAGCGTGCCAGATCACGGCCATGCTTATGAGGAGCTGGTGGAGGTTGTGACTCGTGCCGTGGCCAGACTTAACATCAGCTGGCCACAAGATGAGCAGGGAACGCAAGTTGTAAGCAAGTTAGACGAGCGTTTCCTGCGGCACAGGTCACAGCCTCAGCGCCGGGGTTTGCCGTTTTTCCCCGATCTCCACAAAGAGATCTTGAGATCGTGGGATAAACCGCATTTGTCCCGTGTCTCCCGTCCATCTGTTGTCGATTATAGCAATGTTGTGGGGCCACGGGATATGGGTTATGGGAAGATGCCTAAAATCGAAGAAGCTCTAGCCGGTTATCTATCTCCAGAGTCGGCATCTTCCCTTAAAACCCCGGCGCTGCCTAGTAAGCCCTGCAGAGATACATCTGCTTTAATAGGCAGGGCTTACATGGCGACAGGTCCTCCTGAAAGATTTGGACGAGGGGGAGGGGCCAACTCCTGGAGATATTGCGGAGTTGCACAAAGCCACAGATTTGTCTCTCCGGGCCACTAAAGAGACGGCCCGTGCTATTGGCCGCTCTATGGCAGCTATGGTGGCCACGGAGAGGCATCTGTGGCTCAACTTATCAGGTTTAAAAGAGAGAGATAAATCTGTTTTGCTGGATGCGCCGCTTTCGCCTTCTGGCCTGTTCGGCGACGCCGTTACATCGGTCGTCGACAGGTTTCAGGAGGCGAAGAAGCAATCTGCGGCGTTCCAGCAGTTCCTCCCCCGAAAATCGAAGTCCAAATCGAGTAGGGTGGGGCAAGAACATCAGCCCCAGCCATCAACCAGCTCCTCACACCGGGCAGTGCAAAAGGAGAGCGTTTCCTCTAGAGCCCCTCCTCCGGGAGCTTGGCAACGGAGGAAACGCTCCCAGCAGAAGCCCCCCAGCCAGAAGGGCGATTTAAGGGATGTCCTTCAGGCTAAGAGGGCTTCAGGAAAGAGGTCCTAGCCAGAGTGGTGGGACCTCTGAGGGCTGTCCCCTCCGTTGTAGAACAACCGAGGTTGCTCTCACAGAGGAGCCCTCAAGGAAACGATGTGAGTTGCCCGCCGTCGGTGACGCTTCGGGCCGCATCATATTCCAGCGAATGCACTGTGACTCTTGTTTCTCGAAAAATAAAAAACGAGTTATGGTCACGAAAACCGTATCGACTACAGCCTGCCGGTCTTCCGCTTCAGGGGGTCGAGAAGGGTGCTCGAAAAACACCAGAGGCCAGTCTCGAGAGGCTGGTTCCCTTAGTAGATTTTGTAGAGGCGTGGTATCATCTTCCCAACATATCTGCATGGGTCCTGCATATAATAAAGTCAGGGTACAGACTGCAGTTCGGGCACCGCCCCCCCAAATTCTCTGGGGTGGTGCAGACTACAGTGGTTCCAGAGCAGGCTCAGGTGATGGAACAAGAAGTACAATCTCTGCTGTTAAAGGAGGCCATAGAACGTGTTCCTCATTCAGACAGGGAGTCCGGTTTTTACAGCCGGTACTTTTTAGTTCCAAAGAAGGATGGGGGGTTGAGGCCAATTCTAGATCTCAGGGTTTTAAACCTGTCTCTGATGAAGCTCAAGTTCAAAATGCTCACTATTCCTGTCATCGTGAGTCAAATCAGATCCGAGGACTGGTTTACCTATTACCTATTACCTGTTACCTATTTTCACGTATCCATCCTTCCATGTCACAGGAGGTTCCTGAGGTTCGCTTTCGTGGGCGAAGCTTACCAATATCGGGTTCTTCCGTTCGGCCTAGCACTCTCTCCCCGCACATTCACCAAAAGTATGGATGCAGCATTTGCTCCTCTGAGACTTCAGGGCATCAGCATACTGAATTATATCGACGATTGGCTCATTCTGGCCCAGTCTCGAGAAATGGCAGTTCGGCATCGAGATGACGTCCTTGGCCACATTCAAAAATTGGGCTTGAGACTCAACACAAAGAAGAGTGTGTTAGAACCGTCCCAGTCCACAACGTTTCTAGGCGTTGTGTGGAACTCGACTACGATGCAGGCACGCTTGTCTCCGGCGCGTATCGAGTCCATTCTGGCGATGGTGTCCAAGTTAAAGCTAGGCCAGGCCACTACTGTAAAGCAATTCCAAAGACTGCTGGGCCTCATGGCAGCGGCATCCAACATTATACCTTTGGGCCTTCTACACATGAGGCCCCTTCAGTGGTGGCTGAAAGTCAAGGGGTTTTCCCCCAAGGGGAATCCATTTCGTATGATCAGAGTAACGCGCAGATGCCTTCGTTCTCTAAAAATATGGAAGAAACCTTGGTTCCTGTCCCAAGGGCCAGTGTTAGGAGCGTCATGTCGCCGGAAAACCGTTTCGACAGACGCCTCCCTCACTGGCTGGGGCGCGGTCATGGACGGCCGCTTTGCCAGGGGTCTGTGGCAGGACCATCATCACTCTTGGCACATAAACTGTCTAGAGATGATGGCTGTGTTCAGGGCTCTGAGGAGCTTTCTTCCAGACATCAGAGGTTACCACGTCTTAGTACGATCAGACAATACTTCAGTGGTGGCTTATCTGAACCGACAAGGGGGGCTCAGATCGCGCCCTCTGTGCAGACTGGCGCATCAGATTATCCTTTGGTCCCAGGGGAAAATACTGTCTATCAGAGCAATGTATATTCCGGGGGTTCAGAATCAGGGAGCAGACATCCTGTCGAGGCAGGGGCTGAGGCCCGGGGAATGGAGACTTCATCCAGATGTGGTGAAGATGATATGGGAGAGGTTTGGACCAATGGAAGTGGATCTATTTGCGTCTCGAGAGACGTCCCACTGCCCACTTTGGTTCTCCCTCTCACATCCAGCCCCACTGGGGTTGGATGCCATGGTACAGGCCTGGCCGAGGCTTCGCCTGTACGCATTTCCCCCGATCGCTCTGCTTCCGGCAGTCCTGGAGAGGGTCCGTCAGGAGGGCATCAGTCTACTTCTGGTTGCCCCAATGTGGCCGACCCGAGTATGGTTTTCAGACATAATTTCGCTCCTGATAGCTTAGCCATGGCAGATTCTTCTGAGGAGGGATCTATTGTCTCAGGTGGAGGGCACAATCTTCCACCCTCACCCAGAGCTGTGGAAACTGTGGGCCTGGCCTCTGAGGGGGTTCAGTACCTAAACGCTGGTCTATCAGCCGGGGTGGTTGAAACCATACTTAGCTCTAGGGCTCCGTCTACTAGGAGATTATATGGCCTCAAGTGGAATGTTTTCGTCACATGGTGTAGAGAACATAATTTAGACCCAGTTAACTGCCCGGTGGCTTCAGTTCTGGAGTTTCTTCAAGATCGTTTTTCTGCAGGTCTCTCCCCTTCCACGCTTAAGGTGTACGTGGCTGCCATTGCGGCTTTCCACGCGCCATTAGGTGATGGGCCTCTGGGGAGGCACCAGCTGGTCATTCGTTTTCAGTCGGCTTCGCCTAAAGATCTTATCTGCAAATTGGTCTTTCTCTTAGCCATCACCTCTCTTAAGAGGGTGGGAGATCTCCAAGCCCTGGCAGTGACTCCAGCTTGCTTGGAGTTTGCACCTGGCAGGGTTAAGGCCTTTTTGCACCCGAGACCGGGCTATGTGCCTAAAGTGCCTGCTAATACGGCTAGGTCTACGACCCTTCAGGCGTTCCATCCTCCACCTCATGTGTCGGCAGAAGAAGAGAAGCTTCATTTGCTCTGCCCCGTCAGAGCTTTGAGTATTTATCTCGAGAGGTCCTCTTCTTGGAGGAGGTCGGACCAACTGTTAGTGTGTTTCGGGTCACCTAAGAGAGGGCTCCCGGCATCCAAGCAAACCATTAGTAATTGGATCGTGCAGGCTATTGCCTTGGCTTATGAGGTGCGCAATTTGCCTTCACCTCTGGCCATAAGGGCTCATTCTACTAGAGGCATGGCGTCCTCTAGGGCTCTCCTCTCGGGAGTTCCCCTCCAGGAGATCTGTGATGCAGCCGGTTGGGCTACCCCACACACTTTTGTTCGGTTCTATAGTCTGCACCTCCCCAGTACGCCTGGCGCACGTGTGCTCTCGTCCTGCTGAGTGCCTAAATCAGTTTCACTCCTGGGCAGGCCTGTTTCGGTGCGTGGCCTAGTGGGCATTCGTTCCCCAAAGAGTCGATTCTCGACGCAGTGTTGAGTTCCCTCGAAAGGGAACGTCTCGGGTTATGACTAACGTCTAAGGGAACGAGACACTGCGTCGTCCTGCCACGCCCCTCGAGGCCTGTGAGCGTCTTGCTTCATCGCTAGGCTAGTGTGTGTGTGTGCCGGCGTCGCTTTTATGCATCCGGTTATGCCGTCACATGTTACGTCATGACGCAACACCAATCAGGATTGGAATAGTTTCATTCATACTTCAGAGGCGCACGCTAAGGGAGCGTCCCCAAAGAGTCGATTCTCGACGCAGTGTCTCGTTCCCTTCTCAGGGAACAAGGGTTATAGTCATAACCCGAGACGTTTTCCATTCATCCCCCTGCTGGATCCAAATGAGATTATAGGCACTGTGAAGATCAAGCTTGGTGAAATATTTGGCTGTGCGAAGGTGTTCAAAGGCTGCTGGACCAGAGGTAGAGGGTAACAAAACTTGACTGTAATCTCATTTAGACCTCGATAGTCCATGCATGGACAAAGACCTCTGTCTTATTTGTCTACAAAGAAGAAGCCAACAGAGGCTGGAGAAATAGAAGGTCGGACATATCCCTTAGCTAGTACCTCCTCAATGTGTGATTTCATGACTTCTGATTCAGTTTGTAATAATGGAAAAATTCTGCCTTTAGGAGGAGTAGTACCTGGAATGAGCTCAATTGCACAGTCACTGGAGCGATGAGGTGGAAGTTAAGATGCCTTAGTCTTGCTGAAGGCCTCTGTAAGATCATTGTATTCAGGTGGGAGCTTGAATGGTTTTGGGAACAACAGGTTGAACACAATCAAGAAGACGCTTGTCAGACCAGTGCGTGATCTGTTTCTCAATCCAAGAGATTTGTAGGTTATGTTCTTGTAACCAGGGGAGTCCAAAAATTACGGGATTGTTAGGTGATTGGATGAGAAATAGTCGAATTGTCTCAGTATGTAAGGGTCCAGTTTGCAGTGTAATATCTCCAGTGGTGTGATGGACATGACCGGCCCCCAGGGGCGTCCGTCTAGCGCTGCCACTGCCAACAGAGAGTCACAGGGTATTAGTGGAATGTGATTAGACTTGGCGAAATCATTGTCAATAAGTTTACCCACTGCTCCCGAGTCAATCATGGCTGTGGTTATCACAGACTTCCCAGAAAACATTAAAACTACGAGCAACTCAACACATGATGAGGAGCATGATATCTGACTTTGAGAACACACCGCAGTGGTATTTCAAAGAGATGGCCGGGTTGGACAGGAGGCTTTTGGATGTCCAGGCTGTCCACAGTACAAGCACACATTTTGGTGAATGTGTCATTCTCTCTCCTCAGAGGTGATGTGAGTTAGTCCAACTTGCATGGGTTCAGGATCATTTGTGTTGGATGATGTGGTAGCACCGTGGTCCAGCGTACTAGTGGGTATTCGTGATCGAATCATGTTATCAAAGCGAATGGCCAGATCAATAAATTGATCCAGAGTTTTCCCCTCATCAAGGCAAGCGAGTTCGGATTGGAGCTCTAGATTAAGTCCCTTGCAAAACAATAACTTTAAAGTATCCTCGACCCATACTGTTTGAGCTGCTAGTGTCTGAAAGTGAGTGCAAACTCGGCTGCTGTGTTCCTTCCCTGATCAGAATTGTCAGCAGGGCAAAACAAGACTTTGCAAAGAATGGATGGGAGAGAGCTGAATAAATAGTCAAGGGAATGAGGATCAGGTGTGCAGGCAATCAGTATCAGGTACGGGGTTGTGGGAAATGGAGTTTGAGGGAAAGAGTCAATACTCAGGTGAGGGAGCCCTCTGGTGGTGAGCAGGAGGGACCACAGAGGCTTGAAAATTGAGGTCCTCCTTAGAAAACAAGCATGTAAATTATACAGAATTTATTATTATTATTATTTTTTTTTTTTTTGAAAATGTAAAAATGCAGAAAGTTTTTCTGTGATGAGTAGGTTTAGGGGTAGTGTTATTGGAGGGGGATAGAATATACAGTATGTTCAGTAAAAAAAAAAAATCATTATATCTATGGAGAGTACTCACAAAGATACCGAAACTTAATGTATGTTGTGTGTGTCAATAGCCTTGCAGAGAGATTGAGAGAGATACAAAGATCAAAAGAGTCTCTCTCTTTCAACGTGCATCTGAACCCAAAACTGAGAAAGACAAACACTATGATAACCTCACCAAAAGAATGCTGTACTAAACCTGGAGTGCAGTTCATGAAAATTTCATCAGTTTATAGACAAGCGTCCGGTGCAGGACGTACAGTGTGTGTGTATTGGTGTTGTGAGTTTATGGTGATTGGGCTCATGGGGAATCACGTGCTTTGAGTGTATGTGTTATTTTGACCCATCATCAAATTTTGCATTAACGGAAACGAGAAAGCACTTTTCACTTGTCTGCGAGAGGCCAATGGGGATATTATGATCAATCTCAAATTCAGAACGCAATCAGATCACATCCCTCTGCTGAATCTCTCTCTCTCTCGTTCTATCTGTCTGGCAGTGAAAGTTATTCCAGCACAATAAACTGAATATAAACAAAGAGAGTATTGTGTGAGAGAAACAAAAGCCTCCGGCTCCAACACGTACACACACTCTCTCAATGCCAGCCTCATCCTTCTCCATGCTCGCCGTGAAGCGAGAGCCGTCGCGTCCTGGAACAAAGGAGGTCGAGTCTGTATGGATATGATTAAAATGTGCTTACTGATTATGATTAATGCCATTGTGAAAATTAAAAGAGAGCACACATTAACTCATAGTTCGCCTCTCTCACACACACACATACACACATCACTCCCTCCCATTTCCTCTGTTTATTGCATTTTGTATACATAGAATTCTAGGATCTTTCCACATTTTCAAGCCTCGTGGTTAATCTGCTTGGCAGTAAAATATCTAAACATCCCTACAACAAGATAAATTCAGTTTCAATTCAATTCGATTGGGCAATGAGTTTTATCTTGTTTCAATGATAATCCACTATATTTTGAGAGTTTTTTTCTTAAAGGGCACCTATTATGCAAAATTCACTGTTAGATGGTGTTTGAACACAAATGTGTGTTGGCAGTGTGTGAGCAAAACCACCCTAGAATGATAAAAATCCACCCAGTGTTTTTTTTACAATCTCAATAAAACATAAGCACTGAACGAGCTGTTCTAAGATTCGGTGCAATGTGATGTAGAATTGCGCAAGCCCCACTGACGTGGTTTGATTGACACTGTGGTTTTGGCATAGACCCGGCCCTCGGTGATCTGTACACCATCCTCCATTGTTTCAACGACTGCCGGTGTTCTGACGATTTGTGCTGCCTTGTCGAAAATGTCTCCTAAGAAACATAAGTGTTCTGTTGTGGGATGTAATAATGTACATAGTAGTTTTCACTTACTTCCGACATCAGAGACACTGAAAACGCAGTGGATGGATTTTATTTACGAAGGAAAGGCGCCACTTAAACTTCCAAAATACGTTTATGTTTGCGTGAATCATTTTCTGACTGACTGTTTTGTGAACGAGGGTCAATTCAAAGCAGGTCTTGCTTCAAAGTTAATCCTCAAGTGTGGATCATTGCCTACTGTTCGCGATCCAACGTCACCTCCAGTAGAAGTGTATTTTATGATTTTTGAGCAAATAGTCATTTCAGTCGATGTCAGCCAGTTCAACAACAAATGCGTCTAAAGTTGTTGTCGTCGTCGTAGGATGTCCCTCGCATAAATGTAATTTCGTTTGTACGTAGCAAACGTTATCACAGTATTTGTGTTTGTAGTTTCAAAAAATTGTGCCAACGTTATCACAGTTTGTGTGTGTCTGTGTGTCTGTGTGTGTGTTGCACATCCATAATTGCAAAGGGGACGCGATTACAACTCTATAAGTACATAAATGTATCAAATAACCATTCCGAGACGTCCTGGTCCATTCTCATTTGTGTTTCTTCTGCCGGAGTCTCTTCATCATCTGGGTCTGATTCCGGTTCAAACATGTACGGCTGAATGCCATACAAAACAGCGGGTCTCTCACTCTCAGCCATTCTGCTTCTACCGACTGTTTATTGCCATAGGTATGCAAGTTACGCCCTCATCCAAAGGCAGGGCGTGGATATGCAGCTTATTTACATTTAAGGTGGTACACACCAAAACAGCTCTTTTTAAAACAGGCCCCAAAAATGAAATTTTCAAATGGTTATAATAAATTAACTGTGGGGTATTTTGTGCTGAAACTTCACAAATACATTCTGGGGACACCCGAGACCAATATTACATCTCGTAAAAAGGGGCATAATAGGTGCCCTTTAAAACAAAGAAAAAAGTAGTTTTATGGTAAACAACTTTCCTCTGCAAGTAGATATATCTTGTTTTAAGACTGCTTATATATTTTACTGGAAAACCAGACAAAAATATTGATTAAGAAAATTAGTTTAGGCGGTATGGTGGTTATGACACATAAACAAGCAGCAGCAGTAAGTCATCCAGAGTCATTTGTGTGTGTGTGGAGCAGTAGGAGCGCTAATATTTGTGCCTTCTCTGCCTCTCCTCATTCACTTATGCAGCAGCGGAGGTGAAGAATGTGGCATGTTAATTTCTAACGTTAAAGGCCCTTTTTTATTATCACCTTTCATGTGACAAGCTCTCATTTTGTTGCTATTCCAGTTGCTGGAGAAGATAATTACACACTAGTTAATTGCGTAGAATTTGGATTGCAAATAGGATGGTTGGTCTTTGAAGCAAAGATGAAGGCAGGTGAAGAGAATCAGAGTTACCGTGCAAGAACTTCCTTCACAAAAATTACCTTGTCGGTACCATAGTACGGTAGTACCTAATGATTATTATGTCCTGAAGGTTAGATTACCATACTCTAGTGCCATGACAGTATTCAGAGGATACTGTGCTACTATCTTAATTCACATCCAAAAACATGGTTTAATAATGATGAATGTACAGTATGGTATTGTAATGCAACAGCCAAAAAAACAAATGTCAAAGAACATGGCAGTACCAAAAAATATAAAACTAAGGTAATAAAAATATCCATAGCATGATACCACTTTTGGAACAAGAATGCACTGTACTATTACAGTATAATGTCATACAGCTATACATTCTAAAACACTATGGTCAAAAAAACAACACGATTATGTTAGTACAATGGTAACTGTCAGACACAATAGTAGTAGCCTACATGTGATATGCACAAACACCCTTTGTAATATAGTATATTACATTCCAAAACCTGTAATACTGTCAAAAAAACTGCACGGATAATTTTACCTTTAGGAGTACAACAGTTTGCCACTGGTAAAGGGGACCTACAAAGTCTTGATTTTGTTTTTGGTCTCTACTAGAACATGTTTTCATGCTTGAATGTTGATTATTTTCTTCATATTCTCCATTGTTACAGCTTCTCTCTTCCCAGTCTGTCAGTAACGCTCTGTTTAGTTCCTGTCACTATGAAGCCCCTCCTTCTGAAAAGAACACTGTCCTCTAATTGGTCGGCTGGAGCAGTGTGTTGTGATTGGTCAAGTGCTATGAGCGTGTTTGAGAAATGTCCCGCCCCTTTCCATAACCACCAGTTTCAACACACGACTAACTAACTCAACCAGGCCCCGCCCCTTTATTCTGTGTATTAATTATTTAAATGAGGAATATTGTGATGTGTTCATTCCTGGAAGAAATTCAAGACTACAATGGAGGTGTTTCAGGGAGTTCAGAAACAGTGACACTGATATAGAGAATAACTGCCACTGGAGGGACTCTGGAGTCTAAGGAACTAAAATACACTATTTAGGGGTTATTAAGGTACAAAGGTGTCCTGTGGTGTCCTGTGTGCTGTGGCGAGTGGGACAAGGTACTGCCATCGATGACCAGGCTCAACGTGTCAGATCAAGATGAGCATGGCCGCAGTCGCAGTTGTGTCACAGCTACATAACTTGCGTGATATCGCTGCACCCAAGTAGCAGTGCTTCGCCTGTGCTTACCCCCCATATAATCCCTATCAGATAAGTCAATATCTGCCTAGGAAATCGCCTAGACTTAATCTACATTGCTATTTGTACTCGTTGTGAATACGCAGGCCACAATAAGTAATTGTTTTTTTGTTTTGTTTTTTATTACTTTTACTCACGACATGCTATCCGGCAACAAAGGATTCCATTCATTATGCTAAGCTAAGCTAGCGGCGGCGCTGCCAGACTAAAGGCTAATTTATACTTCTCCGTCGGACCTACGCCAGAGCCTCTACGCTATACACTATATGGTTTTCATTTTACCATATGGTTTTCATATACTTCTGCGTCGTTGTCCGCATTGACGCGCAATTACACATTCAGAATTCTGAATTCAGAATCACTTTATTCGCCAAATGCATCAGCAGACACACAGGAATTAGATATGGCAATCAGTAACACAGAAACTCAACAAACAAACCATATATACGTATAGCTGCATAAAGCATGTTTAAAAAAAAAAAAAAAAGTTAAGTAAAATAGTCCAAAGATAAAATAGTGAGGGAGGGGGAGGGAGGCACTGGATCAGCTATTCAGGAGGAAAATGGCTCTTGGAAAAAAACTGTTGAGATGGCGTAAGGTCCTTGTCCTCATTGCCCTGTACCTTCCTGAGGGAAGCAGCCTAAAAATGTCACTTGCTGGATGAGACTGATCAGCAGCAATTTTGCAGAGGGAGCATGTGAAACTCGAGGGAGGGATTCTAGCAGACCAATCACAGCGCTTGCATCCGCGTAAAATTGACGGGTTGCTACATTTTTGGAGAGGTGCACGTCAGGGTACGCCAAAGGGTACGCACACTACACACAGCCTACGATGTAGCTACGGCATGAGTTTGACGCAGAAGTATAAATTGGGCTTAAGACAATGCATTCATTGAGACAAAAATGCGTTTGCCCACCTATCTCAATGTAGGGGAGACGATGAATAACCCCTATGTAAAAAAACGGTTGTGTGTTCCTTTAAGAATTCTGTTCCACCTCTAAATGTAAAACTTTTGCACAGTTAAGAAACACTGTAGTATTACAAATGATTGGCACATGCCAAAAACTGGCACAATGAATGTCAAAATCAACGTTTCGTCAACATGTCATAAGGTGTATAATAGCTAGGTAATAATACTAGTACATGTCCACAAAAACCAAGTTATTACAATGGTACCACATCCAAAACAGGTATTAATGCAGCATGGTACTTTTCTGTAAGTTCTGCAGAGGTTTGTGAAGACTCAGCCGTGGTACAGTCTCCAGATGACTGGCCAAGCGTGCCACGCACATGGTGTGCCTGTGTTTTGCTTGCTTTCGGTTTTATCATATTTGTCAGCTCAGCTGTGTGCAGGAATAACAAGCAGGCGAGTTTAATCTGCTGCAGGAGAGATCTGATGAAGGCAGGCAGCAATAAGAGCAGATCTCATTAACATCGCTGTGTAGCTTTATCCTAATGAAGTTATGGACACAGCCAAAGCAATTACACATGCAAATAGAATTAGCCAAAGCAAAATAGCGGGCCGATTGGATTGTGCTCTCATGTTCAGAAATCTAAAGCATTCCACAGCATTTTAATCAATAAGTGAGCTGATGCGTTGCCACATCTAGTTAACTGAAATTCCGTAATAATTATTAAAATGGGTGCCTGTTAAACCAAGAAACATCTGCTAAGATGGCCTAGGGTGAGAAAAGTATTTTTTCTTTTCTTTTTTATGCCTTGAAAGGCAGTGCACTTAACTGAGGGGGCTATTTACACAACACCATTATCAACTAAAAACATCAAACTTGGCAAAAACTTTTTGGGTGCCTGAAAACGCAAACTTTTGCAAATGTGTTTCAAAGTGTGAGTTTTTGAAAACGGTCTCTGTGTAAACTACAAAAACGCAAATATCTGAAGAAGATGACGTCATGCTACGTGTTTAGTCTATAGCATTTTATCGCCATCTAGTGCCCTGGCAGCAGAATACAGCGTTTTTAGCCGTTTTCGCAGATCTGTGACAATGGTGTCGTCTGTACGTGGAAAACTTAAAGGAAAAAACTTCTCCGTTTAAAGCATATCGTTGTTGTGTAAACTTCCCCTAAAACAAACTCATGGTGAAAATCATGTTCTTAGTCAATATGTCTTTTCTTGAAATGTATGAATTCTGGGGTTCCACTACTAACAAATTAACCTTAACACTGATAAACTTAACCCAATAGGCTATACTATTAGAAAACATCTGAGAATGACTAATTCATGATCTCTGTCTCATTTTCTTACACGCTCTTAAGAATATTGATTTTGTTGTAAGGATATTTGCATTGCTGCGATTAGAAGAGCCGTTTATTCATGGACGTTTAGTGATGTGCATTTTCGCCTGCAGTCTAGCACTTTTAACTTGGTGAAATTGAACGGATCCAAAAGAGTTTAAATGGAAAATCATTGGTGTTTTAATAGAGCTCAGATTTATCTCAGCAGAAGCGGCTGGCAGATAATTGCACAGCGGTGAATCGCGTACCAAACCCTGTTTGATGGAAAGCACCTCTGCGCTTACCGCTGATCAATCCAGCAACTTCTCATCCTCTTTATAACCTGCTGTCAGGACAAATTACAGATGTAAAATGTGCTCCAGGCAGAGCAGTGTGTGTTATGGACTGTCCAGAGATGTTGTGAAACCCCTGCAAGTTTTTCTGTTTTACAGACTTGTGCTGTCCCTGAGGTACGACCTCCATCTCCGAGAGATAAGTTGTCTGTCAGAGGTACACAATCATGTCAAACTGTCGTCCTTGAGGAGAAGAAAGTGTATTTATTTCAGCAGAGGTTTGGTGCACGAGGCTCAACATGTGGGTTTAAATCGACTAAAGGAGAATCGGAGAACAGATCCATTAAGCCTGGATTTGTAGAGTCTGTATCACCAAAGATGGCTCGCAAAGAAGTGTGAAGAGTGAATAAAATGTGTATAATTACAGCAAACGTAATTCATATCATATTAATTTTATTGTATATTTTAGGAATGTTGAAATCCCTCACTCCATGCATGCCCCCATCCAGCTAAGAGGTCACCGAGGTCCAGACCTTGGTATTTTTGATATATAATAAAGTTTGTAAAATAATCGACTAATATAGTATTAAATCTACTTTAGCAGACATCCCAACCTGAAAAAGAGATTGAAAACTAATAAACGTGTATAATTTCACAATTTGGAATTGAAAATAGGCTTATAATTTACTGGATTCATGTAATGTAATAATTAGTAACTGTCAATGTGAGGGGACAAGAAACCTTAACGAAGCCGTTTTCATCATATTAGACATGAATGTGTACATACAGGTCCTTCTAAAAAAATGAGCATATTGTGATAAAGTTCATTATTTTCCATAATGTAATGATAAAAATTAAACTTTCATATATTTTAGATTCATTGCACACCAACTGAAATATTTCAGGTCTTTAATTGTTTTAATACTGATGATTTTGGCATACAGCTCATGAAAACCCAAAATTCCTATCTCAAAAAATGTGCATATTTCATCCGACCAATAAAAGAAGTGTTTTTAATACAAAAAAAAGTCAACCTTCAAATAATTATGTTCAGTTATGCACTCAATACTTCGGGAATCCTTTTGCAGAAATGACTGCTTCAATGCGGCGTGGCATGGAGGCAATCAGCCTGTGGCACTGCTGAGGTGTTATGGAGGCCCAGGATGCTTCGATAGCGGCCTTAAGCTCATCCAGAGTGTTGGGTCTTGCGTCTCTCAACTTTCTCTTCACAATATCCCACAGATTCTCTATGGGGTTCAGGTCAGGAGTGTTGGCAGGCCAATTGAGTACAGTAATACCATGGTCAGTAAACCATTTACCAGTGGTTTTGGCACTGTGAGCAGGTGCCAGGTCGTGCTGAAAAATGAAAGCATGAAGTGCTCCAAAATCTCCTGATAGCTAGCTGCATTGACCCTGCCCTTGATAAAACACAGTGGACCAACACCAGCAGCTGACATGGCACCCCAGAGAATCACTGACTGTGGGTACTTGACACTGGACTTCAGGCATTTTGGCATTTCCTTCTCCCCAGTCTTCCTCCAGACTCTGGCACCTTGATTTCCGAATGACATGCAAAATTTGCTTTCATCAGAAAAAAGTACTTTGGACCACTGAGCAACAGTCCGGTGCTGCTTCTCTGTAGCCCAGGTCAGGCGCTTCTGCCGCTGTTTCTGGTTCAAAAGTGGCTTGACCTGGGGAATGCGGCACCTGTAGCCCATTTCCTGCACACGCCTGTGCACGGTGGCTCTGGATGTTTCTACTCCAGACTCAGTCCACTGCTTCCGCAGGTCCCCCAAGGTCTGGAATCGGTCCTTCTCCACAATCTTCCTCAGGGTCCGGTCACCTCTTCTCGTTGTGCAGCATTTTTTGCCACACTTTTTCCTTCCCACAGACTTCCCACTGAGGTGCCTTGATACAGCACTCTGGGAACAGCCTATTTGTTCAGAAATTTCTTTCTGTGTCTTACCCTCTTGCTTGAGGGTGTCAATGATGGCCTTCTGGACAGCAGTCAGGTCGGCAGTCTTACCCATGATTGCGGTTTTGAGTAATGAAACAGGCTTGGAGTTTTTAAAAGCCTCAGGAATCTTTTGCAGGTGTTTAGAGTTAATTAGTTGATTCAGATGATTAGGTTAATAGCTCGCTTAGAGACCCTTTTCATGATATGCTAATTTTTTGAGATAGGAATTTTGGGTTTTCATGAGCTGTATGCCAAAATCATCAGTATTAAAACAATAAAAGACCTGAAATATTTCAGTTGGTGTGCAATGAATCTAAAATATATGAAAGCTTCATTTTTATCATTACATTATGGAAAATAATGAACTTTATCACAATATGCTAATTTTTTTTAGAAGGACCTGTATAACTTAATTACCCTGCTTTCCTTGGAGCCTTCAGTAAATGAACGTGTCTTAAATGATTCATAAAATACATAAATATCAGTTGACCCTATGTTCCCTTTCATGGAAACTTGCGATGCATCGATGACGCTTTGGGAACGCTTCCAGCGTGAATGCGTCTGAAGCATCTATGTCAACTAGTCCAATGGATGGAATGAACGTCACGGGCGGGTGACGTCATGACCAGGAAGAGATAAGAGCGCATCCGGTGAAACCGGCATTAGCTTCTGTTGCCTCAGAAAGCAATCTGTGTCAAACTGTCTGTTATATTTACAGTTGTCTGTCTGATATATATATATCTATACACTATGGCGAAAAAATTGCACAAACTCTGTGTTTCTCCCTGCTCGCGTTATATAACGAGTGGGGACACACACAAGCTTTGTGTGATGTGTTTGGGAGTTGAGCATTTGGTATCAGCCTTCGAGGGGGTTGTGAGAAGCTTTCGCTTCGCATGCTCCGCTCCCGCCTGTCACTTTTCGAGGAAAGTGGCCAGGCTCGTGGTTCTCAGGGTGCAGGACCCGTGTCTGCTGAGGCAGCGCGGAGAATGCATTCCTGGGGATCACAAATGGGTCTCTTTACGGGGATGGAGACGGGTCCGAGGGCCTTATCTGCTCCCTTTCCCGAGGGACAGCCCGCGCCGCGGTTTCTTCCGCCCGAGGAGAGAGACCAATGCTTCAGTGCTCTACCGCCGAGGAGGTAGATGTGTTGAACATTTAAAGTGACACAATCATGGGGGAAGAGGATTCGCCATCTCTTTCCCCAGCGTATGAGGAGCTGGTGAAGGTGATTACTAAGGCTGTAAGTAAATTAAATATTGAATGGCCAGCAGAGAAAAGGGGCGCTCGTCCTAAAAATAAAAATAAATTAAATGAGTGCTTCCTTCCCTCTATTGTTTCACCTCTATCACTGGGCCTTCCATTTTATCCCGATCTGCACAGCGAGCTGTCTAGATCGTGGAATAAGCCTTAGGCCCTGTATCCACAAAAGCGTTTTTAGCCAGCTGAAAACGCTGGACGCTCTGCTGAAAACGCCTAGCTGTGGGCGCTTGAGAGCGTTTTGGCAGCGCAGCGTTTTTTTCAGTGCAGCGTTTTTTCAGTTGAGACGATTCGTTGCTATGATACAGAATATCCGCAGCACAGTTTACTTGTAACTGATTTCGCGGATAATTTGTTTCACACTAAAAATTTATTTTTCATCCATTTTTTCCGGTTAGCTCTGCTAGTTGACGTCGTTGAACAGAAAGAATGTTGTGACAGTTGGTCGGTGTAGTATTTGTCCTGCCCCTCCTCCACTGTGATTGGACGTGTGTGCAAAAAGTGACAGTGATGAGCGCTGCGTTTTACCCAAAGTTGAACATTCTTCAACTATCGGCGTAAAAAACACTGAGCGCTCAGCGCTTCAGCGTGAAAAAAAACGATCAGCGCCTCGTTTAGCTCATGGCGTTCTAAAAACTCTGCGCTCCCATTGAAAACAATTGAAAAAACCCTTTGGTAGACACATGGCCTTACTTGTCTCGTCTTTTCAGCCCCCAAGTTCATGTATATTCAGATATTAGGCGGTTGAGAGAGTATGGCTATGGGGCAATGCCCCGGGCAGAACAGATGCTTCCGAGCTATCTGTCTGCCGGTTCAGCATCATCCCTAAATGCGTCGGCTCTGCCCACTAAACCATTTAAGAAAACTACTTCTAATCTAGTGGGCAAAGCATATACGGCAGTGGGTCAAGCCGGAGCCTGCTTGTACACTATGGCAGTGCTACAAGTATATCAGGCTGACCTACTGGGGGATTTGGACAGAAGTGAGGGAGTTGGGCCCGATGGGGTTGGAGAACTTCGTCGGGCCACAGATTTATCTCTCAGGGCTACTAAGGAGACCACCAGTGCAATTGGGCGGTCTATGGCAGCCCTTGTGCCCAATGAGAGACACCTCTGGCTCAATTTTGCGGAGATCAAAGAGAAAGATACAGCTTTCCTTCTTGATGCTCCTATCGATCCTTCTGGTCTCTTCGGCGACCTGATTGATTCGGTCATCGAAAGTTTCCAGGAGGACAAATTACAGTCAAAGGCGGTTAAAAAATCTCTCCCTCGTTATGTCCAAACCCGTGAGCAGCTCCAGCTGTTTAGTTTCTCATACGCAGCACAGCAGCCAAAGCCTTCGAAGCAGAAGCCAGATCTGAGGACCGGTCTTCACATTGAGAAGGCTTCGGCTCAAAAGAAAAGGTCTTGGCAGAAACCTGACAGAAACCTGCAGCACAATAGGCCTCGGAATAATGGTAGGCACCTAGGAACATATCCATGTTTGGGGTAAGAAAGTCTTGACCATCCCCGGTGCACTCAAGGCATGTGGGGACCGAAAGGGCCTGAAGGTCTCCGACTCTTTGAGGGACGAAATAGCTAGCAGAAAGTAGTCTTAAAAGAAAGAATGTTCTCTGAGACCAAATCTAAGGGCTTGAAGGGAGATAGGGCTCCCAGATAGGCCTACTAGAGCTAATGCAAGGTCCCAAGCCGGCACCCTAGTGCAAGTTGCAGGTATCAGCCTCAAAGTGCCACGAAGGAAACGATTGATCAGGGGGTCTCGACCCAAAAATGTACCACCCACCAGTGCGTGGAAAGCCGCAATGGCTGCCACATATACCTTAAGCGTGGAAGGACATAGACCTGATGCAAAGCGTTCTTGCAGAAACTCGAATACTGTGTTTACTGAACAGTTAACCGGATCCCACTTACGCTGGTAACACCAAGAAGTGAAAAAACTCTCCAAGTGAATATAGTTTCCTCGTAGCGGGAGCTCTGGAGCTTAGAATGGTCTCAACAACCTCGGTTGAGAGACCATTCTCTATGAGTTGGGCCCTCTCAGAGGCCAAACCCACAGATTCCAAATCCCCTGCCGGGGGTGCAATATTGCGCCCCCTGCCTGAGACGGAAGGTCTCTCCTGATCGGGATCTCCAAGGGAGGGCCGTCGAGGAGAAGAATTAGGTCTGCAAACCAAATTCGGCTCGGCCAGCTTGGTGCTACTAGCAGTAGGCTTATTCCATCCTGGCGGATTCACTGCAAAACTCCTGGGAGCAGTGCTCCAATATTCTGGCCCCCTGGAATATACACTGCCTTCAGAGAGCGTATTTTCCTGAGGGACCAAAAATAAGAGGCCACCATTGTGTTGTCTGTGGGACAAGAACCAGAGTTTCCTGCATATAATCAAGGCGCGGGGAAACTGCCACGTGATCTTGATCGTACAGAGTGGGTTTCCCCACAGGGAGAACCCTCTGGTCCTGAGCTACCACTGTAAAGGTCTCACGTACAGCAGGTCAAAGGGTATCACATTGGACGCTGCTGCCCTGAGGCCTAACAGTCACTGTTCCAGAACAACACATGATGGCCCCTCAGGTCTGGGAGGAGATGTCTCAACGCATTGAAGACGACCATCATCTCTAGGCAATTCATGTGCCAACCGAGATGATGACTCCTCCACAAGCCCTGAGCTGAGCGGCCTTCCAATACCCCTCCCCAGCTGGTGAGGGAAGCATCTGTCGAGATAGCAACTCGATGGCAAAAAGCTCCCAACACCAGAACCAGGGACAAGAACCAGTGTTTCCTCCATATAACCATATGCCGCGGGGATACTGCCGCGTGATCTTGATCGTACGAGGTGGGTTTCCCCTCGGGGAGAACCCTCTGGTCCTGAGCCACCACTGCAAAGGTCTTCAAAGATTGAACTTACTACTATTTGGCAGTAGCTTCCGCGCTGCCAGAAAATCTACCAAGGGAGCCAGCCCCTTGAGACTGGCCTCTGGTGTAATTGAGACAGCCAGCTCGGGGAGGAACCACCCGGACTGACTGTTTTCGAACCCCCCTCAGAGGGCGCGAGTCTGACGCAATGTCGAGGTGACGCTGCGCCAGAAGCTCGCTGGAGACCGCTGCGCCCCGAGGCACCAAGGGTGGCGGGGTTGGCAGAACGGTCCCCTGAGGGCTCCGAGATGGAACGGGCACCATATAATGAGGTGTACACCGCTCCACCCTGGTTGGGGCTGCCCTCACCGGTCTGACGCCGGTGGCGCCGGACCTTTTATTTTGAGCCGAAGCCTTCTCAGCGTGAAGAATGGTCCTCAGATCCGGCTTCTGCTTCGAAGGCTTTGGCTGCTGTGCTGCGTATGAGAAACTAAACGGCTGGAGCTGCTCACGCCCAGCAGCCCCAGAGGTTTGGACGTAACGAGGGAGAGATTTCTTTAAACCGCCTCTGACTGAAATTTGGCCCTCTGGAAACTCTCAACGACCGAAATAATCGTGTCGCCGAAGAGACCAGAAGGATCAATAGGAGCATCAAGAAAGAAAGATGTATCCTCGCCTTGATTTCCACCAAATTGAGCCAGAAGTATTTCTCAGTGGCCACAAGGGCTACCATAGACCGCCAAATTGCTCTGGCGGTCTCCTTAGTAGCCCTGCAGAGATAAATCTGTGGCCCGATGAAGTTCTCGAACCCCATCAGGCCAAACTCCCTCTCTTCTGTCCAAATCCCCCAGTAGGTCAGCCTGATCTGCTTGTAGCACTGCCATAGTGTACAAGCAGGCTCCGGCTTGACCCACTGCCGTATATGCTTTGCCCACTAGATTAGAAATAGTTTCCTTAAATTGTTTAGTGGGCAGAGCCGACGCCTTCAGAGACGATGCTGAACCAGGAGACAGATAGCTCGCAAGCGTCTGTTCTGCCCAGGGCATCGCCCCATAGCCATACTCTCTCAACTCCCTAATATCTGAATAAACATGAACCTGAGGGCTGAATAGTCGTAGAGTATGGTTTATTCCACGATCTAGACAGCTCGCTGTGCAGATCAGGAAAAAATGGAAGGCCCCGTAATGGAGGTGAAACAATAGCGCTCGTCTTTATTTTTAGGACGAGCGCCCCTTTTCTCTGCTGGCCATAAAATATTTAATTTATCTACAGATTTAGTAATCACCTCCACCAGCTCCTCATTCGCTGGGGAAAGAGATGGCAAATCCTTTTCCCCCATGATTGTGTCACTTTCAATGCTCAACACATCTACCTCCTCGGAGGTAGAGCACTGAAGCATTGGTCTCTCTCCCCGGGCGGAAGAAACCGCGGCGCGGGCTTCAGATACCGGAGAGAGATCAATGGATCCCTCGGGAAAAAGAAATCCATTTGCGATCCCCAGGAATGCATTCTCCGCAAGCCTGGCCACTTTCCTCAAAAAGTGACAGGCGGGAGCGGAGCATGTGAAGCGAAAGCTTCTCACAATGCCGGCATTCAGCCCCGCATGCTCCACTCCCAAACAAATCACACAAAGCTTGTGTGTGTCCCCACTCGTTAAATAACGCAAGCAGGGAGAAACACAGAGTTTTTGCAATTGTTTCGCCATAGTGTATAGATATGTAAATCAGACAGACAACAGTAAATATAACAGACAGTTTGACACAGATCGCTTGCTGAGCCAACAGAAGCTAATGCCGGTTTCACCGGATGCACTCTTATCTCTTCCTGGTCATGACGTCACCTGTCCGTGACGTTCATTCCATCCATTGGACTAGTTGACATAGATGCTTCAGACCCATTCACGCTGGAAGCGTTCCCAAAGCATCATCGACGCATCGCGAGTTCCCTCGAAAGGGAACTATGGTTACAGTCGTAACCTGAGACGTTTTCTTTCTTCACTGACGCAGACGAAAATGAAAAGACTGTCAGTCAAAGTTTAGCTTCAGCAGGGGAATAAGGGCAAGATAAAGAGTGATAGAGATGAGAAGACAGCAGGTATTGAGAAATAATCTACTGCCCACTGACATGGTTTTAAAACTATTGTTATCCTATTTTGTTGGCCTTTAATTGTCTTGAAATGCACATATGTAGATCAGAGAAATTAAAGCATATAAAGCATAAAACCCTGCCTACGGCCCTGACTGCATGTCAAAAAACCTATTAAAACAACTAACACTAACAGCTCGAAGTAGATCAATAGGTGCTTTCACACATAGAAATAAGTTTAACATCATTTCTCTGTTTAGAGGTCATGTTTTAGCAGCGCCCATTGTTGAAATGGTGCATAAGAATTTGTAACATTGCTGGAAAAGTTGCATGCTTTGTGTTTACAAAGGAAGGTCAACAGTTTGAGCATGTACAAGGTTAAAACGCTGTCAAAGAGTTTGAGCCCCTGATGCAGTTACTCTACGCTGTTGAGCTTTAGGCCTGTGACATAGGAGTTGAAATTGTTAATATACATTGGGGAAAGAAATATCATCAGCTTGGAAAAATGCTGAAATAAAATTTGCTTGCTAATTCACTTACTGACGAGTGCAGCTATTTAAAGGGCATTTTAAAAAAATGTATATGTAAAAAATGGGATGTGTGCACAAGGACTTCAAATGTAATTGCAGCCACAGAAACGCTACAGAAAACCCTTGGTATCGGTGTGTTTCTACCCCTCACTCACTCTCATCATCAATGAATCAAGATCAAAACATCAATGAATCCAGATACCTGCACATAGAGTGAAACGTGTCTCTTCACTCTGAAGATCACACCAAGATCAACAATCAGCACTAATCACAACAGACCTACTCTTTCCAGTTACCCACAATCCATTTCCTGATGTTCATCTGTTCAAATCCACACTCATGCATTAAAGTATGTTAGAGCAAAATGGATTAATCATAGAAGGCCTATTTAAAATTTGGGCAGTTTCCCAGGCCAAGATTAAGCCTAGTCCCAAACTAAAACGGCTCTTTGAACCAGATTAACAGAAATCTTCTTTCCTTGTCATGGTTTTAAATATTCTTAGACTTAATTTAGTCCAGAGTAGTAAAAAAGCTGATTTCCTGGAGGAAGACTAGAGCTACTCCATGACTAAACTGAGACTTAAATTAAACCAACCAGGAGGCAGGTTTAACTTCAGATCTGTTGTGTTTCAAAGAAGACGCATGGATTACTTGGACTACGTCAATGATGATCAACAAATACATACATATGATTTATATAACATGATTTTTATTAGGGGTTTCAAAATTAACACATTTATTTGTTATTCATTTGAACGCGTTACAAATTTAACAGAATTAATGCAGCATCTTATTTTTCTGGCAGCCTTTGGCTAGCGTTACATAATATGATCACGCTATCATTCATTGTTTCATTATTTTTAAACAATTCATGTGCGAAAAGACGCAAAAGGGAACTGAAATACTGGTGCGATGTCTGTGAAGCAACTTGCCCACACTAATATGCTTTGAAAACGCATCTTTTTCTCTCCGTTTTGGCCTTCCGTCCACACTGAGGGTACGTTTACACGACAATGATGTTCTAAAACTGAAAAAGTTTTTCCTTTGTGTTTTTCACATATAGTCAACAATGTTGTCAAAATGATCCCTGTTAATGATCCCTGGATCCAAAGAAAAACGATTAAAAAGTGTATTCTGCTGCCAGGCCAGTAGATGACGATCTCACTTTGTAAAGAAACACTACACGAACTATAGACTGAACACATAATACACATGCACAACATCACCATTTTCACAAATGCAAGTTTTTGTAGTTCACACAGAGACAATAACAGTGTCTATTTCAAAAGTTTTCAGGCCCGCAAACTGCAGTTGTTGTGGAAATGGATGACCAAAATGTATTAAAAGCAGGGGTGGATGATTAATCGAAAAATAATCGAAACCGAAATTCGGTTATTTCGGTTTTTTAATCCTATTAATATTTCCGCACACTGTGTGTTAATATACTTTCCCCTTAAAACATATTACCGCGTGTCTAGTCACGTGACTCCGCCCCGTCCAGTCTGCAACATTGAAGCAACATGACCCCCTTTCACACAGCGCGTTGATCAAATTGCCAGAACAAACACCTTCTGTGTGAACACAAACACGACCCGGGATTGATGCTAGGTTGGGGACATAGTAACGTTGCCGTGTTCAGTCCCGGAACGCGCGCTGTGTGAACAAAAGCCGTAATCAATGCCGTGTCGTAATGATGGCACTTAAGCCGGGATCGTTCGCCAGCGTGAAACGGTACGTAATGCGCTCGTTTATGATCGAATCAGAGAAAAAAAAATGCACAAGCGTGGTTTCTCGAGAGAGAAATCGCAGCTCATAAGCAAACTACAGACGCCGCTGAGACGTATCACGTGTTTTTACTGGTTGTGAGTGAACGCACTCTCTGATTCCGGAAAACCACTGGCAGTGTGAATGAACCAAAGTCAAACGAACCCGGGTCAAATCCCGGGTGACTTTATCCGTGTATTTTCCGGAATCTCTGTGTGAAAGGTAACTCAAACACTGAGTCAACTCAGCAACAGGAGCCACTTGTACCAAAGAAACACGCGAAAAAAGAGAGAGACTGACAAACGTCCAGCAACAAGTGCCTCCACAAAGCAGGTTTCGATAACACAAGCATTTACAAATGCTACACAATGTGAAAAGGATTAGTTTTTTAGTTTTATACAAGTTATATTTTACTTTTAAGATGGCAATATTTACAATAATTTATTTTGTTTACAAAAATAACTTTTAAAAGTTCTTTATTTTCTACATTTTTAGGAAACTTTCTTTTTACATTAAAACTTGACTTTTTTATAAGACGTTTTTATTTCAAGCATTGTATGCTTTGTTTGATTCATTAGTTTGAAATATTTGATAAATAAGCATTAAAAGCTATCTGTGTGTGTTTCCTTATTTTAGAATCACAAAGATAGGATTATGCACTATTTCATTATAAAAAATAACCAGGAACATTACAGTATAAGCCTTGCAGTGACATATGAAAAATGTTTTTTTTTTAATAATCGTTCAATAATCGTAATCGAGGTAACTTGTTCGATTAATCGCGATTATGATTTTAGACAAAATCGTCCAGCCCTAATTAAAAGTTTTCCGTTTTCAGTTGAAAGCGGTGTCGTGTAAATATACCCTGAGACAGCGTTTTTTGTCAACAAAGACAGAGATTTTTTTTTATTTTCTTCCAAGTGGATACATTTTAAAAATGCCATTTCGCATTGTAGTTTAGACTGTGAAAAAAGAGGTATTAAAAAATGATGACGCATGTTTTGTCACAGATCAGCCTTGTCACCATCCTCTGCACTACAACTCCCATGACTCTCCTCTGTTCCCACCTTTACATCATTCCCAATCAATCACACCTGCTCCTCATCATCACCCTCATCAATGCCACTACATATACACACTTCACCCCAGCTCACTGTCTGGTCTCGTTAATTCAAAGTGGACTAATCTCCGTGGGTGCTTCTCAATTCTTATTTGTGCATCCTCTTTTCCTTTCCTCGCGTCTCAGCTCCTCCCCCTGTAGGATGCGAGGGAAGGACGCAAGGAAAGAAAATGAGGACGGAGGAATCGAATGAAAGCTTTTTTTTATACATTGGAATACTTGATCACTCGAGCGTCACTTCATAGTGTTATCAGCTGCGCTCAAAGGATCTGCCCTTATGTTGTTGAAGTTTGTTTATTTAAGAAATTCATAAAAAATAATAATAAAGCAAGATACCCCGTTGAAATATGTGAGATGTGTGGTTTATATAAACTGCAAAGGTAAAGTATAAATTAAAATGATTGTGACCGATGTGAAGGGGGAGGAGAATTTATATGTGCGTCACTTTTAGTCAATAAAACACTTCTGCATAGGATACACCTGTGTATCCTCGTTAATGACTCCTCTGGAAGCCTCCTCACTCCTCGATCCTCGACTCCGCGCGGTGCAGTTAGAGAATTGAGATGTCCTTCAAGATGGCTGTGCTTGATTGGTTTCCGGGTCATAGGATGGAGGACAGAGGAGCGAGGAGGCGAGGAGGGATATTGAGAAGCACCCCGTCTCCAGCATCTTCCGTTCATCTGTGTCTCCCTCATGATCACCATTTGGACCCTTATTTAATCACCCACTTAATCACTGCCCCTTTATTATCAATAAACTCACTGTTAACCTGCCATCTTCCGCTCAGTGTCTGCATTACATATCAGAAGACTGAACCAAGAAAGAAAATGGACCCAGCAGTGCTTATGCTTTGCCTGGACCAAGACCATTGGACCACTAAACCATTCTCTCGAGGCCCACACTGCGGCGTTCCTCGACATGGCGTGCCTTACCTCCTTCCCCAACCGTTCATTAAGTGTCTTTTTCCATACAAGCCTCGAAGGCACGCCTGCCCAGTGTGGGACCTCGGGAGAATTTCGAGGCGTTTGTGGAGTGGGTCTTCTGGTGCGTTCAAGTCATCTCATAAAGATCGTATTTACGAGTTGAATGCACATGAACGCCACCACAATGTCGTGAATACCAGTAGGAAGCCCGGGATTTTCTTTAAGCCCCCGTCTTTACGAGTTGGGGGCATGTCAGTGAGAAACATGGCAGAATACCACAATACTTAAAGGTATTTAGCAGTGGTATCGTCAGACTTTTCTATTTACAGCGCAGTATGCTAATTGCCTGCACAGAATATGATGGCATTATAATATAACAATGCAATATGTAACGATAAAGTTTGCAGTGGCTTCATAAGTTGCCGCCTGTTCTAGCAAAACATTACACATAGAAGACAATATTCCTCTGCCCAGGCGAGCAACCACCAAGAAAAGGTGCTAACACCAATTCTCGCCCAGGACAGCTGGAAGCTGCTAGGGACTGGAAGATACTGGCTGATCTTGATCAACGGCTTATTTTTCCACCTGAGATTGCCACCACTAACCTACGACCAGATATTGTTTTGTGGTCTGGATCAGCACGCATTGTTCAACTGATAGAGTTAACAGTGCCATGGGAGGATGCAGTAGATGAGGCATATGAGAGGAAGAAACTGCGGTATGCTCATCTGGCCACTGAAGCAGAACAGCGAGGATGGAGAGTCCAGGTTTATCCAGTGGAAGTGGGATGTCGAGGTTTTGTGGCACACTCTACAACCCGGTTCCTCAGAGACTTCGGATTCAGTGGCCAAGAGTTGCGTCGCACAGTAAAGAACTTATCTGAAGCAGCAGAAAGGAGCAGCAACTGGCTTGAGACGGAAAGATTCTAGCTGGCTGTGTACAGGCCGCCATGCTACGGTTTCGTAGAATTCTTGAAAACTTGAAGAGTCTGTTTATTTGTATAGGTTGTATAGTATTTACAGTCATTACGTTCCTGTGTATATTGCGTGAATGACGGGTGGTTGGGCAGATATTGTGTTTTGCGGTAGGTGGTATGCCATACGGAACCGTTGCCACTGAAACTGCATATTAACGCACCAGTGGGGCTTGACAGCCTTAGTCAAACGGGTTGGCGCGTATGGTTGGGTTGCGGAGAGATTGTGAGATTGTGGTTAGGTCTCAGCAGCAGGAGGGATGTAGAGGTCAGTAAGCTGGGCTGAGTTGAGTGGGGGACGGAGGGGGGTGACTCTGGGACGCCAGAGTCACTGTCGAGCCCTCTTGAGGTGTTGTGGACTAGTCGACGAAACACTGAGGACGGAAGGTGCCCACTTGAAGACCCTAGAGATGTCCCCTACTCTGCTCAATCCAGACGGTTGTCATGGGGGGACCGCACTGTGGTTGCAGCCGTTGTGTGTGATGACGTGTGTTAACACTAGACAGAAGGAGATTTACATCACCATATGGAAAGAAGCGTAAATGGATGGAGAAGCATAGGCTACTGTAAAGCTATGTCTTAGTTGGTGCTTATCTTGGCGAAAGCCGAGTACAAATCAGCATGAAGTTTTAACATCTACTCTTGTGTAATGGAAATCATAAATTAATTAAAAACATAAAAAAGCAAAGCACACCTGATCAGGGATGGGAATTTATACGATTTTATCAATATCAATGCCACTGACGAATCTGCTTATCGATCAGATTCTTTAACGATTCTCTTATCGATTCCTGATAGCACTGTGTGGAAAATAGTCATATGCTTTTTCAGCAAAAAAAAAAAAAGTGTTTTTATTTGTTTTTGTTTTTATAGTGTTTATCGATTCCTGATAGCACTGTGTGGAAAATAGTCATGTGCTTTTTCAGCAAAAAAAAAAAGAAAAGTGTTTTTATTTGTTTTTAAAGGTAGGGTAGGTCGTTTTTGGTCTAAAAAACTTTTCCCAAATTTGTTTAAATTGTCTTTATATAGCTACCAATACATAATTAAAATGTAAGTACTCTGGAAAAGAGAGTATACAAATCGAGTATCTGTAGTCCTCTCAGGGCTGCAATAAACACAGCTACTTATCTCCATTCACTCCCACCCCCTCCATTCTGGGCTCCTTCCAAAACCACGCCCCCAAAACACATGAACGCGTGATGCCGACCGCTCACAGCTGGAGGACGCGCTTACCAGCGCCGAAGGGAGAGGAGCGTAGTGCATGTAGTGACATCATGTCAGACTCACATGTAATAAAATACCTAACTTTATCATTATGAATATAAACAACTAACATGGCTGTTAGTACTCACTATCAAGCTAGCATATCGATACTGGTAAAGTTTAAAATATATTGAGTTTGATTCGTTAATGAGCTAGCAGTGGCGGAGCCAGAGGGGGGTCCGGGGTGGCACTGGACACCCCTGACATGCGATTGGCCACCCCGGGTGCCACCCCAAAATTTTATTTGCTACTGGCAGTTGCTGATGCTGATTTAAAAAAATAATAATTACGTTCGCCGGCAGCGCGGCGCGCGCAGTTTTCAAACGGACGAGCAGAGGACAAGAGATGGTTGTAAGATACCGAACTTCACCGAATAAGAAAACATCATATTTGAAGTAAGCTTTTAAGGTTTAGCATCAGGGTGGTTTGCTCCCAATAGCCTACATTAGGCCTAATACACGCATATACAGTACCTTGCCGTTTGTACGTTACAGTATACGTACAAATGTTCTATAGCTAATGTGAGGATAGGAGATCAAAACGCAGGCAAAGAAGAGCAGAAACAAGCGATATAATGCGATCACTATAGGACTATGAAGCTTTATGGGTGTAGGTTGTTAATGGACTCGATCTACTGTGTTTTGATCAAAATTATGAATCTTATCTAGATGTAGTCTTTGACAAAAATGCGATTTTCTCAGCTTTTTGCTCATGTTGCTTTTTATGAAACTTGCCAACATTCAAGTGTTGATTAAAAAAAAAGACGCACGAAGCTAGAATAACATTATATATATTTTTTGTTTTAAAAGCACAGGGTTTGTTCTTTCTTTTGGTATGTTCAGATATTCATACAACAATATATTCTGGGGTGCCATGAAATTGTGAAAATTACCAAAACCACATTTTTTTTTATACTGGCGAGAAAGAGTTAAATTTTGGTAATTGGATGATGATTAGAATATGAATATAATTGGAATGATATTTTAAATTTGTCATATTTTTGAACAGGGTCCATTAAACATGAAAAGAAAGGGAGAGATATCGGAGTTATTTTAAAATAAGCACAAACATAGTCCAGTCATTTTATGAAAAAAAGGTTGAACAAATTGCTACAGAAGCAAACTCAAATAATTTTGTGTCCTCATTATGTCCTGAGTAAGGAAACAAAGTCCCTAAGAATCCCATTAGGGGAATGTTTCGAAATCTGTTTCTGGGGATTCACTTTTTATTTTACTTACCTTTTGTCTTCTGCATTCTCCTTACCCTTGTCTCCTGTTCTTCCATTAGACTCGTCCCCCAGAAACAGTCGCACAGACCCAGCCCCAAACCCCATCTCTTAATAATTAAAAATTAATACATTTTTTTTTCCTTACTCAGGACATATTGAGGATACAAAATCAGTTGAGTTTGCTTGTTGCAATTTGTTCAAGGTTGACCCCCATTTTGGCTTAAAATGACTGGACTAACAGGCAGATCAGGTGCAAACAGACCACCCAGATTAAAAGGATAGTTCACCCAAAAATGAACACAAAAAAAATAATTATAAATTAAATAATTAGAATGATTATAAATTATTATAAAGAAAGAATTATGTTGTATTTAATCTTCCCAGGATAAGAGTTTATATTGATGGGCAATAAAATTGTTTAACTTTTTCAAGGACAGGTCTGCTTGATGCCTGCTATATCTAATAAAAGATAAAATATTTTTTTTTTTTTTTTTTTTTGTAAATGTGAGTTTTTTTTGTAAATAAATGCAGCAGTTCATAACAGACACATGGGGTATCTTATCTACTTGGTGCTTCAGCTTTGTTTTCTGCAAATATTTTGGATGTTCAACACTTATAGACACAAACAGAGTGACCCAATTCCTTCAACAAGCTTTTCCACTGTGTGTGTGTGTGTGTACTGTGTACCCCCGAAAGTAGCAGTGGCCACCCCCTGGCCACCCCATGTATAAAACTCTAGTTCCGCCACTGCGAGCTAGTAACATAAAGCAAAGCTAAAAACAGGTTGAATTGATACACGTTTTCCCTTTACAATCAGTTACACTGTGATGAAGGTGAATTTCGTGTAAGATTCATAACATATACGCCGTGTTTTGCATGTAATTGTGTCTCTTACTAGTCTCTTACCCTCCTCGAGTCAAACGAGTGCGCGCATGTGGGCAGCGCATGTAGCATGCCATGGCAGCGAGAGAGAGTGACAGTCGCCCAAACCAATCATTTGTTTCGTCCAGAATGGAAATAATGGGTAAAATAATACCTACCCCACCTTTAAGCTTACCCTTGAGTAAGCAAACTGTACTTTTTATGTAATAAATGGAACCTTATTGTAAAATGTTACCGATTAGTTATACACCGATTCAGATGTCTGGTGAGTTCAGTGTTGGAAAGATCAGTCATTTTAACCATTCATTAAATTAATCGGTTCAAATGAGTCATTAGTTTGCGAATTGGACGTGTCATGCGCGTTGTGTGATTATCCCAGCAGTTAGGACATGGACATCCCACAAGATTTGTGTCAACAAAGAAAACATTTCATCACTGGATCGTTTTTTTTTTTTTTCGTTTATTTAAAGGGTTGTTTTATGTCAGCTGAATGTGCAGAGCGCTTTTCAGAGAAGATAAGGTAACTTATTTTAGCACAATTCACACCCATCGGTAATTCAGGAAAAAAAAATCTCCGAATGCTCCACATGAAACTTTGGTCTTCCGACCTTTTAACATCGTGTCGATTTATTCTGGTTAATATGTGTGAGGGAGAGAGCAAGACCGCGCTTAGCATGGAGATGGTGAAGTCTTGTTAACACTTTCGCCTGGCTCCGAAGTGAGAGAGTGCGCGCGCGCGACTGGGTCTCTCTCTCTCTTTGCTCGTTCTTTCAGTTAAACATGTGCCCTGTCACCAGGGGCCTCATTTATAAAACTGTGCGTAGGATCCTTACTAAAAGTGAACGTGCGCCAGAAAGCCAAAAATGGCGTACGCAAAAACATATTCAGACTTATAAAACCGTGAGTACGCCAGAACCTGCGCAGAATTCACTTTATAAATCCCAGTTAGCGGAAGATTGTGCGCACATGCGTCTCCGCCCCGAAACAACCATATATGGAGCTTACAACGCCCAGTTTTACTATGCATATCCTCATCTGCGTATCATTTGCATATGATTATTCATCCACGTGATAACATGTTTAACGGTACAAGACATTAGGAAAATATGAAATACGGATTTGCTGTCACATTAGTTACATTAATAAAAATCATTTAGTAGCCTATCCTTGCCTTGTTTTTGAATAAATAAATCAAATAGTGTAAAATACATTTCAGAGAAAGTTTTTCTCAATCTTTCCCACTGGCCAAAGAGTATTTTTAATTGATTTATATTTTTAATGGAAACAGATAGACCTTGTTGTGCATTATTTGCACGAAACTATTTTCTCAGACAATCTGCTATTATCATGATAAGCAATTATCTATGTAGATAAAACATTAAAACACAGCATGCCAGAGGAAAAGTGTTCCAATTTGCATTGCATCCATAACAAATATTTATATTTATTGAAGATAAAAAATGTTGTAACTTCTCAGTAATGATTTCATGTAATTTAAGTGTTTCACTCCATTAATCAGAATGGCATATTTAATCTTAATGTTTACATCAGAAGTAAAACATAGTTTAAATCCTTCTTTTATTTATTTAAACTGTTATTGTGAACATGCACTGTATTTATGATTAGGATTTATAATGAAGATTTACGGTTTTAGATATATGCGTCATTTTGATGTTTGCTTCATGTGATAGGCTTGGTGAGTGAAATTATATTTGTATTATCTTTCTGTATATGTATAATTTTCTTTAGATTTTCTGTCCAAAAGTGACCAAAAAGACATTTAACTCCAGCTCACCATCGATGTCGCCAAACTGCTCCATCTCCAAAATGTTCGTACGCATGGGTCAGAGTTTGCGTGCAGGTGCGCAAACTTTCCGTCAAGTTTGTTTTTATAAATCACAACTTGTGCGTTGGAAGTGGCGTACGCCTCTTTCAGGGCCTATTTTGTGCGTACGCAATGGTTATAAATGAGGCCCCTGGACCGGCGAGTGCACTTCTGCCGCTCTAGGCGAAAAACGTCTCAGGTTACTACTGTAACCCTAGTTCCCTGAGAAGGGAAAGAGACGATGCGTCGATGACGCTTTGGGAACGCATTTGCGTGACTGAGTCTGAAGCACTACTGTCAACTAGTCCAATGGAATGAATGAAGAGTCACGGGCGGGTGACGTCACGACCAGGAAGATATAAAAGCACATCCGTTGCAATGCTCACGTTAGCTTATAGAGCCGAAGCAAAGCGATCACAGGGATGCAGGAAGTATGGCAGGGAGACGCATCGTCTCGTTCCCTTCTCAGGGAACTAGGGTTACAGTAGTAACCTGAGACGTTCCCGCTTTGGGAACGATAATACCCAATACGCCATAATTACAAAATGCCAGATGACAAAACTGTCGGCAAATTAAGTAAAAAGCACCTGGGAACCTGGGGCAGCTTCCAGGTCCAGGCTATAGAACCTCACAAATGTTAGCGGCGAGGACCAACCCGCCGCATCACAAACCTCCTGAAGGGAAACTCCTGATAAGAGGGCTTTAGAGGCCGCCATACTTCGGGTAGAGTGAGCTCTGACCACCATAGGACATGGCTGGCCAGCGGACTCATATGCAAGAGAAATAGCCTCGACTATCCACTTACTGATTGTCTGCTTAGAAGCAGGAAGACCTTTCTTAGGTGAACCAAAACAGACAAACAACTGATCAGATCTCCTCCACGGGGCAGCCCTGTGGACATAAGTGTCCAGTGCTCGCACTGGACACAAGAGATTCAGTTTTTCCTGGTCCGAAGAAGTAAACGGAGGAGGACAGAATGCCTGCAGTACAATAGGTCTTGGAATATTGGTTGGCACCTTAGGGACGTAACCCTGCTTAGGGTATAAGAACGCCTTAACTATACCCGGTGCAAATTCCAAACAGGTGGGAGACACAGAAAGAGCCTGAAGGTCTCCGACTCTTTTTAGGGAAGAAATGGCTAACAGAAAGATAGTCTTGAAAGTCAGAAATTTTTCTGAAACTAGATCTAGGGGCTCGAAGGGAGCCCCAGACAAGCCTTCCAAAACTATGGCCAGATCCCACGCTGGCACCCTAGTTCGAATTGCAGGCCTCAACCTCAAGGGCATCTAAAAGAAAAGCCCGATCTTTATCTTTCATATCTGTCAGATTTAACCAAAGATGCCTCTCAGTAGCTACGAGGGCTGCCATAGACCGCCCAAAAGCACGGGCGGTCTCCTTCGTAGCTCTGAGAGAAAGATCTGTAGCCCAACGAAGTTTTCGAATTTCGTCGGGGCTAACTCCCTCACTCCTGTCTATATCCCCCAGCAGATCTGCCTGATAGGCTTGGAGCACTGCCATCGTGTGCAGACAGGCTCCAGCTTGACCTGCTGCCGTATAAGCCTTACCCACTAAATTAGATGTGGTCTTTAGTGGTTTATTCGGCAACACGGGATCCTTCAGGGACGACGCTGACCCAGGAGACAGATAGCTCGCGAGCGTCTGTTCCACTGGAGGCATCGACCCATAACCAAAATCTTTCAGCCCCATTATATTTGAATACGTTTGAACATGGGGACTAAAAAGACGTGACGAAAATGGTTTATTCCATGATCTACATAGCTCACTATGTAGATCAGGAAAGAATGGAAGGGCCTGTGCCTGAGATGAAACATTAGAAGTGAGAAAACGCTCGTCTAGTTTGCTTTTAGGACGAGAATCTCTCTTTTCTGCTGGCCAGTCAATACTCAACTTATCTACAGCACGAGTTATCACCTCAATAAGCTCCTCATGTGCTGGGGAGAGGGATGGCGAATCCTCTCCCCTTATTGAATCTTTATTTGTGTTTGTGTTTGTGTCACTCTCACCGATGCTCAGTAACTCTACCTCCTCAGAACTAGAGCACTGAAGTAACGGGCTCTCTTCCCGGGCGGAAGAAGCCGCAGCGCGGGCTTCCGACACCGGCAAGAGAGCAATGGATCCTTCGGGTAAAGGAGGAGATAAGGCAGAGCCCGTCCCCAACCCCGCCGAAAGATCCATTTGCGAACCCCAAGTGAGCCTTCTCCGAGGTGCCTCGGCAGCCGTGGGTCCAGAACCCCGAGGTTCGCGAGCCTGTCCATCATCCTCAAATGTGGACAGACGGGAGCGGAGCATGCGGAGCGGGAGACGCTCACAATGCTGACTGTCAGCCCCCTCGAAGGCTGACATAGCATGCTCCACTCCCAAACAAACTACACAAAGCTCATGTGTATCTCCACCCGTGATATAACGAGGGCAAGGAGAAGCACAGGCTTTGAATAGTTGTTTCGCCATAATACAATATAATGAGAGACAGACAACAATAAATATACAGACAGTTTTGACACAGAGCGCTTCGCTGAGGCACAAAAGCTGACGCGAGCATTGCACCGGATGTGCTTTTATATCTTCCTGGTCATGATGTCACCCGCCCGTGACGCTTCATTCATTCCATTGGACTAGTTGACAGTAGTGCTTCAGACTCAGTCACGCAAATGCGTTCCCAAAGCGTCATCGACGCATCGCAAGTTCCCTCGAAAGGGAACCCTGTTATTGCAAACAGGAAACAGCATAATTTGTCTCGTTTAGTAAAATAAAGCCAAGTTAGATCGTCTTTTCCTCTCCATGATTACCTTCTCTGGTCAAATCGCTTGGACGTTGCGCTATGGTGCTCGATAAAGGACAAAAGGGAAAGTTGTGAGTTCGCGGTCTGTATATTATGGCTGGGACTCGGAGCAGGAGCATCGGTAAGAGGAATCGTTAACGTCAAGGGCATACAATATCGATGGTTCGTAAAACTTAGAACCGGTTCTCGAGTGGAACCGGTTCTCGATTCGCATCCCTACACCTGATGCACATTTCTTTGTTCTTCATTTTCTAGAACTAGAGTTTAAGAACCTTGCAGTATTTTTGTGTAATTTATTAAGAAAAAGTACACCACCATCTTATTTCGATGAAAGTGACTTGAATGCACCTGACGTTGTAAACACGACTTTCCTCCTCGTAAGTACGAACTTCCCAGGATGACTTGAACGCACCGTTAGCCAACTGTGGTTCCCAGTTCACCATCTGCCTTTACAGCAATGGTGAATTCAAGTCTGCTCCAGAGCCTCGTCCCAAGATGGCCGCCACAATTCCAGAGCCCCGTCCCAAGATGGCCGCCGTCATTCTAGAGCCGCGTCCCAAGATGGCCGCCGCCATTCCAGAGCCTCGTCCCAAGATGGCCACCACCATTCCAGAGCCTCGTCCTAAAATGGCCGCCGCCATTCCAGAGCCTCGTCCCAAGATGGCCGCCACCATTCCAGAGCCTCTTCCCAAAATGGCTGCCGCCATTTCAGAGCCCTCTGCCAAGATGGCCGCCGCCATTCCAGGGCCCTTTGCCAAGATGGCCGCCGCCACGCCAGAGCCCTCATCCAAGATGCCCGCCGCCGCACCTGAATCTCCAGTATCCGTCCTCGTCCCGAGTCCTGAAGTGACTCCAGTCTCCGTCCTTTTCCTGAGTCCTGAGGTGACTCCAGTCTCTGTCCTCATCCCGAGTCCTGAGGTGACTCCAGTATCCGTCCTCGTCCCGAGTCCTGAGGTGACTCCAGTCTCCCCCTCATCCAGAGTCCTGTGGGAGCTATCTTTAATTCTCATTTTTCAAAGATTCATTGATTTGTGGTTTTAAGTGTGTCATGCAGATATACAGAATTAAGAGGCCACATTAGTTCTGAGAGAGGAAAAAGCCCATGTGACTTGAGTGTAACTGACATATGACTCCATAATACAAACTCTATAATCAATGAAAAACAATCAGAAGAAAAATGAAGTGGGAAACATTTATGCAAAATTGAAGGCGAGTTCAGCGTTCTCTTCAGAGAAGAAACATCATGTGCTGTTGGAAGGGAAACACTCTGAAACATTAAGGGAACATAAACTCAATCAATTTAGCTGATATCAACAAAAAGGACCGGCCGAGTGTAGAGTGGGGTAAGCTGTGCCAATTTTTAAATGGTTCTTTATAGGCAAAGAGAAATAAGGTAAGAGTACAACTAACATGCCTTATTTATTTCTTAATGTCTGTTACCAAGGGAAAAACATATTTAACATGTAGCTATAACCGAACAAAGAAAAAAGTGGTCCATTACCACAACTTGCCCCACATTAATCATGTAAAGAAGAAAGCTGAATCATTGACCATTTTAATTTCAAATGAAAATATGAGATAGAAGCTTATTCCCACAATCCTGACCTTAAGTCTTATTTTGCTGCACATTATTCACATTTTAATAAAGCAGCCAGAAAAAATGTTTAATAATAATTTAAATGAAATTAAATATTTTATGTTTATTGAAAATATTTTAAATCATTTTAATTTAGTGAAAAATATTAATTTTCTTGCATTTGGACCTTTGTAAAAAAAGAAGTGTACTTAATTGCATTGAATTTGCACTTGTTTTTAAAAACTGTACCTGCAGATTGTCAGGATTATTTTTTGTTTATTTTCTTTTGATTCCTATGTTTTTATTTCTTTTGATTCAGTTCAGTTTAGCGTTGATTGTTTCCTAGTTTGTCTCCTTGGTTACTTATTATGTTCAGCTGTTGATCATTGGTACCCTTGTTACCTCTGTCTCTAATGCTACCTTCACATGCTGTCGTAAATTTCCTACTTCCCACTTCTGAAGTCGTGATTATGAGCTTGTTGCATTCAAGTGCTTTATTGTCGGAAAGAACAGGAATCTTGGAGGACACCGGGTTTATTCTTGTCTATTTTTGGGAAAGTCTTATTAGAGCCAAAATGATATTTAGCATCCCATTCATTGACAACAATATAAACATTCACCACACTCTCTAGATAGCTTGCTGATGATTCTGATGATTCCTGTCAAATACAGGCTATTTTTACTGTGTATGAAACATACAATATGCTTCAAATGATTATTCATATTTGTAAATATGCACTAATTTAATGACAAGACAAGGTGATGTAGGGTTGTGGAAAAAACGAATAAAAAATATCCATCACAGCAGCAATCGTTCTCCTCTCCGCCATGTTTAAAGTTTCTGGCACGCCTAACTAGGGTACTTGGGTATGAAAATTATCCCCAAGCTTACCAGTGGTAAATACGACTTGAGAGGGTGTTCATGTCCAATTTTTATCTAGAAACTCGTTTTAAGTTAAGGCAGCATAAGTACTCCCTGTTTGTTCAGTTCTTTGTCAGCGATTGTCAGTATTTAATGTGGTTTGTGTGAGATTCTCCTGCGTAACTCTATTTTGTGCATTAAAGTATTATTGGACTGAACTCTTATGTTTTCGTATTGAATGGTATCACCACACTTGACAGAATCACCAACCTTTAAAAGGAGCAAAAATATGGACTGTCAAATGCAAGACGAACTAACGCTGGAGGAATATGTGTGGGACGTGCTGGGATGATGAGACCCTGAAAAGCTCTTCTGGAGCGGGATGGACAATATCCTCAGCCAGATGGTGTTGTTGGGAGAGGATCACCATCCTTTTCGCTGAGTTCGTGGATTACACTTTATGGATATGCGGATCTTCTCTCACCGTGGGAGTTGTCGAGAACAATGCCACCATCATTTCCGTCTCCCAGGCACATTTTCCATCTCCAGCAGTCATCTCTCTGCCCGCTACAGAAAGGAGAACTCGTCCCAGCCCGGAGTGTTCCGGTAAAGCAGAGAGATCAGCCGCAACGGATCCAGAGATAACGCCCATGCCTGGCGCAGACCACGAGCTTCAGCCCCCTCCATGCCCGGAGTTAGAGCCAGCCACAGAGTCCACCCCGGAGCCGGAGCAGGTCGCCACACCCGTCCCGAGTTTGGAACCGATCGCCGGATCCAGTGAGTAGTCATGTCCGGTAAGAATTTTCCAGTGAGCCAGTTAAAGAAGTGCTGGCTCATCAATTTCACCATGGAGCTCATCCCTCTCCAGCCCACTACACTCTACATTATAGATGACCCGCTCCCATCCAATATCCCATCCAAATTCCCCAGACTTACTCCCACACGTGTATCTCATAGCTCCACGGCTCTGCCCTCACCGCTGATTCCCGCCAGCTCGTTGGCTCCACCTCTTGCTCATTCATCATCTGCATGGCTCTGTGAAGCAGATCCCCAGGCTACACCTCAGGCCCCCAGGTCCATTTCTCCACCTTGGCCTGTCAGCCCTTGGCTCCGCCTTGGCTCTGTTCCCCCTCAGCTCCGCTGTGGTCCGTCATCATTAAGGCTCCACTAGGCTCCCTCGTCCCTCCTGCTTCACCTTGGTCTCTCGTCACACTGGTTTCGCTGCAGACTTCCGGGCCTCCGGCTGCACCTCAGCCCTCCACCCCTCCAGCTTCAACAGAATCCTCATTCCCTCCGGTTTCGCCCCGTTCTGCCAGGTCCCCCCGCCTCCACCTCTGTTACTTGAGCCGAAGACATCACCTCGGCCCTCCAGGCCTGCGATGTCGCCCAGGGCCATCATCCTCGCCGTTTCGCTAGGGTCTCCACCACCATCGGACGACGCCCAGGCTTCGCTCAGGTAGACCATCAGGTGGCTGATCTGATCCGGAACTGCTCGACAGCGACATCACATCTGATCTGATCCGGAGCCGACACCGATATCACATCTGATCTGATCCGGAGCCGCTGTGCTGCTCAACTTTATTCACAGGTTTTACCGTAAAGCCCAAGCATTGTTTATTGTGAAGAAATTAGTGAAGTGCTGAAAACGCTTTAATAAAAACTGAAGTATAATGAAGTGACCCAATTCAAACTCTCTAAAGCTTCTTTTTACGCTTATGCTGGACATTAATCTGTTTCATGAGATGCTTTAAGTGTGTGATGATGATGATCTCCTGATGATCTCCTGTCCCCTTTCCTTCTCCAAGGCTCTCCTTGCCCTCCTCCTAAACCCCCTCCCTCCACCAATGGACTTGTGCATACGGGGTGAGGGGGGAGTACTGTTAGGATTATGTTTATTTAATCTTATGTTTATTTGTCTTTTCATTCCTATGAATGTCTTTTCATTCCCAACTGTCAATCACTTCCCCTTGTTATTCTGTGTATGAGTACTCCCTGTTTTGTTCAGTTCTTTGTTGGTAATTGTCAGTATTTAATGTGGTACGCATTTGTGTTCTTGTGAGATTCTGCGTAACTTTTTGTGAATTTTGTCAATTAAAGTATTATTGGACTGAATTCCTGTGTTCTCGTTTTGGATGGTAGTGGTAGTGTTCTCGTTTTGGATAGATAATATTAATTAAATAAAAGCCAACTTAAGTGTAATTAAAGTGAGTTCACTCTCATGAGTCATGACTATATTTAAAAGTTCACTTCGTAATAATGTAAAATTAAAAGTTTTACTTAAAAGTAAATTTTATATTATTTTATATACATTTTTGTATGTACTTCAAGGTAATTCATTCACAATCAAACCCCGCCCTACATTTGTTCTTATTCCTGAAGCCTTTTCGCTCGGATATACGTCACATTGGGGAAGAAAAGACTAGCGCAACTTCAGCTTCATGACGACTTTAATAGATGATCTCTACTGGTACTGTGCAGTCATATGTGTGACTGGAACACTGGATTAACCAACCAGAAGCCAGGGCTGAATTTGTCCATTTCATAATAAGCATTTAACAGAGGGGGAAGGAGATGAGAGGAGACATGGATGAAGAGCGTTTCAAGTCTCATCTGTAATCACATGAAGTCCTCTTATGATCTCTGAGTGAGTGACTGAAGGGGCGGAGTCATCACCTGGGCGGGGCAGCACTGTGCAAATCTTATGAACACTTTTATCATTGTAAACAGTAATTAACCTTAATTATTCTGCTGAGACTGAAGCTTATGAGGAGCAGATTCAACACAGCCACAGTTTATCATTCAGTGTG
This sequence comes from Gila orcuttii, assembly GCA_026230005.1. NCBI lineage: Eukaryota > Metazoa > Chordata > Actinopteri > Cypriniformes > Leuciscidae > Gila > Gila orcuttii. The sequence continues at coordinate 12,543,770 of JAPDVR010000012.1, forward strand.
ATAATGACTGTGCTGTAATAGTCAATATGATGCATGCTAATAATAATGTAATTTGCATCAAGCAGAACATTTAACAGCATCTGTAACAGATACAAAGAAACAAATTGTGAGAAATGAAAAAAATTATTGATAATACTTTAGAATAAGGTTCCATCTATTGTCATTAGTTAGTTTATATTATCTAACTTACTAACATTGATGTAAACCTGAAGTAAGGTGATGTTTCTGTCACGTTTATGTTCAGTTAGTTTAACCTTCATGGACTTTTAGTATGTTTGTCTTCAGTCACATGTTTCCTTTGTTCTAATTTCCTGCCACTCATCAGTAACCATGGACACTAACTCATCATCACAGCTGATCATCATTTAGTTCATCAACATCATGTCTTTAAGTTCCTCCTTTGTATTTGAACCTGTGTACCTTTGTCTTCATCTTGTTACAGTTACAAATGTTTGCATGTATTCTGTTTCTTCATTTGTGTTTGGCTTGAAGTGGAAGCCAATACCTTTGCAAATGTTTGTGTGTATATCGACTTTTCTTACAGCGGGATTTTGCATCAGATACTTTGATTTACTGTCTAACAGGCAAATATACAGTATAGAATGTATTTCTACATATATTTCAGAAGCAGTGACCTGACTACAACACTGTAACACTGTAATAGCTCTTACAGTACTGTGGTATGAAAGCACAACTCAGTGCTTCAGAGATGTTTCCAGCTCTACCTTCAAACACTGTTACAATATTTCATATTACTGCACTGGATTATTTCACTGTTCGTGTCACTCTGCAGTTTTTTTTACATTTTACAGAGCAAAATTAACCAAAATCAATGGCCATATTGCATCTGAAATCTTAGCAAATCAATATTAATGTCTTGTTTATAACTGTTAAAAGCAATAACACACCCACACACACACACACACAGAGAGAGAGAGAGAGAGAGAGAGAGACACACACACACACACACTGTCAAGCTCAGTCATAGTTTTAGTTTCATTATCAAAGATTTTTTTGCATTCAGTTTTATCTGGTGTTGTGTTTTAGTACACACTGTTGCAATTTACACTCTCGCTGGATTACTGCTTTTGTTTTGTTTTTATTGAAGAAAATTATATTGTTTGAACTACATTATTTTCTTCTTCATCATCCCTGATAATTCAACTGCTGCACAAAAGGGAAAACTAACAATGGCAGATTCAGTCCAGAATGTTGACAAAAACAAAATCAAATTAAAGTTATGATGAATGTTTTATTTCATTCATGAATCATATCTCATCAATTTAAAACCATTAACACTGATTCCTGGGCACAAGGTATTTGTTATTGATGTTTTGAAAACAACCTAAAAGAGACTGTATAGAGATTGATGGTGAAGAATAACTTTAAATTTGACAAACGGTACCATATGTCACATATCAACCAAAACTCAGTAAATCATTTAATCAAAAAGCTGGGTTCCACTTTGTACTAAGTGTCATTTACTACAATATAACATGTTAATGAATCATTTGATTCAATGCACTTATTGTGTACATACATGTTTTTACACCGTACTTATGTTTTAAAATACCTGATTTAACTACATGTACTAAAGTATTAGGGTAAGGTTTGGTTTGGTTTAGGGTTAGCTGAATATAATTATGCACAATTTATAGTTATTACTACAGTAACTACATGTTAACAAAATTAAGTGTTACTCTTTTTTTTTAATGTAAGTACATAGTAGTTAAAGACTTAATATAAAGTGGGCCCAAACTTCTACAGTTCCTCTATGGAGAGAAAAGGGGTGGAGAGAGAGAGAGAGAGAGAGAGAGAGAGAGAGAGAGAGAGAGAGAGAGAGAGAGAGAGAGAGAGATGAAAACAGTTATTTTAATAAACTTGGCCTACCTTTACTCCTCTGGTACTATGTACACATAACCTTGTTTATCAAAGCGACTGTTTGAAGCGCTCGTCTATGTTTTTTTCTCTTTCATTTTTGCAATACCTGCAGCCTCTAGCGGCTCACTCATTCACTTTGTTGTTTGGCGTGTATTCTTACTTTTTCCTTCCTCTCCTTCCTCCATGTCTCTCTCTCTCTCTCTCTCTCTCTCTCTCTCTGCTTTGCTTTTGTTAGTGCAGGGTTGACCGTCCCGTCAACATCTCCACACCTGAACGCATTGGTTCCGTGTACACTGTTGCCAACTAATTTTCAGGGGAAGTTGCTAAAGGCAGATTGATTTGTTGCTAAAAGTTGCTAAATGACGTTGTGACGTCATTGCGCTATGACGTCATTTCGTAATTGTAAAATTACATAAAACTACGCCATTATTTAATACGTAGATATTATTTGAAATGCTAATTTAGATTTGTATGTAAAAATAAATAAATATAATATATATATATATAAAGAAAAAAAATATAATATATAATATATATTATAACATATAACATATAATATATATACATATATGCCCGCAGCCTGGCTATAGACCTTATGTAGCCCTGCCCCTGCGCTCGTTGTATTTTGTCTTCCGGTTTTCACAGCGATTTACACATTTCCACAGTGATCTTAAGGAATTATGAATTAACCACTCAGTCTATTTCGCTAGCTTGTACGTGTGTTGTTTGAATTAGAGTCACTTTCCAAAAGTTGCTAAAAGTTGCCAAAAAAATTGCTAAATTTGTTGCTGGGTGCTTTTTGAAAAAAAAAAAAAAATTCTAGTAACTTCTAAATCTTCTAGCAACGTAAAAACTTCTAAGTTTTTTAAATCTAGCAACAAAATTGCTAAGTTGGCAACACTGTCAGTGTATTCAGTTGTTCATGTTGACACCCATGCACACATACGTCTAGGGCTGCATCCCAAAACTTAGGCAGTGACTTGTTGCCTTTGCAGGCAGCATTTGCGCACAAAGCCAGGTTCCTCACAGCACTGATTTCAGACTTCTGAGGCAGCGTAACTGTTTAATGATCTACAGCAAAACAGAGAGCTTTGGTGAAAGCGAATATTTAACCCTCATCCTTCCCTCGCACTTTGTAACACATCTTTCCCTCGTGGGTCAAAATGACCCAAAGCCCTAAAATTATAGGCTACTTAAAAAAACATTTGTCCAGAAAGCTTATTTTATTTAATTTTATTTTTTCTATTTTTAATGCAATTATTTTGGAGATTTTATTTTATTTTTTTATTTTATATCAGCTCAAAATAAAAAAAATAATAATATAAGATGGCCTTACAGCTATATATGCAGCAAATGCGCTGTTCCGCTGGGTCCTAAAGCCATTTCTCTTCAGATACACATCTAGACATTCTAAAATAATTTTAGCATTTTTAGTTTGAATTTTGAACATTTTTAGGGTTTTCTATGTGAACTGAAGCATTCCTCGCATTCAATTAATTCCTAAGGGGGTCGAATTGAGTTTGGGTTCAAAATTAGCCTACCCGAGGGAAGGATGAGGGTTTAGTAATTTATCATGATTTATCACTAGAAAAAACATCTACAGTGAAAAACTCTGGTCAAAAATGTAGCCTACATTTACACACAAACTGACCACCAACCACAACTTTCAGACTCCATCTTTTATTTTTCTATTTTTCAACTGTCACCAAATGGAAAGCACAGGATTGTGGGAAATCAAAGGCAGCGAAGGATACATCTTTCTGCCTTAAAAAAATCGACCAGATGAAGGTTTCTCAAGAGAAAGGAAGTGAAACACATTGGGCCTTGATGTCGTCCTACCTTGAAATGTGTCCTCCCAAGGCGGCGTTTTTAAGCTTGGGGACAAGCTGTCAACTTTTCAATTTCTCTACAATCACGAATGATCACAATTCAGTATGAAATCAATCACAAATCAGTGCACACTAGCTATATGATGAACGAGCATTCAAACAATATAAGTAAATTAAAGATTTTCAAACCTTAATAACTTTGATATTATAGTAACTTACTAGCCTAAACCATTTACAGATTGATGTGTGACTCATTGATATAATTTCCCTTTTAGTTCGAGTCAACCAATGGTTTGAGTTGTGGCAGGGTTTTTTGTTGGTTTGACCAAGACATTCATAAAGTCATTATTTTTTTGCAATTTACCTGCTGAATGTAGCGTTTAAAAAAGATCTACAATATCTCACATAAATAAATCGAAACTATCGAGAGTTTAAATGCAGTACAGTTTTGATAACTTCTGCCAGATCTAGCCCTCTCTGCGAAACCCCGCCCCCAAATGATTGGCATGCCGAAAGTCTTTGTGATTGGCTGACACAAGTGCTTGTATTGAGAGCGCAGTGCTCAGGTGGTCACAGAGTGGTTTCTCATACCTTTCCCAGTCAGTTAGTAGTGGTATTAAACAAAAAGCTCTTCCAGCAGCAGCACCTGAAGTGTTTGTCGGCGAGAAGAGGGAGGGAGAATGAGGTGAGCGAGCACTGTGATGATGACGATGATGATGATGATGATGTTAGTGTCCGTCAGTAGGGGGCGCGCGCTTCTCCACTCGTAAAGGGCCACCGCGCTGGTGACGTCACGCACTCTCTCTCGCCACTTGCAGCGCAACAGAGTATCGGAGCGAGCGCGAGACACGGAGAGAGAGAGAGAAAGAGAGAGAGCATGGGGCGCACGGATCGGCTGGAATAAGAAACAATTCCCAACACTTTTAAAAACTTTCTCAACTCGGCCGACAGATATGGATACCATCATGTTCAGCATGGTAGTCCTGCACACTGCGTTTGGAGGCGTGGGAGCCCAGTACACACCCGGTAAGTGCCTAAACATTCACCTTTAACGATCCCTGGAGCGGAATGACCAAAAGTTTATCCGGTTGTTGCTTTGAATGCGTGCGCACCTTTATGTGTGGCTCGAGCACACGTTTAGTTCGTTTATGTGTCTAGGTGGCTCTTTGGACAGGACATGTGTGTGTGTAGTGGTGATTTATGCTGGTTTTGTGCTAGAGAACAGAGATAACACAGGTATTTCAGTTGCGGAGTGAAAGTGCTTCACCGAGCCCCACTAACCCTGCTCAACTGCCCGCCTGGAATTTCTGCCGTCATTGGGAGCAGATTCTAATGAGGATTCTCTTTATTTACTACACAACAAAAACTAGAATATTTCTAATACAATCGTTCTAATCACCCGCCAAATGCTTCAGAGTTGTACGGATTAAAAACTCCCGAGTCGTCTCGTAGGAAAACATTATTTTAATTCCTGCATGGTTAGAAGTACACAAAATGCAACATCTTAGAAAATCAAAAATCCTCTTAAGATTTTGCGTTCATTAGTATCCTTCAGGATTGGCTTCAAATGATCAATTCTCACACGAGGATTTTTCAGAACTATAGGGAAAAACCTGATCAACTGTGTTGGATCAAACCTCTGATTTACTTGAGTTTGTTCACATTTTAAAGATGTTTCTTTACAGGAGTTTTTTTTCTTTACAGTATCAGTTTTGTTTTAAAATATATTTGTAAATTCTAATTATTATAGGTTTTATCTGGAGCACAAATGGGACCTCAAAGCACCACAGTGTATCAAGGCAAAGGCACATTTTGAATAATTTTGGCAGATGTTTAGTTGAAATTATTAGTTTCTTTCACAGATATGAAGATAAAATAGAGCTGTTACAAACACTTTCAACAGAGAGAAATGCATGAGGTTTGATAATGTAAATGTGTCATAAATCGTTCTGAATGAGTTCACATTATCACATATTAAATTATCAGTTTTTTTTTTTATTCTTGCAACATTATTATTACTGTTATTAGTATTGTTGGTCACTTTGTAAATAATCACAGATAATTTATTGTAAAATGTCCTAGGGGGTCAAATGTTTTATTTTTTTAATCGACTGAAATCATAAAAGTTTTGCTTGTACTTAGACAGATGATTTACACATATAATGCTTTCTAATCGTACTATTCCTCACATCTGTAACCCGTATCACAGCTCCGTCTGTGTGTGTGTGTGTGTGTGTGTGTGTGTGTGTCGGGTACAGCTGTCTATGTAATTGCTGATTAATTAATCAGTGAGTCTAACCCTCGGATTAATTCTATTAGAATAATCAAAAACAACGGATGACAAATGGCAAATTACGTGAGGCTGGGATTGATTAGTGACTGGTGTAATTATGCCAGCGTGTTATGGAAATGAAGTGGGGGATCAGCGCTCGCTTTGAACGAGCTAGCTAATCCCTGATATATCGCTCTCTTTCTCTTTCCCTGGACGCAGCTCAAATGGGACATGCGGAGAAAGGTGAGTCGTAAATCCATGCCACTATCATCATCATCATCATCATAAACATCTGTCCTGGGCATCTGTTTCTGAGCGATTGACCCAATGACCTCGTCCCGATGTGCCGCTCCGTCAGCCAAACGAGCTGGGGTTTGCGCGACCGTGAGCCGCTGTCGTGCACTTGATCAGACAAACATATCGATGCACAATTCAGCTTTGTTTACCCCTCAAATGCACACTTAACAGGGAACCAATGACTTCCCAGAATCCCCACGCAACTAGCTTTCAGAGTAAAAGTGCTGGACTTGTGTTTGTAATAAGCCACGTCTTGATTCTTACTCAGAGTAAATTTCATTGCGGGCTGTCATAGAAACATGATTATAGAGAAGGACAAAGAGAAAGCTTTCTTTTGCATTTCTTCAGAGCACTCGGTGCCGTTGGCGTGCTGACTTTGAAATGGTTTTAAAGGAAAGCCTTGCAAACGGCGCTCAGACACAATGGCAAATTCTGCACATTTCTTACACGTTTACTGCAGACTCAGATTACAGCCGCACACTTGCATGTGTGTGTGTGGGTTTATGCTTTTACAGCAGAGAGAAAGCAAGGTCTTCAATGTGACTTTAACAAGGCATTTGTGCGTGGAGTCTTGAAAGGCTAACTCTTGATTTGAATATAATGCTTTGCTTTTCGGGTCGTTATTTTGGCCCATGTGTCATCGGTGCGGACGTAATGATCGAGATGGGATGTAAAGTGATGTTTAGTGAGTCTGAGGAGGAATGGAAGAATATGAGCGTGTGTTTTGTCTTCCACACCGAAGGTTTTGGCCCTGGAGAACTGAGATTCGGTGTATCCAGCGGAAATGAGTCTGATGCTCTGAGAGTCTGTCGGTGGAGAACAGCACTTGACTGGCTGTCAACAATATTCGGGGCTTTCTTTTTTGGAGATTCTTTGTAAGGTCAAGAAGAAAGAAAACTTGCAGAGACATCTCTTCTCTTCTTTGTTGATGAGGGCGGGGCAACCTGTCAATCACATGAGATCCACTAATAGAAAAACAACAATCCAATCAATTCCCCACAGACACAATCAAGCCCCGCCCACATTTGTTCTTGTTCCAGAAGCCGTTTCACTCGAATATACGACACAATAAAGAAGAAAATATCAGCACAACTTACAATTCATGTTAACTTTAAAATGTGTGGAACAATTGGAATGTGCACCAATGAATCATATTTCCATTAAGAGTAATATCATGTCAAAATTGTGTCAATTTGCATGATCTCACATTGACTTTAAAGGCAACAAAATTGGGCAATTACATCATTGGTTTATATTATTGTACCACCCTCACCATCTTGGTTAAATCTGCAGAAAATTTTGGGTTACACTTAATTTGGTAACACTTTATTTTACAGTGTCATTGTTACACGTTACATGTAGTAACTGTAGGAACAACTATAAATTATGCACAATTACTCACAATTAACCCTAAACCAAACACTCATCTTAACCCTAACCTGTACATACATGTAGTTAATTATTATTACTCAGTACTTGAATGTATAATTACACTGTAACACAGACACCTTAAAATAAAGTGTAACCCTTTATTTGGAGATGTCTTTGTAACAATGTAATCACACATTTAAGTACTGAGTAATATTAACATGTACTTACTATAGGGCTAGGATTAGGGTCTGGTTTGGTTTATGGTTAGTTGCATCCAATTATGCTTAATTTATAGTTATTACTACATGTTTAACACGTGTAACAATGACACTGTAAAATAAAGTGTTAGCAAATGTTGTTCCTGAGAAAGTTGTTACACTGTGATGGAAGATGTGTATTTTTGCTCTGATGAATCATGCAGAAGACCAGAGAGATGAAAGCAGAAGACGTTTGATTGGGTGTTCCTCTTCTGCAGGATCTGATCTGCCGGCCGGTCACAGAGGGCCTCGTGTCTGTGTTAAATCACCGCTTCGGCCGCGAGTTGCTTATCACAGCAGCTGCGAGAGAGAGAGAGAGAGAGAGCTGTGCTTATTTTGCAGACTCGCTACAAAATCTATTTACAGCAGACAGGTATTGTCTTCGGACAGCGTTTTTTCTCCTCGCTGAAGTTTCTCAGATTATGCGCACAGAATCAATACCTGACAAGTGCGTCGAGCGCTTTAGTGTTTCATCTGATGCAGCTGTATGGATTTTTAATCCAGTCCTGCGTAATGTCTTCTCGGCTGATGCTGAGGTTTTGTCAGCGCTCTTATGGAGTCGATGCTCAGTGAATCTGAATGAATGAAGTTATTCTCATTAGAAACAGAGCAGGACATGTGTTGAGTAAATTTCTTCACCTTAACTGTCCTTAAGGTCATTTCACATGATCCGTGTCGACACTTACTCCCTCAAGCACTGGAATGCAATATTCAAATTTTAATTCTTCATTTGATGATTATTGGCCAATTTGAATGATGTATCATTGCTTGAAAATCTAATCGATTGGACTTGTTTGTATCTAGATATGACACAACATCAAAAGCACATTGTGGCATTCATTGAATATTCATCATCATATTATACACACTAGATATTATATGCAAATTAATAAACAGTCACATTTCCATTTTGTGATTCTGTATGCAACACTTTTCAGTTACACTTTATTTAAATGTGTCCTTGTAGTTATATATTTAGCTACTGAAGTAATATTAAATGTACTTACCGTATGGATAGGGGATAGTTGCATGTGATCATATCGTCTAATGATAATATCGTGATTGTTGTTTTAACGATGTGCGATCTGACATTTATCAAGTTTTTTTTTTTTTTTAGTATTATTATTATTTTTGTATTTATTGAATGTTAGAATCTGACGCAAAAGATGATGGATGCATACATTTAATTAGGTAAAAAAAAGCCTTTATGAAGGTTAAAATGCCCGTACACACATATTATGTAAACACAAACTTTTATTTTGGATACGATCAACCGTTGCCCAGCACTAATCATTTTTTGTCAATATCGCACAGCTCTAATCATGCATAATTTAAGCTATTACTATTGTAGCCACATATAACATGTAGGCCTGTCACGATAACAAATTTTGCTGGACGATAAATTGTCCAAGAAATTATTGCGATAAACGATAATATTGATAATAAATGATAATATTGTCGTTCTGAGACCATTTTCATCTAAAATAATGATAAATGGCATAATAATGCAGGTACACCTTTTCAAAGATCAATAAACTTTTATTTCTAAAGACTATTTAAATGAACAAAACAACCGAAAACAATAAAAGCAATGGACTCTCAGTCTCTGTTAACAAAAAATGCACTTAACAATATGTGACACTGAGAATCATATGCATCATGTACTGTGTGGTCTCATATGAGTATGTGCGCTAGTTTGTGAGTTTGTTTGTGTGTGTGTCTGTGTGTGTGCTCGCGTCTCATATGAGTACTGTATGTGCGTGGAGAGTTTTTGTGTGCGCGCGCGCGTCTCATATGAGTGTGCGCGAGTTTGTGTGTGTGTGCGCGCGTGTCTCATATGTGCGTGGAGAGTTTGTGTGTGCGCGCATCTCGTGTGTGTAGAGTTCGCGTGTATGTGCGTGAGCGACTTTAGGTGTGTCGTTGTGCATTTCATATGTATTTGTTTGAGCATTCAGCAGTGTACATGTATGTGTGACTGCTTATTATATGTGTATGCAAGTGTTTCATATATGTGTGCTGTGCGTGAATGAAGTTTGATTTAAGCCCTAGACGGCGCCTCATATGAGGGTGAGAGAGCGCGCGCGAGAGAGAGAGGGACAAGCGTAAATGGGCTCAGTAAAAAAACCCCAATAATAATCAAAAACAACATTCGAAAATCAATGTGTGGCGGTCAGCGTTGATATTGTCATCCAGTCTCTTTGATAGAGAGAGAGAGAAAACAAACAAGCATGCAAATTCAAATTATCGCGGCTGGAAAGATTGTCGAGCTCATTTTTTTTATCGTACGATTAATTGATTTATTGATTATCGCGACAGGCCTAATAACATGTGTAACAAGGACAGTGTAAATTGAAGCTTCATGATGTCTGTGTTTAGAGAGGAGCTCAGATCATGTGACGCAGAGGAGGACGAGCGCGGCTGTTTTGAAGGAATCTGGTGTTTATTAGTGTGATTTGTTGAGAGTGGACATCTGCTGATACGTTCCCCTCAGAGAAGTGCAGGGCTTTTCCACAGAGACGCTGTTGCCTGCGGAGGACGAGCACTTTGTGGATTAGGGCAGTAATGGGCAGCAGGGGCTGTAAGCTCCTTTAGAGAGGCTCGAATCACAGCCAAAGAAGGGAAAGTCGGATTGAGGATTTGGTCATTAGATTGTTTTTGTTTTATTTCGTCTCTGCTCTGCCCCCGGGCTTCAAAGAGCGGCGTGTTGTGATTTGTGACTGTCCTGATATCCATAAAGATTATGATGATGGTGCGGGTGATTATCAAATTAAGCCCACAGCGCCGATCATACGCTCTCTTTAAAGGAAAACATCCTTTCAGCATTGTGTCGTCACGTGTTGCTCTATCAGATCAGCTTTATTCATCAAGGATCTGTTTTGTCCCAGGTGTTTCTCTGAAAAAGTTCTAGCAGACACAAATTCCAATCATTGTTTTTAAAACCGAATTTGATGATAAGTGTTGGAGATCTGAGACTTTCAATCGCAGATTCTGATATGAAGTCTGAGCACAGTTTTTGTGACATGGTTGAGATCTCAAACTGTAGACAAAGGAGATTTTCTAAAGAAAACACAAGACTACTGGGTGTTTTGTTCAGGAGGATACTTTGAGAAGTGGGGAAACTTGAGGGAACATTTCCATTTAATCTCATCGCTTTACAGTGGAAACTAGATTAGAAAGAGATCTCATTTGGAATTTTCTCTTTATGTCTGTTAATCTGAGCACAGTATGAGACGTTGTTGAGATTTGAAGCTTTAAAGTTGACATGAGAGTCTTTTGTTCAGGAGGAACATCCGGGAAGCATTGAATCTCATTTGCGTTTTGTCTTTCCTCGGGCGACTCTCACAGCGTTTCCTCCTGTGAACGCTCTTGGCTCAACCTTGTGTTTAATGGCGTTGTTAAAATCACTCCGCAGCCTTAATTTTGCACAAAATGGTTGTCATGTCCTCTGACTCCCCGGCTTCAGGATGGGAGATAGGTGTGTTAATCGTGACGGGCAGCTCACATGCTGAGACAGGAGCGCGGATGACAGATCTGAGATGAGGGCGAGCGAGTGTGAATGAGACTGGAAATGAGAAGGAGAGAGAGAGACCGTATGCCTCGCCGTGATTCATCTGTCTGGAGTCAGGCTGTCTTATATCTGTGTCAACACCATGACGTTTTGGAGATGTCAAGTTTGAACACGTCCAGGTGTGTGTGTGTTGTGTGTGTGTGTGTGTGTGTGTGATTTACCTGTCTTTCATTCTTCACTCCTTTGAGACTCAATGTGAAATCCTCTCAGACTTCAGCTTTATTAAGGAGTCGTGTCTGCGCATCACGGCTCAAACTGGCCTACTTCTGATGTCTGACTCGCACTTGTAAAAGCTAATATAACATCTGTAATGACACTATATTGTATAACATCAGAAGCAGGTTCTTCCTCAACTATTGCAGTGCTCTTTCATCACTGTAACCTTGCTGGTATAATAATAATAGTAGTTATTATTCATTAACAAAAACCCATTAGAGCATTTGAGTCATTTATCTAGGTGTTTTTTTTTTATTTTTTCGTCTATATGCGTGCATTGATGTTGTATTCTGTTTATTATAATTGAAAATTAAAGATTAAAATAATAACAAATAATAAAAATGTTGATCCATGCTGATGAGTGGGCACTTTATTGAAATATTAATAAGCAGTGAAAATATAAATTTTACATTATGACAATACTTAAGGCTTACATTTTAAGAATTACATTCAGTTTGACATTAGAACAGATATATATGCTCAAAAAATGAATTTTCATATAGTAATGAACAACATGAACTGAGTTCAACTCAGTGTAAGTACGAGTTGCCTTTTTTAAAATCAATTAGAGGCAAATATGAGTGTCATGTCATTAAACACTAGTATAGCATAATACATAAATGTAATAATGTTAGGTTAACGTTTCTGAGACCACAAAGCCCTCTTTGTAAGGTTTGAGTGAGGATCTTTGTCTGGTTGAATTGCTGTAAACTGAAGAGCCCAGCCCTATCCTTCAGGCAAACAAACAGAAAAACATTGCATCTGTTCCTAAGTGTTTTCAGCCTACTTTCCTGCATAAGGTCAAATGTTTTGGGGAACAGCTGTGCTAGCCTGAGGGAGAGACCGCGGGAAGTGTCGGCACAGGTGGACCTCAGGGGGCGGGGCTCGGCGCTGTCAATCATCTCTGCCTCTGTGGGGAGGGGGGGGGGGGGGCGTTATATACAGGATATTTATATAGTCACTGTTGGGTGGAAAGCGTGTATGTCTACTTTTCAGAGAATGGAAAAAAATGTATTTTTTAAAATAATTAACGCTGTGTTGTCAAAGTTGATATTGTGGCTTTAGTCAGACACTTAACATTTTATTATTAACATGTTACAAAAATCAAGCTGAAATGGAGTTACGGATTTTTTGACCAGTGAACGTCGTACATATGTTTTGCCCTTCATCATTCAGAACGGCTTCATCTGACGCAGTAAGAGCATTGCATTACACTTTCATCAACTTACTGGTTATGAAGTTTACTGTGTTTATGTGGACGTTCAGTTTCTCTGTTCTCATGTTATTAAAGATGAAGTGTTTAAGGGCTGTTTAAAGGGGTCATATAATTGTACATGCACTTTTACAAGTTGATTGTACTGAAATGTGTGTTGGCAGTGCCTGTACACAACCATCATATAATGATAAAAATCCATCCAGTGTTTTTGTTTTAATCTCCTTATATGTTTTCCCCTGCCTCAAATTGAGCCGTTTGATCTTGTGACGTCACTAGATCAGACGCCCCTCCCACGATTGATAATTGACAGCAGCGTTTCAACACAGACCCGCCCTGAGCGAGCTGTCATCGTAGTCCGCCATTGTTGATACACTGGAGCAGAATGGCGTCTAAGCAATTGTGGTGTTCTGTTCTTGGCTGTAATAATAAACAGCAGTCATTTTAATGTTCCTAAATTTGAACCGCTGAAGACGCAGTGGCTGAGTTTTATTTTTGAAGGGAATATTCCCAACGATCAACGTAAATGCTTTTATGTTTGCCCTAATCATTTCTCACCAGACTGCTTTATAAACAAGCGTCAGTGTAAATCTGGTTTTGCTAAGAAGCTGGTCCTGAAAACAGAATCGGTACCAACTATTCGTGTTCCCAGAAGAAGTGAGTGTAACGTTTTATTAACCTTTAAATATGAATCTTTGCAAATCGCTTGCACGCTTCACGATGAATGCGGCTTTACACTCAGGGTATATTACGGCATGTTTTCTCTGTAACGCTACGACGTTCTCAATATAATTCATAATCCCACGTTTATAATGAACGTGTTATGGTTAATGTTTCAGCACTGACAGTTGTACCTAACACTGAGATAACGTTACGCATCACTGACAAGCCTACATTTACCAAAAAAAAGTTTTTCAACATCAATCTGTCAACGAACTAACCTATACATCAGTAAACACATAGCGTCTGTATCTCACTACTCTAAGTTACTCTGCCAGTACATAAGTTACAAAAATGGATCAAAGTGACATTAAGTTAACCAACCATTCAGAAACGTCCTGTTCGAGCCTTACTTGTTGAACTTCTTCGGAGCCGTCATCTTGTTCCGGGTCCGACTCTGATTCAAATTGGCATGGTAGAACAGATGTTTCCTCAGAGACTCCCATTCTTGTTGCAAAATATACCCTCAACTGTTGTCAAGGCAACACTCCATGTGCGTGGTGTCAAAACGCCCCACAGAACAGAGGGGCGGAGTGAGCAAAGCTCATTATCATTTAAAGGCATATGCACTGAAACGGCGTGCTGAAAACAGAGCTGTTTTTGACCATGTAAAATTAGTGTTTTCTTACAATACTAATGATAATTTTTAATAAAAGTATATTACAAAGTTTTCATTTAGACCCTAAAGATTCATATTAACTTGTACATAAATGGCATTACATGACCCCTTTAAGACAGTATTGACTGTGACTCAACGACAAATGCCAGACGAAGAGACTTTTCTCCACTCCTCAAATACATAAAACATTAGCCTTTATATATACAGGGTTTATAGAGTAAAGAAAACACTGTCCTTATTCAAACATCAGTTCTTTATTTACTCTTGAACTGCAAACAAGCAGAGACGCTTCAAACTGAGAGCAGCACTTCATTCATGATAGAGGTGGGCGGAGCTATGAGCTTTGACTGACAGTTTGAGGAGCCAATGGAGTTACATGCTTTAGTCACACGTTCTTTTAATACTTTTTTTAATGGTTAAGTATAGGGTTGGGTTGGGAATTGAAAAGCAATTCCAGTTCAGGAATCAGATACTTGTTATAAAATTAAAATTAAATCGATTCCTTTGTGAGCATTTCAATATGACTTTAAACCATTCAAGCATGAGACGAGTCACACGCTGTTTTCAGTGCTGCACAAACATGTGTAACAGAATATTGGATCTGTGAAACTGTTAAAGTGACAGCAGTCTAATATTCCTGTTGCCTTCTAAAGCCGCTTTCCGACCAAGTAGTTACAGGAACTTAGTTATAGGAACTGTCCACTTCTAAACAGTTCTAAGAACTACTCTCCCCCAAACTCGGTTTTGCTGTTTGCGTTCACACTGGCCAAGTGGCCATAGGAACTGGTAGGAGGGGTAAGGGAGTGACGCAAGCACGGCGGCGGCGCCGCTACATACAACAACAAACCAGCATGGAGGAGGCTATTGGAATGTTCCTGTTCTGCCTTGCCGGGACCTTAATAACGGAGTACGAACGACGGCTTGAGTTCTGTACAGAGAAACACAGAAGACGGAGGCTCCAGCGTAATATGATCTTAAAGGTGCCTTATGTCAAAAAATCAATTCATACTCCACATATTCCATACCAGATGGGGGCAGTATACCTCCAGAAAGTTGGCCTACTCTAGTCTGTTTTTTAGTTTCAGGTTGTTAATCTTCTAAAACCGTCAAATAGTCCGCTTTGTCCCGCCAAAGCCTATTTTGATCGGTGAGGGATGTAGAATAGAATGACTGCTGCCGCTGCGCTTGACAGGGCGCATTACGAGCAGAGAGAGAGAGAGAGAGAGCTCGGCCGCGCGCCCGCACTCTCACGTCTACAAACAACACGAGCGCGGTCCTGCTCTCTCTCCCTCGCGCATATTAATCAAATCAAATGACACTATAGTAAGACCGCAGTTTCACGTGGAGCATTTGGAGATTTTTAGAGATTAAAGAGATACAAGCCGTGCGAGTTATTCGTGTGTTGCAGTTTGGCTGGTGGTTATGTATGTTGCCCGCATACCGCCTCCCATGGCCGAAACTGGTATTAGACACCGGCCGGGCCGGGGCTAGTAATTTAGCATGCTAATTCAGGTTTATATCTCGGCAGCACTATAACTTGTCATTTTTTTAATGACATCATTGCACTTATTTCTTCTCATTCTTTTGATACGTGTAGCTCATTTTTTGGATATTTTTACCTCAATTTTTACATATGGCACCTTTAAGTAATATGATGGAAGAAAATAGAAGAGCAGAGCGCAGGAGGCAAACAAAACGACGGGTAAGTTTAGCAAGCATTAGCAATTAGCTGGTTGAATGCGTTATGTTTGTCTTAAGTTATGAGTTAGCATAGCCTACATAGGCGATTTGCAAGTCATAGGTGATTTGACAGTGAAGAAAATGTGTTGACAGTGGGCGTGACTTATAAGTTAAACCAATCAACGTAGACCTAGGGAAAGGGAACTAAAAAAGTCCTCGCTCTAGACTAGGTACTGAAAGAGTTATAGGAACTACGCTCTGAGGAACTAAAAAATCCCCAACTTAGTCCAGTCGGAACACGCGAAAAAAAGGGTTATAGGAACGTTAGGTTCTAGGAACTGCAAAAGTCCCTCTGGTCGGAAAGCGGCTTAACACTAATTAAACAACAAAAGACAGAGAAAATTCACTCGCTCTTGACTCAATAACTTTTGTAACTATATTTGTAATGTAATATTTTTTATTACTAAGTGTTTACTTGTCTTTAATAATGCTTGAAATTTATATTAGTTAGTCTAGTTGTTTTTCTATGGTATTTTTAAACCATATTTTTAAACGTTCCTTGTGTAAGTGTTCTTTTGCCTGCTGATTTTTGTTCATTATATTCAGCTACAATTTAATGTTTTGCAATAAGACTAAATGTGAATGATATCTAAGTTTTTCTTTTACCTTATTGGAATTGAAATTAGGAATCGATAAGCAGAGTCGAAATAGGAATCAAAATCGTTAAAATTCAAATGATACTCAACCAGTATTTGCAAAACCCATAGACAGGTGTAAAGGGTGACCAATAGTTATGATTTAAATGACATAATATGGAGATACAAAGTTTCAACACGACAAATACATAGGCCAAGATGCTGGTGTCATTAATGGCCACTGTGGCAGATAAAAATAAATATTTATTGTGTGATATTTCAGATTTTCCGTGTTATTGATCGGCACACACGAGTTTCCCGGCGTGCAGGACCGTGCAGAGGGTTTTCTCATTACGCCGGTGTTAATTGATGCTAATAAGAGGCATTGGAGAGCCCTTGATCTCAGTGTGTTTGTCCTGCCTGCTGTTCATCACGTCTCTGCCCCGGGACTCTGGAGACGGCGTGTCTGGACCCCTC